>OX421978.1:104301889-104699389 GCA_949128135.1 Parasteatoda lunata
ATAAGTTAGTGTATTTAATTATATATACACTAACATTATATATATATATATATATATATATATATATATATATATATATATATATATATATATATATATATATATATAATGCAAATATTATACATATGTTAGGTGTTAGGATCAAACACGAGTGAATCCCTATTTTTCTGACAGTTTCTAAAAAAATTCTTTTGTTTTTAGAAGATTTTTTTCTTTCTAAATTTCGGGTGACTGGTTTGTAGAGGAGTACAAGAGAGATATTCGTAAGAGGCTGGTTGAGATAGAATCTGGGAATATTTGGTTTGTAACCGTATGTCCTAAACACCATAATAAAGTGTTTTACACATTTTTTTCTAAGGTGTTTCGAGCATCCGACTGCAGATGTTAAAGACCTCGGCTCTATTCTAACTGGTGATACACGAACATGTCTCTCGTACTCCTGATTGTTTGCAACACTGTAATTGATCATCAAAACTCATGGTTAATCTCCACTTTGCTGTATTCACTGTATATTTGCGTTCTTTTTTTTTATTCATTGTTATTTTTTTTAGAGGCAGAATTTTATTTACGGCCGTCATGAAGTCTTTTTTTTTTTTATGTTTATATATTGAAATAAGGTATTTACTCACAAACGCCGTTTGATTTTTCACGAGAAACTGGAATGTGGAAATTCTGTTGCCGTGTCAATTGTTATTGACTTTTTGGGTCGGAAAATGCTCCAAATGAACCCGTCTCTGTCTATCCGGTTCAGTTCACGAACAAGCATTCGTTTCTTATTCAGGATTCTTTTAAGTATTTGCTTTCTCTTCTTTTCGAAGGTTGGCCGGCAGTGTTTTGTTTGGTGTATCGAGTCGCCATGATTTGGGTGATTGGCAGGTGAGAAATATTGAGTAGATTTGTGGGTACGACAGTATATTTTCTTGATGCTTCGATACTTTCTAAATACAGTAGAGAACCATTTATCCGGTATCCAGATAGCCGGGAAACCAGAAAAAATTTTGCTCGGTCTTCCCGCCATTTTAAACCAGAACGTTTATGAAAAAAAGCGGTAAACGAGGGGGTGGGGAAAATGCATTGCACATGCATATCAGTGAATAGAAGATGAAAGAGAAAAATATATTTATCTATTTGACATCGATTAATAAAAATAAAATATTTTTCTTTTGAATAAATTCTGATTTTTTGGAAGTGCGGTATCATTTGCAAGTTTTTCTTTATGTGGAATCAAATCTGCTTTCGTTAAAAATCATTTTTATAAAAAAATAATAATAAAAAGAAAATTGTTTATTAAATTAAGCATACGATTATTTTATGAAGCAAATTGCAGTTTTGTTTTTCTTATTCCACTACGCTTGATTTTTTTTTCTTTTCACGATAAATTTCGTACTTAATAAATTCTTTTTATTCACAAATTTTATCATTAGTTTATTTTTATTTTTTTAATTTTTAATTCCGTTGATCTTACTGATCTTGCCTTGTTCCGGGTTTTAATATTTATGTTAGTGCCTTTTTTAACTATCGTTTCGGTTCGATAATTTTCAAGTGTTGTTTTTATTTAGATTCATAAGTTTTCCTTTTATTTTATCGTTCCCCGTATATTAAGGTATGAAATATATTGCGTTATTTAATCATTGGTTTTCTTAAATTAGTTAATTTAGGAATTGTAATTATTTAAAAAAAAATATGAGAATTTCGTATTTTTTAAACTTGTTTTTCTTGTCTAAACTTGCAATTTTTTTTAATTCTTTTAAATGTTATTTTTCAACCATTTTTTTTTTTTCTTCTTAAATTTAGGAGTGCTTTTCTTTTTTCTCTTACTTTAAAATGTGTTACACTTTTTCCTTGTAATTCGGGTTGGATAAAACATCGATTAACGACACTTTTTGGTAGATCCAGAGAACCGGGAAATTTAGACTTTCGGAATAGCGATGATCCCCCGATAATTGGTTCTCTACTGTACCGCGAAGCTTCAGATGCGCTACAAGGAGCTATAAATAATAAATTGCAAGCCTAAAAATTATAGCTATTTAGTAAAAGTTATACAGAAAATAATTTAATTAGAAACTATGGCTTTCACTGTTGGAGGCTATTGCTTTCTCTCTCACCTTTTTTTAAGTCTCAACCCTGCTTAAAGGAATACCATCGGTTCCTGCCAAATCTATGCAATTAAGAGGGTTATTCGATTAAAAGGGGAGTGCAATATTCAATCTTAAATTCTGAATTTGTGCGAAATTTTACTTTTTAATGGTATAGCGTTTTGATTAAATAAACTCAGTTTTGTGATCAATAAACAATATTTATTAAAATTGTCTGTGTTAGTATCATAAACTATAACTGTCCTTTAAAGTTTCATGACTTTTGCTAATTTCATGACTTGCGTATTAATTTCAAATATATTCATGATTTCTGTTTTTTGCTTTTACTTATTTATTTTTTCTAATTTTCGAAACTTGAGAAATTCCAAATTAATGCGCTATTTTACAATAGTTAGAAATTTTTGGTTTCCAAGATTCATTCCTTCGATTAATTCAAATTATTCCTTTTCGCACATAACTTGGAACCATTATTCACTGAATTAAGGAATGATAATTAAGAGAAAAACACATTGTACACACGCTAGTGCGTTAGGTTTTTTAAACTTTTTTTTCAAAGCTCATAGCGCACCAGGAGGGGGACCACAACTCTTGACCACAAAACATTTTATACTTTTTTTTTACATTCTAAATGTGTGAGTGAAGTAAGTCAAAGAGGGGTACTTCAATGTATAACAAGCAGCGAGATTTGATAAATTTTTCAACTTTATCACCTGACACCTGTTTAGACCAACTAATGAACAGGGAGTTTCTATAGAAATGATCACCTATTGTTTCTTTATGAATGAACACCCGTGAATGAACAACTTCCTACCCCAAGATTTCTAATTATTTAAAGTATTTTCAATACATAACCAAAAATTAAATTATTTACCATTTTAATCTTTTGTTAAAAATAAATTTATATCTTATAATGCTGTTGTCAGCAATATATGCTGGATGTTATGACTTGAATGTTGCATAATCCATTTATTTAAGTTACTTTCAGAATAGTAATTTTTTTTTAATATTATAGATTAAAAATTCTAACTATTTTAATTTAAATCTCTTTAAATTGATTCTCGTATTATTCCAATTCTTTGTTTCATTTTAAGTATTTAACGTGTATCTTTTAAAAAATATAAATATTCAATTTGTCGAATTTTTAAATAAAATAAGATTACAAATTTGTTAAAAAATAATTATAATACTAAATTGTTTGAAAAAACAAAACTAAAATACTATTATTAATTTCGTTTTACTTTATTATATCTAATTTGTGAAGGAAATAATTTTTTTAATATCAAAATTCTTTCAGTATTTATTTAAATGCCTGCGGACCTGAAAAATTTAAAATCATTTCCTAATTTTTTGAAAGATTATTATTGCTATAATGTTATTCATAAAATCATATAAATTTAATGTTCAGAAAGAGAATATAATTTATAAACATCAAATAAATTGTTCCTACATTATTTGTTATTCCGAACTGGAATTGTTATAGATGTTTCATTTCTAGAAATTAAAACTTGTAAGTAAATTCTTGTTTTTAAAAACTGTATCTTGCTTAATTTTAACATAAGCACATTCTTTTCGTAATTATTTGTAAAATGTATTTATTTATGGGTGTCAAAGTTTCTAAAAACATATGCATATACTAAAAAACATTTATCAAATTCTTTAAATATTTATTATTTTGTATATGTCACCCTATATTGTGAGCACAGGTGTCGCTGTAATCGATAAGATTGCAATCATGACATGAGTCGGGTTTACAACATTCTTTTTGCCATACACTTAATGTGAACCATTGTCTATTACGGATATAGGCATTGTGACCCTCTGCAGTCTAATTATTATTAAATCCTGCACTTAAGGGGCTTGTATAGCGGACAATTGAATGATTTTTAAATAAAATAAGATTACAAATTTGTTAAAAAATAATCATTATAATACTAAATTGTTTGAAAAAACAAAACTAAAATACTATTATTAATTTCGTTTTACTTTATTATATCTAATTTGTGAAGGAAATAATTTTTTTAATATCAAAATTCTTTCAGTATTTATTTAAATGCCTGCGGACCTGAAAAATTTAAAATCATTTCCTAATTATTTGACTGATTATTATTGCTATAATGTATATTATAATGTATATATAATGTATATAATGTATATAGAATGTATGTATTCATAAAATCATATAAATTGATTGTTCAGAAAGAGTATATAATTTATAAACATCAAATAAATCGTTCCTATATTATTTGTTATTCCGAACTGGAATTGTTATAGATGTTTCATTTCGAAACATTAAAACTTGTAAATAAATTCTTGTTTTTAAAAACTGTATCTTACTTAAATTTAACATAAGCACATTCTTTTTGTAATTATTTTTTAAATGTATTAATTTTATGTGTGTCAAAGTTTCTAAGAACATATATATGTACCAAAAAACATTTATCAAACTTCTTTAAAAGATTTGTTATTTTGTCCATGTTACCCTATATTGTGAGCAGGTGTCGCTGTTATCGATAAAGATGCAAACATAGCATGACTCGGGGTTACAACATTCTTTTTGCCATACACTTAATGTGAAGCATTGTATATTGCGGTTATAGGCATTGTGATCCTCTGCTGTCTAATTAGTATTAAGTACCACATTTGATGGGGTCATTTAGCGGACACTTTAATGATTTTTTATAATTTTTCGGTTTAATAGAGAGCTTCGATATTAATATCAAGTCATTGTATGGGTGTTAAAGTTTCTAAAAACATATACATATATTAAAAAACATTTACTAAACTTCTATAAAAAATTTGTTATTTTGTCCATGTCACCCTAGAATGTTAGCACAGATGACGCTATAATCTATAATGATGCAAACATGACATTAGTCGGGTTAACAACATTCTTTTTGGTCATCACTAGGACTGGGCTAAAAATCGATATATCGCGACATATCGATTTAACACCTATATCGGCAGGCCGATACAGCGACTTTCGTTCCAGGCGATGCATCAGAAATCAGATTTAAGCCGTCGAGTAAAGAAGACGAACCCAAAACGATATAGCGATACAAGACACGCAAGGATCTTCCCTTACGTTCCGAACTCGCGCTGTGGAAGACGATGTTCGTTTCGTTATGTTGAAACTGAGCGGTAGAATCAGAATCAGTTTTGAGAACATATATCGTGATCTCGCATGCTCGTTTTCGCACCTCTTAGTTTTTTTTTTTTTTTTTTCTTCTTTGTCGCGACTTGATATCGTTTCTTGTAGATTATTTTCAGTGGCACTGACTTTGTGATCGCCGTCGTTACCTTGTTCTGAACGTAATCTATTATTGAAAAGAATATATAAAGAAGTGTTTCTTAATTAATTAGTTAATTTTTTTTTAAAACAACTTTTTTTTTAATTTTTTAAATGTGAAAATTGATTTTGATATACGTTTAAGTAATTTTTTACATTATTGAATTTATTACAATCGGAAATCTAATTTAAGGTGCCCATAAAGAATTAAATTACAAAGTAATTAAATTTGTTACGCTATTTTTTACCTTATTTTAATATATTAAAAACTTTTTGGATAAAACTACTAATAATTTAATGGGTTTTTATTACTGATATTAAATTTATAAATCTTTAGTTGTTTTTATTTTTATATATAAAATTATAACAAAACTTATTTTACCTCTTTTGGATTTGGACATAAGTCAATCAACTTTGTTTTTTAAAAAAAATTAGTAAGGTTTGCGACTTTTTTTTATCATTTGGCACTTCGTATTATTAAAGAATATAATCGTGTTTTTCAATTTTCTTTCAATATTGTCAGTTAAATATATTATCGAATATCATAATTCTTTTGTTTTTATTTTTAAGAAATTAAACCTTTGTTTTTTCGTTCAGAATTCGGTAATTATTCAATTTAACTTAATTATTTATGTGAAATAATAATGATAAAAAATAGTGCTGTTTTAAACGCGTTTTTTTTTCTAAATTTATTTAGCACTTTGCTTTAAGCATATAAATAATTTTTAACGAACATATTTTTAAAATTTTTTTTCTGTTTTGTTAGGTAAATATATTGATAAATTTCAATTTTATTTATTCTTTTATTATTTATTTATAGACTAAGAAATATTTTGTTATTTGAGCGATCATTTTTAGAAAATATAACATTAATATCTTTCTTTAGCAAAACATATCTATCTTCAAATTCATAAATAGATTTAAATCAATCTGAGTATGAAGTTTTGATAGAAATCCGACTTTCTGTGATTTACAAGTAAATGAAATTCAAAAATGCTATATCACGATGCATCGCTATATCGCGATGCAAATCTGACGATGCATCACGATATAAAATTTCCTATATCGCCCAGTCCTAGTCATCACTGATTGTGAAGCATTGTCTATTGCGGTTATAGGCATTGTGATCCTCTGCTGTCTAATTAGTATTCTGTACCGCTTTGAGGGGAGTAATTTAGCGGACACTTTAAGGAATTTTTATAATTTTTCGATTTGCTAGAGAGCTTTAATATTAATATCAAGTCATTGGATGGGTATCAAAGTTTCTAAAAACATATAATCAAAATTATTTGCTATACTTCTATAAAAATTTTGTTATTTTGTCCATGTCACCCTAGAATGTTAGCACAGATGACGCTATAATCTATAATGATGCAAAATGAAAAATTGATTTGTCTATGTCACCCTAGAATGTAAGCACAGAAGAATGTCACCCTAGAATGTAAGCACGATAATGATGCAAACAAGACATAAGTCGGTTTAACAACATTCTTTTTGGTCATCACTTAATGTGAAGCATTGTCTATTGCGGTTATAGACATTGTGATCCTCTTCTGTCTAATTAGTATTATGTACCGCATTTGAGGGGATCATTTAGCGGACACTTAAATGATTTCTTATAATTTTTCGGTTTACTAGAGACCTTTGATATTAATGTCAAGTCATTGGATGGGTGTCAAAGTTTCTAAAAACATATACATATACTAAAAAACATCTATTAAACTGCTTTAAAAAATTTGTTATTTTGCCCGTGTCGCACTAAATTGTTAGCACAGGTGTCCCATTGCCCATTGTGCAGCTCTAGCGCGACGTAAATGAACTACAACAACAACAACCCTAGATTATTAGCACATGTGTCGCTATAATCGATAATGATGCAAATATGACATGAGAGCATTCTTTTTGGCCAACACTTTATGTGAACAATTGTCAATTTCGGTTATAGCCATTGTGATCCTCTGCTGTCTAATTAGTATTATGTACCGCATTTGAGGGGGTCATTTAGCGGACACTTTAATGATTTTTTATAATGTTTTGGTTTACTAGAGAGCTTTGATATTAATATCAATTCATTGGAAAAGTGTCAAAGTTTCTAAAAACATATACAAATACTAAAAAACATTTATTATTTAAAAAAAAAAAATTTTATTTTGTCCATGTCACCCTAGATTATTAGCACAGATGACGCTATAATCTATAATGATACAAACATGACATGAGTCGGGTTAACAAAAATCTTTTTCTCCATCACTTAATGTGAAGTATTGTCTATTGCGGTTATAGGCATTGTGATCCTCTGTTGTCTAATAAGTATTATGTACCGCATTTGATGGTTTCATTTAGCGGACACTTCAATGATATTTTTATAATTTTTCGGTTTACTAGAGAGCTTTGATATTAATACCAAGTCATTGGATGGGTGTCAAAGTTTCTAAAACTTATACAAATACTAGAAAACATTTTTTAAACCTCTATAAAAAATTGTTATTTTGTCCATGTTACCCTAGATGGCTAGCACAGGTTTCGCTGAAATCGATAAAGATGCAAGCGTGACATGAGTTGGAATAATAACATCCTTTTTGGCCATCACTTAATGTGAAGCCTTGTCTATTGCGGTTATAGTCATGGCGATCCTCTACTTTCTGATTAGTATTATGTACCGCATTTGAGGGGGTCATTTAGCGGACACTTTAATAATTTTTTATAATTTTTCGATTTACTAGAGAGCTTTGATATTAGTATCAAGTCATTGGATGGGTGTCAAAGTTTCTAAAAACATATTCATATAAAAAAATTTTTTATTAAAGTACTTGAAAAATTTGTTATTTTGCCCATGTCACCCTAAATTGTAAGCACAGATGACGCTATAATCTATAATGATGCAAAATGAAAAATTGATTTGTCCATGTCACCCTAGATTGTAAGCACAGGTGGCGCTCTAATCGATAATGATGCAAACGAGACATAAGTCACATTAACAACATTCTTTTTGGTCATCATTTAATGTGAAGCATTGTCTATTGCGGTTATAGACATTGTGATCCTCTTCTGTCTAATTAGTATTATGTACCGCATTTGAGGGGATCATTTAGCGGACACTTAAATGATTTCTTATAATTTTTCGGTTTACTAGAGACCTTTGATATTAATGTCAAGTCATTGGATGGGTGTCAAAGTTTCTTAAAACATATACATATACTAAAAAACATCTATTAAACTGCTTTAAAAAATTTGTTATTTTGCCCGTGTCGCACTAAATTGTTAGCACAGGTGTCCCATTGCCCATTGTGCGGCTCTAGCGCGACGTAAATGAACTACAACAACAACAACCCTAGATTATTAGCACTGGTGTCGCTATAATCGATAATGATGCAAATATGACATGAGAACATTCTTTTTGGCCAACACTTAATGTGAACCATTGTCAATTTCGGTTACAGCCATTGTGATCCTCTGCTGTCTAATTAGTATAATGTACCGTATTTGAGGGGGTCATTTAGCGGACACTTTAATAATTTTTTATAATATTTTGGTTTGCTAGAGAGCTTTGATATTAATATCAATTCATTGGAAGGGTGTCAAAGTTTCTAAAAACATATACAAATACTAAAAAACACTTATTATTTAAAAAAAAAATTTTTTTTGTCCATGTCACCCTAGATTATTAGCACAGAGGACGCTATAATCTATAATGATACAAACATGAGATGAGTCGGGTTAACAAAAATCTTTTTCTCCATCACTTAATGTGAAGTATTGTCTATTGCGGTTATAGGCATTGTGATCCTCTGTTGTCTAATAAGTATTATGTACCGCATTTGATGGGGTCATTTAGCGGATTTGATGGGGTCATTTAGCGGTCATTTAGCGGATAATGATTTTTTATAATTTTTCGGTTTACTAGAGTGTTTTGATATTAATATCAAGTCATTGGATGGGTGTCAAAATTTCTAAAAACGTATACATAAACTAAAAAACATTGATTAAACTTCTTTAAAAAAAATTTTTTTTCTCTCCATGTCACCCTAGATTGTTAGCACAGGTGTCGCTTAAATCGATAAGGATACAAACATGAAATGAGTCAGATTTACAGCATTCTTTTTGGCATACACTTAATGTGAACCATAGTCTATTTCGGAAATATACATTGTGACCCTCTGCAGTCTAATTATTTTATGTACTGCATTTGAGGGGGTTGTATAGCGGACACTTTAATGATTTTTTATAATTTTTCGGTTCTCTAGAGAGCGTTGATATTAATATGAATTAATTGGATGGGTGTCAGAGTTTCTAAAAACATATACATATGCTAAAAAACATTTATTGTCAGCACAGGTGTCGCTATAATCGATAAGGTTGCAAACATGACATGAGTCGGAATAACAACATTCGTTTTGGCCTTCACTTAATGTGAGCCATTGTGTATTTCGGATATAGGCATTGTGATCCTCTGCAGTCTTATTATTATTATGTACCACATTTGAGGGGATCGTATAGCGGACACTTTCATGATTTTTTTAATAATTTTTCGGCTCTCTAAACAGCGTTGATAATAATATTAAGTCATTGGATGGATGTCAAAATTTCTGAAAACATCAACATATGCTAAAAAATATTTATTAAGCATCTTTAAAAAATTTGTGATTTTGTCCATGTTATCCTAGATTGTTCGCACAGGTGTCCAAAACAGGTGCGCAAAAACTTCTTTGGGGGCCCCCTCTGATTTACAACTCCAGTAATGAAAAACCAAACTTTATGGAGGTATCTAAATTTTTCATCTCTTTATAAATAACAAGAAATTTGACCAGAACCTAAAATAGCTATTAAGTCTCCCCCCCCCCCCTCCTATGACAGTGAATGTCGTTTCGTTCATTTTATTGATCTTCTGACAATTCTATGTCCATCATGCCGAATGCAGTTTTCTGATTGTTAACTTTGTCATCTTGCTTCGAAAAATTCATATCTTTAATGACATTAGGGCGAAATTCAGCTGAATTCTCGCAATAACGATAGTTTAATTAAGACGATCAGAAGCCCGTATTTTTATAAACACGTCACATTTCGCGATATGTGAAAATATAGGCTTTTGATTGGCAAAATTTCTCCACCGCCATTGCGAAAATTTAGCTCGATTTCGCACTGGAAAGCCTTGGATTTACGAAATATAGATTGTGTTCATACTATAGATTAATGAAGAAACTGACATAAAACTGATGAATTTCACACTGTGCTGATATTTTGCTTAAAGTAGGAAATGGAAAATAAATTATCTATTCGACTTGGGGGCCCCTTCGATGTGGAGCCCGTATGCCCCTGCCGTAGTCAGGCTCTGGAACTAACCCACATTTGTATTACATGAAAACCTCTCATGCTTAGCCTGACTGATAACCCATGATCCATCTACTACTGAGAATATTTTACGTGAGCACTGTGATCGGTGCAACCCGGATGCGAAATTCGTATCGACCATCCATTGCCGTGATTCGAACCGGGTCACCTCATTGGAAGGCGAACGCCCTTGAGGCTCTATCGAATATATTGGCCATCTTTTTAACTCATCTTCATTCAAAATGATCCCTCCCAGATACCAAAATAAGGTTTATTGTTACTCATTAAAAACATTTTAATGTAAACCTTAAAAAGTTTGTAATACGGTTTACGTGTAAACCTTCTAACCTTAAAACGAGATCGGTGACAATCTTCTAGCACGTTACCCTGGTTCAAAACCATGGAAAACAACTTTCTATATAAAAACCTTAAATGAAAGTTGACTTTCAAGCATGAAAAAATCCTAGTCTCAATAAATGAAAATAATTTTAAATCTATGTCATTATTATGTATGCTCAGCAAAAATCTTGAAATTTTAATGCAATTTGATCCCATTGCTAGTGTGATGTCAGCGTCATTATTGACAAAAGAGACTTTATAAAAAATAATTTTCAATGTTTTTAAGAAACTGCAATATTATTGAAAAAAAGGTTTTTATTTCAAACATTTTCGTGTCAATAAAAAGAAAATTCCAACACAAAGTTGTCGCAGGATGAATTTAAAAATTGGTTATTCAACGATCAAGGAAAAACTTTCTTCTGAGTGCAGCGCCATTTCTACAACCGATTTGCATTTTAGGCTTTACCTGTGGAACCTTCCGCAGAACAGCTGGCCTATGGATGGTTGACCGTGTGGGGGTTAAAATTCATCTCCGGGTAACTACTTCCGAATGATTTTTACGCCTAAACTAGAAACAACGCACCATCCAATATTAATATATTAGTAGTGTTTACAATATAACACATTATTTCAATTTAAATTGACACGAAACAAACAACAAATGAATTCGGAAGACTTCGCGAGCATGCTTTGATGCAACCCTAAAAATATCAAACGATATTTCACTCGAATACAGCAAAATAAGGGATAATACTTAAAACATGGCAAACCTCGCACTTTATTTATGACAGGGGTGATTGTGAGCCCAACTCAAAAATCCTGAAAATTTCTTCAGTTAAATCCTTAATGACGCATTTCAAAAAATGAATGTCTTTATAAGTTTAAATCATTGATGTATTCAAAACATGAAATTTTAAATAAATAACATGCAGAATAATTTAAATGAATAATTATGTTTAAGTTTACTTTTATCTCTATTCACATTTATTACACTACCAGAAATTATATGTCCCGCAGTGGACTGATCGTTAAGACACGGTTACCAGCAGATCACCGAAGTCCAGCATCACTGGCTGCAATCAGTGTGCGGGTGAATGACCACTTGGATTAGTCTGCGTTGGGACCGAGGGTGTGCGGTATTGGTCCTCGTTAAACTGTTCTACCGTAAAGTGCTCGACTTCGCATGCAGGTCGTTGGGCTACCGTTGCAGGGGTGCCATCCCCTCTGCAGAGGATCAAAATTGTGATGGCATGTCTTCGGATCATCCTCAGGGATGTTTCCCAGACCGTCGCCAATAGCCCATTGTGCAGCTCTAGTGCGACGTAAATTAACTACTACTACTACATCTTCATCAATAATTGAGAGCACAGTCTTGTTATTTGTACTTTAATGCACTTTATCTTCAGCGATGTACACGATCGTGTAATAGTTTCTGGAACCTATTAGAAACGATCTAACTACCCTGCAATCATTACTCGATGTCATAATATTTCATTCAATACTCGAACCCATTTACTTTTAATCGGTTTTAGAACGTACTAATTTTTGATCAAATATCGAACCGCTGTTGTTCATTAGTTCACAGAATCGCTATCAATCAACACACGAAATAAGATCGAGTAATATTCATACGATAGAAAGTTGGTATATTCATAATAATTCGTTTGAGTGAGTTGAACTTTTCTCTAACTAAACTTTTTTGTTAGTGAGATCGAGCGTAATTCGTAAGATGGCAAGCTCAATTGCGGATCAAACGATCGAGTGCTAATTAAAAGATAGTGGGTTCAATTACTGTTGAAAAGACAGCGGATTCGAACAGCTATATGATAGGGGGGGGGGGTAGGGAATTGATACATAAAGTGTTGATTCGAGGACAGATATAGAGTAGGTTGTTTGAACAATGTTAAGGCGGTTCAAAAATTGATAATATGAGGGTTCGAGTATTAATCATATGATTTAAGGCTCGAAAGCTGATCACTTGTAAACTGGCTGGAGTACAGTAAAACATTTATTGGTTAAATTACTAAAGGTTTGATAATGTGTTCGAGATTCTATAAAGACATTGTTGGTTCAGATAATAGAACCCGCCGCCATTTAATCAATTCTTAGATCCACTTATTTTTTATTAAGACTAGAACGAGGTATTTGATAGATAATCGGTCTAATAACTTTTAATCGGTTATAGAACTCTCTATTATTCGACCGGTACTCAATCCATTACCTTTCAAAGGTCCCCTAACTCATTCTCTTTTGATGAGTTCTCGAACCGACTTTCGTTAAATTGATTATTTTATCTATTATCATATGGTGAATAATCGAACGCTCTATTTTTTAGCGATACTCGAACCCGCTATCTTTGATCCACAGTTAAATACACAATTTTTTAATTGGAACTTGCTTCTGTTATCATTTTAACAGCTTTTTGAACCCTTGTCTTTTGAAAAGTTCTCGAACCCACCTTTATTTAAACGCATCTCGAGCCTTATCTTTTTATGGCTGGTGCCTACTATCTTTTGATTAATTAAGTCGCACTTTTTATCGGTCCACAAACCCACTTTTATTTGATTTTCACTTACTGTTTAATCTTTATTTCTAGCACTCGAACCAACTCATCCGCTCTCAATACCCGCATTTTTCAAACTCGCTATTAAATGATCTCCATTTCTTTTGAACCGACTTTTTTCATCAATGCAATCATTTGATCAAATATTAAACCTCCTATTACTTGATCAGAAATTGATCTCACAATGATTTGATCATTACTATTTCAATCGGTTCTCGGTTGCAATATTTTTTGAATATATATCGAAAAATGGTGGGATTGTGTACTAATGAACTGGAATTCTGAACAATAACAATAGTCAGTCCGTAAATTGACCAAATGGTAGAAATTTTTAACCCTAGTTTACAAACAAATCAAATATGTACATATCTTAGTGAGTAAGTAACGAGAAGCTGTGAGTCGATCCGAAAACATGTAAAATGATGGTGAGGTTGAGGATCAATACAGAGTAGGTTCGAGAAACTATTAAGAATAGTGGATTTGGGAATCGATATTTAAAAAAATGATTTATTTTACCAATAAAAAGACAGTGAATGTATGTTTTAATCCAAGAGAGTCTGTTAAAATTGATCAAATGATAGCAGTGTTCATTTAATGATCGTGGGTTCGAGTACTGCTTAAATGATAGGGGCTCAAGTACCGATAAAGAGATAAATTCTTGCAATGCAGACCAAATTTTAGCGGGTTCGAGCATATATTCTATAATGATTAACGGAAAATAGAGGGTTCAATTTCAATCGATCATCAAATGATTAGCGGTTCGTCAGTTCGAGAATTTAACTGAAGAGAGTTGGAAAAGTGTACAATTGATTGTGAAATCCAGGTGGGTTTAAATGATAGTAAGCTCTAATGTTAATCAAATGGTTGTGGGTTCGGGTAACGAATAAAATAAAGGTATTTCGAGCAATGATCAATTGACTGTCAGTTGATTGATCAATGATCAAATTATTGCAGATACCAGTAACGAAAATAAATAGTAGGTCCTATTATTGATCTAATGATAGTAGAATAGTGATCAAAGGAGAGTGAAAACGAGAACTTATTGAAATGAAGCGGGTTCGATTAAATGTAAGCAAATTTAAGTCAGTTCTGAAATCGATTAAATGATAGTTGTTTCAAGTAGTGATCAAAATCCTGTTTTTATATTAGCATTCGAATTGACACTGTATGCATCGGTTCTCGGACACCTACATTTTATCAGTGTTTAACTTCGCTATCATTTCAACAGAACGCGAATTTAATTTTATTTGATCCGTTGGATTCACCTATTACACGATCTCTCTGTTATTACATTTATCTACATAACTGGGTTGTTAAACTGGGGCTTACTATTTAATAAGAGTATTCTAACTAATTTAATAAGAGTAATTCATTATCAGCATTTGAACACTGATTTAGTCATTATTTGAGCCGATATTTTTAAAAAACTTTTCTAAACTGCTAAACCATTTAATTGTTAACCGTGAATTACTTATCGTTACTCGCACCCGCTTTCTTATAATCAATAATCGAACCCTCTACCACATGATCAGTATGCGATCTTACTATTATTTGAACATTACCTGATAATATTAACAATTGGCACGTTTTTAACTTACCTTTGCACATCACTCGTTCCCAATCATCAATGATACATCCTATTATTCAACAGTATTTGACTCTGCTATCATTTGATTTGTACTCGTCTATTATCATCTATTATTTGATTGTTAACGGAACACTCTTTATTTTCATCATTTTTTGTGCCAATTCCTATTTTAACGATTTTCTAAACCTCTCCAAATACTAACTTTTTAACCATTCTCATTTGTTAAACCCTAACCAATGATCAGTTCTCTATCCCGCTCACATGTGATCAATCGAACATTATCACTTTTTAAAACAATTTCTTTTGATGGACTGGATACTTTGATTCATGTTTTATCGTAAAGTGCCTGACTTCACGTGCAGGGCTACCGAAGTGAGGGTGCAGAGGATCATCCTCAGGTATGCTTTCCAGGCCGTCAGCACATTGTGCAGCTCTAGTGTAATTAACTATCATGTTCATTTCGATACCATGCATAATCATCGAAACAAACCTGATTTTTTTTTTTTTCCCTTTAAAAAACATTTTTTTATTCCTTGAAACGAACAACTTTATTTTTTTTTCTTCAAGTTTTTATCATTGCTTCATTTTTATATTTTATCTACATTACAAAAAATTCTCATAATCATTCAAAGATAATTTTTAAAATTTTATAATTCTACAATTTTGGTACAAATTTTCTTTTTCTCAGTTCAAGCCTTATTTTTGAGGCAAGATTCAATGATAAAAAAGCTGAAAAAAAGTGATGAAAAGCAAAAAAATTAAAATGCATGATGTAGTTAAAAATTCCTTTATTTCGGCACAAATGTTTTACAAAAAAAAAAAAAAAAATCAGTAAAAAAAAATAAAAAAATCAGTAAACAAACAGTATAGCAACACAATAAGATAAAACAAATTGAAAAAGAAATCATATATTCTAAGCATATTAGCACCTTTGCAAATAAAAATAGATAGAATCGAAAAAAACAGTTCCAACATAAAATACACATGGATTTCAATCGTTCTACCAAGTGGCTTGAATTACTTACTTTTGAATTAAATAATTCATTGAATAATTAATTATAATAATAATTTATATAAATAATAATTTGTGTAATTAATCAACGATAATTCATAATAATAATAATTCATGTAATAATATATAAAATAATTAATATAAATTGGTGAGGAAAAATTACTAATCTTTGATATAGTAAATTTACTTAAACATAAATAAAAAGCAGAACCTTTTCGCTGTGTAATTTTTTTTGTAAAGATAGACTAGAAAATTGAGTATTTTTTAATGACACACTTCAAATCTACTCATTCTTCTGAGTTAAAATATACAGCAAAAATTTTTTTCCCCTAAAAGAATTAGATCATAAAAAAAGTAGTCAGAAACTTAAAAACAATCACATAAAAGAAAAATTTTGAAAATTCATCCTTGTTAATTAAGATATATTTTGCAAAAGGCAAATCGTATGTATTAATAAAAATATGCAAAATACTAAGAAATCTGAGATCATTAGTTTCGATATACAGTCAAACCCCGCTATAGTGAACACGGTTTATAATGAACTCCCGAATATAGTGAACAAAATGTTCGTGCCTTGCTACGCACATATTATGTTATTTCTTGTAGATATAGTGAAGTAAAAAAGAAAGATAGTTGGATATTATTAACTTTTTTTTCTGTCCTCGACTGATTTATTTTCTTAATATTTTGAAATTTCTACTTCAAAATAAATACATATACCGATTTTTAAAACCATTAATAGCATGGAATGTATTCTTGTTTGCTTCATTATTGAATGGGTTCAATGAAGTATCTGGTTTCAAGTCATATTTGCTAAGACTAATTCTATGTGATCGAATGGCTGGTTTAACAAAATTATGAGAGAAGTGTTTCTTTTCTTTTTTTGTACGCAAGACGAAGAGTAATAAAAAATACGTCATTAATTTTATGGGTCATTTGTTTAAATAAATGGAAAAGAATCGGTCCATTGGAAAGTTCACTGTCTTCCTTGAACTGCCGAAAATATTAGCAGGTTTTATTCCTTCCACCAAGCTATAAAGAGAGCGCTTTTTAACTTGTAACAATTTGCCAACCAAGCTTGAGTATAACCTCTGCTACAACTCACTATCACCAACTGACAGATTATAAAGATCTCGTTCGATTAGGAAATTAAATAATAACTACACAGCTTATTATTGCAAAGAGTGCTTAAGAATATAAATATATTCTTATTGTTTACTTATGTTTTTTCTTTATGTCTTTTATATTCACATGTGACAGAATCTTTATTGAAGAAAATGAGTAATTCACGTATGAAACATTACAGAACAATCCATACATAATAAATTTATCCTCTGCAGTGAAAATATAATTTTGAAATATAAGTTTTTGTTAAAATTGCTTAAATTTAAATATATATATAAAATATCATATAAACATGTATCAAACCAAACATCACATTCAGTCCCTGGCCAAATTAGTAGACACATTATAAGATTCTGTGTAAAATCTTAATTATCAGGTGATATTATACAGCTTTATTATTTCTATGCGTCTAAAACCGGTTTGCATTTGTTTACGTTCGTGTATCAGTTAATTAACATTGTAATGCAATATGTTAAAAATAAATACAAATTGGAAGTAGGATAAAAATTCTCCTGAATAAAAACCCATTACATGTATATTTAAATATAAAAGTATTGCATAAAAATTTGTGCATAACACGCAATTATTAAAACACTACAGTGCATCTAATAATTGTACTATACTAATATAATACCCGATATAATAAATATTGGATACTTATGTAATATATCATTTAATTTATTCAAGCGTCGAATTAATATTATATATTGTCTAATTTAATCAATTGATACATGAACATAAACAAGAGCAGACCGGTTTCAGTCGCGTGAAAACAATAAAGCTGTGTAGTATCACCTGATAATTAACATTTTACATAGAATCTTACAATGCCTCTTATAATTTGGCCAGGGGCTGTATACGAAATATAAAGAAACCAAAAAAATCATTTTGAATAAAAACTTCAATTAAAATAATAGTTGATATGAATTTAAATTCTATTATGACCTAAAAGTATTTCTTTAAAAATATTTATGTGAAAATTTTAAATTATCAAATGCATTTTTGTTTTGCTTTTTAACTCATAAAAAATTCTCTTTTTTAATACGGTGTAAATATTTAAAAAAGGAGTTTGGATTTTTTTTTTTTTTTAATGTATTAAACATAAATTTGCACTTCACTTACCTAAATTTCTTAATTATATAGCAAAAATGCTGACTTTTGAAACGAGTAATCAGAAGTACATGTACAGTTATCGAATCAATGCAATTTCAAGGTATTCTATACTGATACATACAAAATACTAATAATATTCAGAATCCATTTATAATGAGTAAAAAAAGTAAAATTTTTTTTGAATATTCATTGCAAACAACAAAATTTCATAGCTCTTCATGGTTAAGGAAAAAAAACTCATTTTCAACAGAGCGTTAAAAATTTTTTCAAAAGCAGTAATTTTTATTACTCAAAGGTAAGATCCTATTAATTACGGATAAATTATAATAGTTGGCACCTCCATATAAGTATTTAGTAAATTTTTATTCTTATGTAAAATTATCTTTTTAATAAAAAAATTTCCTTTTTTACAGAACTATCAAAATTTTGGGAGAAATTAGGGATTCGTTTTGAAAAATATGACAAGTTAATATGGTGTCCACAAGTATTTTTTGTGGATCATTCCAGACTGTTTGTCAAATGATAAGCTTAATAAGAATGCAATTCAATTTGAACAGGGTTCCCACTCTTTTCAACAAAGCAAAAATTAAGGAATTTTTAAGAACATTAAAAAAAAATATATTAAGAACTTTTTAAAAAAAATTAAGAATTTTAAAAATAGTATGATTATTTATCATCAAATATACATATACCACCAGTGGCAGTGCCAATTATTTACCTTTTTAAAAAAGAAAATCAATAAAAAAAAAAACAATTTTATTATACTGTAAGTACTGATATAATTGTATTAATTAACAGAGTTTGCCAAAGTAGGAGCAGGCAATTTCTGCAAACCCGGGTCTGTTTTTTTCCCTTCTGATACTTCTATTCTTAGGGTTTTACTTCATTCCTATAAGCAGATGCGTTACCAGAACTGAATTTTGAAGGTCAGGGTGGGTCTTCTATTTAGGCACTTTAGAACTGCCCCCCCCCCGAAAAAAGTACTACCTCTTCCATGTGCAGTATTTCCCTTGTCTACTTTCTATTCTTTTGTTTTCGAATGCTTAATCTCCTCAAACAATATCAGTCTAGGCAAAAGGCAGAATGTTATTAATGAAAGGACATGCTTTCTTTCCTTTGCCTATAGCCCTCCCACACACATCTATTCCTGTACCCCCATAAAGCTTTACCCTTGATGCACAGTCTAATCCTAGGTGATAAAAGAACGACTTTTGGTTTTTAAAAATTGAACTGAAAAAAATGTTTCTATCAACTATACAGAGGTAATTGTGAGCCCAGCTCAAAAATCCTGAAAATTTCTTGAGTAAAATCCTTAATGTCGCATTTCAAAAAATTAATGTCTTCATGAATTGAAATCATTGATATTTTCAAAACATGAAATTCTAAAGAAATTATAAGCATAATATAAATGAATAATTATGTATAAGTTTACTTTTATCTCTAATCATATTTATTATCCTACAGGAAAAAATATTAAAGAGATGTATATTAAAGAGAAGTATAAATTCTAGTTTTAATATTTTTAAATAAAATATGCAAGAATTTTTATACATAAATGGGATTCATGATTTCTTGAAACTTCCGGACCTTGGACAGCCGGAAACTTCAGAACCGTGGTTAGCGAAAAATCCAGATGTTTTCTGGAGCACAATCATTTCTGACCATAGTGATACTGAAAAATTAAGGACTTTTAAAAAACTTGCACCAAAATTAAGTACATTTACAGGCCCCAATTTCTCAACAAAACAAAAAAAAAGGAAAAAAAAAAGAACTCTTTAAGGACTGATGATAAATGTTGTTTTAATGAAATAGCCAATTGAAAATGAAATATGAGCCGTTAAAAATAACAATTAATTTTGAACAGATCTCGTTTTGCAGCTTTAGACACAACACATTATTGTAAAGTAAGCATTACAATATGTTTAAAAAAAATCAATTATTAATAAGAATTGAGATTCAAGAGATTCAGATTTATTGAAAATGTGAACAACCTAAAAAATATAACAAATTTATTGAATTTTTTTTTTTTTTTTTAAATGGAAATTGCAATTTTATAGATTCTGGGATCTGAAGACATGGGTACTGCTAACTAAATAAAAAACAGAAGCATTTTAAACAACTAAAACCAACTGATATTTTGCTACTAAAGAATATAATTTTGCATGATTTGCATGATATATTTTTATACATAAATGTGAACGATGATTTCTTGAAACTTCTGGACTTTGGATTTCCGGATATTTCTGGATCGCGGTTAGCGAAAAATGCGGATAAATTCTTAAAGAATGAAAGTGCAAAAAAGATACATTTCATAGTGTAATATAAATTTTAATTAAATAAAATTTATAATATTAAAAAAAATTAAATTAAAAGGAAATTTTTTATATATTCATAAGCTCCTGCGGGCTGCACAACCACAGTTGGCGGGCCACAGGTTGTGTATTCCTATTTTAGCCAAACTTATTCACCTAAATAAAAATTTAAAAAAAAAGTTTTTCACCCAATAATAAATAAATAAAACTTTAGGCCCATTGTACAATATCAAAATAGTTTTTTAAATAAGACTAATAAATTGCCAATGAAAACTTTTTATAGTCTTGAAATTTTCATATGATTTCATAACATATATTTTCCATATTGTACACAAATGATGAGCTGATATCTGATGAAAAATATACATATTTCATTCAACAGATGAGAATGTCTGTTCTGTATCACAAGAAGATAATTCATATCTAACAGGAACTTCATCAGTGCACAAGTGGTTTCCATTACTTACACCCAAATTAGGATGTTTTTCCTGTTCATTCACTTTCAGGTCAAGGTAAGGAGGATTCAGCTCCACTTCAGGCCAGGTATAACCCAGTTTAAGATTATGGACAGGACTGGACTTGATATCTGTGGAAATAATTCAGAACAATTTATTTAAAATCTTATTCAGGGTGTGTAGCCAAATCTTTCAACAAAAGATAAGCACTATATACATTAACAAAAGGCAAAAAAAACAAAACATTCCAAAGACTTTACATGATCATGATAAAATAACTCTTTTCTTGATTATATTAGCCACCATAAAAAGATTTTTCAGCTTGATTTCAGAGGGTGAAGCTTGAAATGGAGCAGAATTGCACATGAGAATGGAATAATCTTACCGCTCCCAGCTCAGTAGACGCGCATGAGGACCCAGAAGCATTTCCTTAAACATGTAAAAAGATTGACGCTTTCATACGCTATGGAATTACGGTTTGCTGAAGTAGTCTGTGGTTGAATGAATTGTGAAAACAGTGAATAGAACAATGTGAAAAGCACACTTTTGGATAATATGTGTTGAAAATCAACATGGTAAAGATATCATTTTCAAAAATGAAAAATTAAGCACTTTTTAAAAACACTCAATGAAAAAAGCACCTTTAGGGGCTTTTAAAAAACGAAAATAAACACTTTTCAGCACTTTATAAAAACGCTTGTGTTCGATATTATTGGATTCCCAAGAAAATATTTTTTTTAAAGAGTGAAATAAAACACAAAATTATTAAACTTAATTGAGTGATACTTAATTAAAAAGAACATAATTGAAAACAAAAAACATATTTTTAACAAATGCCATCCTAAAAAAGAAACTAACATAACAATTACATAAATAAACAGGGTGGCCACTCAAATCAGGTATCAAATTTCCCTGATTTTCCAGTAAAAATCTTAAAATTTCCAGGTCAGCGTGTTTTTATTTTCTGATAAAGTGTAATATAGGTACAAAAAAGGTGTCAATATTAGTGTATTAGTCAATATAATAGTGTAGCATTTCATTTAAAATGTTATTTTTTTAATACATATATCATTTTGAATAGATGTGGAGGAAACTATATGTTTAGCTTGCAGAATACAATGCTTTTAATGAATAATTTTTTCTTAAGTGTTAAATAGTTTTTGGACAAAATGTACCAAATATCAATGACCCAAAACAACCTTGGAAAAGTACTGTTAAATATATTTTTATTAAGCACAAGAAAATAATTTTAGGTTTTAGAAACCAAAATTTTTTTTTTATTTATTTACATTTCAATATAGAGCCATTTTATACTGTATTTCATCCAACCAGAGCTCATTCATTGAAATAATTTTCTTTAAATCAATATCATAAGTCAATTGTTTAAATAATGTTGTTTGCTTCGAATTAGCACTATTATTTTAAGGCATATTCAGTATTTCTAAAGGAAAAAATTTTCAAATTTCTTACTGCATATTCTATAGAAAAAAAACTAGATAAAATTCTTTAAATTTTAAAATTTTTTTTCTTATTAGAAATTAGAATATATTAAGATTTCCAATTTAACATGGTTTCCTAGTTTAGATGAGTTAATTGTTTTTACATCTGGGCAATTTCATGGTATCTGAAAAAAAAAAAAAAACGAACATTAATTTCTTAGAAAATCTTATAAAAATAAAGTTCATAATCATCAAATTTTTACATTAAATATTTAGTATATCATAATCTATCAAAAAACAATTTGTTTTATAAAAACTGATTATTATAGCTTCAAATTAAATGGATTAAATTGTTGCTGTCGGATGTAAATCGCACAAAAGCAAAAAATGATTACTAATTTACAAATTGTCTAAACTCTGTGAATTTGCTTCTAATTTAAATGTAAACTTGATTGAATTTTGAAGCTGACATTTGAATAAAAAATTCTATGCAGTTGCTCGTGAAATATAATCATAATTAATTTCAAATTTTTTACTTCAGTGTCAAACGTAAATTTCTCAAATAGGATAGAAATTTAAGTTAATGATAACCATTAAAATGACTGAAAATTACTTTAATTTTAATCTTAATGCTATAAATATTGATTTTCAATTTAATAGCTTCTTTAAATTTAAATTGTCTTCTATTTCCTGTTGGAATGGTCAGATTAATACGTTTTATAACATTTTACATCTTGTAAAAGTTAGTTGAAAAACCACTCATTTTAACTATGCAACAAACAACAATGTAATATATTAACAACAATATAAATAGAACTCAGATTTAAGCAATATTTTCTTAAATTTAATAATTTTAAAAATCATGGAATAAAAAACTGTTGTTGTTTTTTTAAATTTAAAAAATAAAAAGGAAGAAATTTTGAAAAAATTCATTATTTTTATGTACGATAAAAAATTCTATTGAAAAAAAAAATTAATGTAAAAGGAAAAAAAAAACAAAATTTTTTTTTTTACTATATTATTAACCTATAAAAAATTTTTCTGGGCAGAGGAAAAATGGTAATAATAGCTTTATTTATTGCCCGCATACAATTAAATAATCTTTTTGTAGCAGACAATATTTACCGATATGCTTTTTACTTCTATTTAGTGGCATAGCTAGCAGTGAACAAGAGTTTTTTTTACCTTGTTCACTGCTAGTTAACAGTTTTTTACCTTGGAAATGATACCTAGTTTACTTAATATTGAGTTTAAAATTTTGGTCATCTGGTTGCCAAATTTGGAACTTGTCCCTGTACAGTGCAGAGCAAAAAAAAAAAAAAAAAAAAAAAAAAAAAAACTAAGTTTTGTTTTCCTTCTTTCTAACAGACAACTATAAATAATTTTTTTTCTTTCTATTCTAAGTTTATATATCATTTAACATGCTTTCTATACATTCCTTGGTTTTTGCCAGCTTTTTTGGGGAAAAGAAACAACTTCGGAAATATCAAAACAAAAGTTATCCTGAAATCCAGTAAATCAGCATCAATGCAGCAATTTTGCTATTAGCGATTGGTTGGCTTTGCTGAGAAAAAATAATACATTGGACAAAAGATTTCAGAAAAAGAGTGCAAGATAAAATCTCTAATTAAATTCTAATAAATTATTTTTGTAGAATTTTATAAAGTTAAAAATACTAAAACATTTTGAATAATTTTATTAAAAGAAAAAAATACCCCCAAAGTATCAGAAGAAACTTGTACAATTAATGAATTCAGCCTACAGACTAAAAGAAGATTTAAACTCTATTTTTATAAACAGAAGCAAATATCCTAATCCTTTCTTCCACATTTTTGGCTTTCCTAAACTGCATAGTCGCATAATCTCCAAAGAGGTCAAAAATTTCTCCATTCATTTCCTCATAAAAGAGTTTGAAATAGCATTTTAGTTTAGCAGGGTAATAATGAAGAGAATTTTAATGCAAGAAAAGTATTGCTGAGTTGATGATACTTCAACTTTTATACGATAAATTTAGATCTAAATAAAAGTGGGTAAAATAATTTAAATTAAGAGAAAAATTTCAGCTTTTCTTTGAAATTCCCTGATTTTTCCAGGTTTTTTCCAGTATAAAAAAATCCCTGATAATTCCTGGTTTTCAAGGCTTTCCAGGTGTGTGGCCACCCTGATAATCCAAATGTAGTTAAAGTTAGTCCACATTTATTAAGTTAAATCAAATAGAATAAATAACCAAAATATAATGCTTTTAAACAAAATAAATAAATAAATTAAAAAAATATAATATTTCATCAAAAATATAAAAATAAATCATCCTAAAATAAGAAGAGAAGCTGCTGGAAAAGGATAAGTAAAGTATGAACTTATTAATCAATACAATAAAAGATAAACTTTTTAACAACTAAGTCACACTAAAAAAAAAAAAAAAAATACATCACTCTAAATTAATAAAATATTATACTATAATATTTATTTAATTGAAATTAAATCATATTTAATTTAAAAGTTTTTAAGAATGGAAGAAAAATGTTTAAAAATTCAATATGCTAAAATATTTTATTTTAAAAAGAAACGAATCAAATAAAGATGGAACCAAATAAACAGGTTGAAAAGGCTCAGAAGTAGGACCGGGCGATACATCAATGTATCACGAAATATTGATTTAGCACATATATCAGCAGGCCGATATAATAAGTTTCGTTTCAGGCGATGAATCAGAAATCTGATTTAAGCCACCAGTAGAAGACAATGTACGCGGTTTAACCTATGGTGATCCTTGCGTACGCTAACATTGTCACCAAGCTGACGAAGACGATTTTGATTTTCTCTAACTGCGGCGATGTTGATAGCCTCTCGCTACAAAACTACAACAATGTTAGTTTTGTGATATTAAATGACAAAGAGTGAATTGAATCAGAAATATAGAATGCTATGCATATTTTTTTATGCACCAGTTTTGTCTTTGGGATTTTACGTTTCTTGAATTTTATTTTCAGCAGGACTTAGATTATTTTGATCACTGTGCATTTTATATGGATCGCTGTGTATTTTATTATGATGGGATTAAAAATTTCTTGTAAATTATTTTCAGTCAGACTTTTGCTATTTAGCGATTGTTTTGTATTGCATTATTTTGTCTTTTTTTTTTTTGTCAGTCGGTATTTAACGATTCTTGTCAATTACTATTAGTTGACTACCTGTTACTCTACAATCGATGTGCAATCGCTAATATCTAAAATTTTCGTTCTGAACTTAATCTACTGATGAAAAGAAAATATTAATAAAATAAAAAAAGATTCTTTATTGATTTTTTTAATTATTATTTTTCATTTTAAGCAAAATAATAAAATCAGGGTATTTTGTATTTAACTTGTAATGAAAATTGTAATGATGTTTTGATGAATGTAATGATTGTTTTTGAAATTTATTTAATGTGCGTAAGTATAATAATTTGATGACGGAATAAAAAAGTTAAAGGACAATAAAGCACCAGGCCACGATGAAATCCCATCAAAATTTCTAAAATATGGGGGAACTAGTGTCACGAAGAAAATATATGATCTGGTACGAGCAATATGGGAGCAAGAATTAATCCCTGAAGAGTGGAAAACCAGCATGACCTGTGTGATACATAAGAAAGGAGATATACTGGATTGCTCAAACTACAGAGGAATTAGCTTGTTCTGTACAAGTTATAAAGTTTTTCCTAACATCCTTTTCAAAACACTCTCCCCACTTGTCGAGAATATAATTGGTGATTATTGGTGACGGATTCAGGAAGGGGCGATCCACCTCAGAGCAAATTTTTAACATCCGGCAAATTTTGGAGAAGACAATGGAATTTGGTATTGACACGCACCATCTGTTTATTGATTTTAAAACAGCCTACGATAGTGTTAGCCAAAAAACTCTAATATCAGCCTTAAGAGAATTCAATATACTGGAGAAACTAGTGAAGCTGATTAGCTTAACACTAAGTGAAACCAAAATCATGGTCAAGATACAGAATAGTCTTTCCCATCCAATAGAAATTAAAAATGGCGTATGACAGGGAGATGTCTTGGCATATCTCCTCTTTAATCTAGCATTAGAAAAAATAGTAAGGGACTCAAACATCAACACCCGAGGAAATATCTTCAACAAATCAGTTCAAATATTGGCTTTTGCTGATGATTTAGATATTGTCGCTAGATTGCAGACAGCACTAACACAATCCTTTTTATGTCTGGAGAAGGAAGCCATTAAGATGGGATTAAGAATCAATGAAAATAAAACTAAATATATGCCCTGCACAAAAGCTGGCTATGAAGAAACACACTTTGAAATTGGAGCATACAAATTCAAAGCCGTTGATAGCTTTACCTATTTGGGGTCGAAGATTAACAACAGAAACGACACTACACAAGAAATACACACGAGAATAACGATGGCCAATAAGTGTTTTTATGGTCTAAGAAAATATCTTAAGTCAAGCCTAATAAAAAGAAAAACAAAAGTGCTACTCTATAAATGTCTCATACGATCAGTGCTTACATACGCATGTGAGACCTGGACAATGACCCGTGGAGATGAAAATATAATAGCTAGATTTGAGAGAAAAATACGGCGAAGCATTTTTGGTGGAATAAATAAAAACGGTACCTGGTTTAGAAGATCAAACACGGAACTTTACAAAGCATATAGAGAGCCTGATGTCATTAAATTTATCAAAATTCAAAGGATTAAATCGGCAGGCCACATAGTAAGAATGGAGGATAGCAGGACAACTAAAAAAGTTTTCAGTGCCAGGCCAACGGGTACAAGAAAAAGAGGACGGCCAAACCTAAGAATTTTAGACTGCCTTGAAAAGGACCTACAAATTTTAAAGATAAGAAACTGGAGAACCTTGGCTAAGGGAAGAATGTCTCGGCATAGGCTGTTGAGAAGGCCAAGGCCCATCCTGGGCAGTCGTGCCAATGAGAAGAAGAAGTATAATAATTTGATTATTTTTAAACGAATAAATCTTCAGTCATTTTTAATTATAAAAAAATGAAAACAAATTTTGTGTTATATATATATATTTTTTATAAAAATTTGGGCATTAGTTAAAAAAATTTTTTTTTGTTGATTAAATAAAAAGTTAAGAAACGTTTTGATGCTTTTTAATAATTTAACAATAGTACTTAAAGTAATTTTTTTTAAAATTTTATTTAAAATTTCTTTAATACTTGTTTGTTTCATAATTTGTTAGATAGTCAGTATCATTTTTAAACAAATAAATCTCTAGTCAATTTTATTTTCAAAAAAAGAAAATAATAATAAATAAATAAAAAACTAAAATTTATTTTTACATTTATTAAGTGCAGAATTTGACCATTAGTTAATACAACTAAATAATAACTACTTTAAATAAACAAATAAAAGAAGGTCTACCAATGTTTCAAAAGTAAAATTTTTTTTCCAACAAATAATTTAAAAAATGTTTTTACTGAAGTGAACATTTCTTTGGTTTGTTTTTTACTTTCATTTTTCTTCCTTTTAATTTTTAAACCAATAAATCTTAAGTCATTTTTAATTAAAAAAATTAAAATAAAAGCTTGTGTTTGTTTTTACTTTAAGACATCTTTATTATTTTAATTGAAAAAATTAAGCAATGCTCTTGATGTTATAGAATGATTTTTTAAGAATTAACATTTTCCTTTGTAAAAGATTTATGATAGATAATTTTTGAACGTAAGCTACGTTGTGATGTCTAACAGACAATGTCTCACGAGATAAGATTTCTTACATCGAACAGTAATACTCAGGGGAAAAAATCAATGATAAACAATATGAAAGAATTACTTGAGATAGGTGTCTCTTTTTCAACAGACTCAACGGGATGGCTCGTTGAATGAGGTTCAAATTTGGACAAAGCAGGACTTGAATTCTTTGTAGTAGGTCTAATTGGTCCTTCTAACCTAAAATCATGTACATTTTGTTATTCTGCGAGCATTTATAAGGACATTTAAAAAATATATATATATAACATAATCCAAGCAAAAAAAAAAAAAGCATACAAAAAGAGGGTATTAAATGAAAAGATATAAAAAGTTAAATCCACGTGAGTCGGTGACCTACCGATATTGGTCAACCACACATTAGGTATGAGGAATAAGTGGTCACTAAGTTATTTAACACTACTTAAAACTTAACACTACTTTAACTTAAAACTTATTTAACACTACTTTAACTTAAAACTTAAATTTTCAGACCTGGTTTATGGCATTTACAGGGTATCTGCTACATTTTAGATTTTCAAACTCATTAATTTTCATGACTTTCCATGACTAATAAAAAAAAAAAATGACTTAACAAAGTAACTATTTTCTCCGACAAAAACACAACAAATTTAAAAAAGCACTATAATAACATTCACTGAAATGATAGGCATAACAAAAACTGTTATACTCTGCATCTTTATATTTATAGATTTTAAATTTAAAAAACAGAGTAAAGAAAGAATTGAAGCAATAAAGTAGTTAAAAAAATGCAAAAGCAAATAATTTTTTCATTTCCTTTTTTCCGTAGAATATTCTAAAGATACTTTTCTTGTTCATTGGAAAGGAAAGAAATACTTCTGATTTTTCTGTTCTCATTTCAGAATTAAAAAAAACTTAATCACAGAAGTTTAAAAGATAATTCCTTCTTGAAATGATGTTTTTTCTTTCATTTTTTGAAAGAACACCATTATTTTTAAAGAGCATGATAAACACATTTTATATTTTAATAAAATAGAACCGTGAATGGGGATTTTGCTACAAATTCAGATATTTGGAACACTATGAAATTGGGGAGGGGGGGTTGTGTAAATTCAATTTTAAAAATTCGAA
The DNA here is from genome assembly GCA_949128135.1 of Parasteatoda lunata. Classification (NCBI taxonomy): domain Eukaryota; kingdom Metazoa; phylum Arthropoda; class Arachnida; order Araneae; family Theridiidae; genus Parasteatoda; species Parasteatoda lunata. Next base: position 104,331,391 of record OX421978.1, read on the forward strand.
TTTTCGGCGACCTAAATTCTTAACTTTTCATGATTTTTTTTTTTTTTAAATAGTTTGACATTTCATGACAAATTTTGTTCAATACCAAAATTCATGACTCTCCAGGTGCACAGATACCCTGTATTTAGAATAGTAATGAAATGACCGCTTATGTATCTATGCATATGCATGTTCGTCTATGCTTCACCATAAGCCCTTCAGTTAATAAAAGCATTGTCATGGAAATTTAACTTAAGTCAAAATAATTTGATCAAAAGAATATGAAAAATATTAGATTTTTAATAAAAGGAAACAGGGTGAAAACGTTCAGAAATTTAGTACACAGTACCAAAGCATCAACTCCACACAAGAATCTTCTATTTCATTTCCCGTTTTTCAATTGAAGGACAGGCTGTGTTTATTAAGTCTATCACTCCTTTCCCCAGACGATATATAGGGGTCTCTGTGCATTGAACTGTCAGAAGTCTCCCGTGCACACATCCTGAAGACGACTCATTGCTAAGACATGGTAACTATGTTAAAATTTCTCCCCTACTCTGTAATTAGGCTGCTATATCTTCTATCCAAGTTATTTCGAGCTCAGCAAAGAAAAACAATAAAAAAAAGAGAGTTGACCTTTTTTAATTTGATGCTACAAACCTTAATTTTGCGTGACAATTATGTATAGATAAGATACCTAATGAAACAAGTTCAATAAAAGCAAACATAATGACGATATTAATTAAAATATATTTTAGCTAGAAGATTATTAAAAAATGCCACATACATCAAAAATCATCATTCATACATCATCATTTGGAAAATTTTAATTTATGAAAATAATTTAAAAATTCCAAACTTTAGTCATAAATAAGGTTTAGGAACAAATGTTAATAGGTTTCAAAAAATAAATCTTAACGTTAATAAACTGAGCAAACTGAGTAATAAATGTTAAAATATGAGATGTTTGTTGCATATTTTACTTGAGAGGAAGAGAATTAAAAATTTCAATCATAAAAAAAAAACAAAAGAAAAAAAAAACAAGGGGCAGTTTTGTTGTTTACAAATGATATCTAAAAAGTCCTAACATCTTTTGTTGTGGAAATTTCCATTAAAAAATTTCTTAAATTTTCAATTTAAGTGGAAGAAACCCTTTTTCAAAAAGAAATATAAAATATCTAAACGGTTTAAAATAGCAATCTAGTTTAAATAATATTATTAATTTTAGAGCTATTTAATGTCTTTCTCAAATAAGTGAAAAGAAGAAAAAAAATTATGAATTTCTTAAAAAATTAAAATAATTCATTTTTTAATATTTTATGTAAAAGAATTTAGTTTATGTTTTCAATATTTTATGTAAAACTTTATTTTATATTACTTAAAAGTATATGATTAATTTATCAATACCACTAAATAAACAAATCACATATTAAACATAGATACTACTAAAATCATAAATTGAATTCGCAATTACAAATAGCATTCTTTATCAAATAATATTAAGTATGAATACCCAAACCAACTCCTGAATAATATGATACAGTAAAACCTTACTACAACAATATTTTGGGGCCCAAATAAATATATTGTTATAGAGGGATACATTGTTATATCGAGGGTCTACATACTTTGGGGACACAATAATTTTTTTAATGCTATGTATGTACTAACTATAAATGTATTTATATATTAAGCAAGAAATTAATTTGCAGAGTTTTAATTATGGTTAAATATTAAAAACAATTGAAATAAATTCAGAAAATAAGATAGTAAACAAATAATAAACCAACTAGTAACAAATAGATAGTATAATAAAATTTTATTAAAAAAAATATCATTTATGAATGACTCACTCATTTTGGCCACAGGACGTCAATGAATGCCTCAGCTCATAAATTAAATAAAATAGTGTGACTCTATCATGTGCCACACCTCAATATTAAACACATGCAAATTACTTATATTAGCTGACAAAAACATTGCTCGATATAGTTTGTCTAAAGTAAGAGTTCCCCTAGCCATTTCTCAGGGCCCATGGAGGTGACTATGGTAACGAGGTCTAATAAAATAATAAAACTAATTTACAAATTCAGAAAATGGCAACATAAGTAAGTAACATTTTAAAATAATTAAAAATAGAAAATCTCTTAAAGCAGCTAAATCGAAATTTGTTTTATTTTAATTTATAAAGTCAGAATGACAATTCCAGCAGAAAAAAACAAAAATGCAAAAGATACATGTGTTAGAAGGACAGTACTTCATCAGGGGACACACTGCCAGCTAACACACAGAAGCCTTTCTGTTGTCAGTGGTGAAACCAAAAACTGACAGTGCCCCATAATGGAAAAGCAAAAAGCAATTAGAAAAATTTAAATGTATATAAATGCAAATAAAAATTAATGACAAACAATCACAATTTAAAAGTACAAAGAGTAAGTCTTAATAATGATTTAAGAACACAGACTAAGACATAATAAAGAGACGCCCATATATAAGAAAAATAAATAAAGATAAAGTTACACTTAGAATAGCCACATCAAAATAAAATATAAATTGCAAAATCATTAAGAAAAATTTAGAAATAAATCAAGTGCTGACCCCCTTTTCGAAAAAAATAAAACAGAAAAACATTCAATGAGTAAAAAATTTTAAAAAGTGCTGCCATCTGTATGGTAACGAAGTATAACTATTACAAGTAGGGGTGTGGGGTCGTTGTTTAGGAAAGGTTTTGGCTCGAGTCCACGAAAGAAGGGGAATCTTTTTCTTCGCCCTAGAATGAAGAAGATTCTTGATTACATAGCAGCAGACGGCCTCACACTTTGTGGTAGGAGGAGTTATTACCATAGACAAACTATACTTATGCTTAACGTATTAACCAATGTGCATAACAAGTACAAACTGGTTTTACAAGTAACACTGATTTAAAATAAAGTTTAAAATAATGGTCACTTATTTATCCAAACAATTAAACATATTATAAAATAAAATAATGAACATGTTGCACTAAATTTTTTAACAAAAAATTAAATCCATTACAACTAGTATGAATGAGAATTAGAGATGTCATAAAACACACTAAACATCAAAAACACTTATTACACTCAAAAAATTTAAAAACTAAATATAATAAATATCTAACTATACTTTTCACTCACATTTAATTTAAAATATTTGCTCAATACCAATTGAAATCCTGAAATCTTAGGATTATTTTAATAAGTTTTAAAATGCATAAGTAAAAAAAAAAAAAAAAAGATTGCATAAACTCAAAGAATAACTTCAATCTCATAACAGTTTTGAGTCATTTGTAAAAGCAGCTCTTTCTTTTAAATATAGCTTAAAAAAGAAAACTCCAGAAATTACAGCTTGATTAACTGCCATTGTTTTAGTTGTTTAACAATGTTCCCACAAAACTACCTTGCAAAGTCTAGTTTTACACTAACTAAAAGAGAAAGGATAAAACAAACTATCTTTAAACACTTTGATCACCATTTAATAAGAATTTAAATAATGCATAGTTAAGTTTGAGTAACAGTTTATTGCTACTCAATAGTTATATAATGCTTAACTTCTACAAAGTCTAACTATAAGGGCCGGGATAGCCTGGTTGGTAAGGCACTGGTCCCATGTCCAAGAGGGCGTGGGTTCGATACCCGTCGGCAGAAGACTTCCTGTGTAGTAAATGGTGATTGATGCACATTAAATATGCTGAGTCACAAAGTCCTCCATGTTCCCATAACAAATCATACCTCTGGTGGGGTGGAACTGATCCTGGAGTTTCCTTGTCCTTTAGATTGGTTCAAAATTACAAGGCTACAGAATTGAATCATTAGTAGGCGTAAACCGAAAATTGGGACGGTTGTTTAATGACGGATATAAAAATTTAAAAAAAGTCTAACTATGAACAAAAGAATTTTGAGACAGTTTTGATGTTTTTAAATCTAGCCATCCACAGTTTTTATGGTGAATTTTACCAGCCAAAAAATTCTAAACTCTGAAGAGAATAATACATATTTATTATTATTCATTGTAAGAAACAAATATTTTCTACCTGTGCTGTTTTATTAAAACACAAGCTCCTCCCATTTCAATGTTGAGTTCATAGATATAAAGAAAACCTTCTAAAGATGCAACCATCACATATGGAACATTTTGTATCCTGAAATAATTCAATAAATTTAAACAATGCAATATGCAATAAAAAACTGAGCAATTACAATATTTATTTTAAATTTTGAAACTTTTATTAAGCAGAAAATGTTAAAATAATTGTTAAATGGCAACAAAAAAAAGAGCTTTATTTTTTAAAACACTTTATTTCCAAAAAGGAGTTTTATGTAAGAAGAAAATATATATATATATATAATTTATAATTAAAATTTTTAGATATCTATTTTACACCCAGATGACAGACTCAAAGCTTTAACAAACTTGTTTTTTTATGATTATTTCATGACAGCATTAAAATATAAAATAGCAAGAAATTTGTCATTTTTCAAGCACTTACTTTCGGTGACATAAGTTATTTGAATCTAATATTAGTTTTTTACCCATCAGTGTTTTTCTTTTCACTTAAGACTTTTTTTTTCTGCAGTTTAGTGTTTTGAAAATATATACTCAGCGCACCCTAATATACAATATACCTAATATACAATATTTGATCAGGATGCATACCCAAATCTTTCAACAACAAATAAGTATCTTTTAAGTACTTTTTACACACTCATAAATATTTTTCAGCACTATATACATTAACAAAATAATTTTCAAAGTCTTTACAGGATTATGATAAAGTAACTACTTTCTGACAAAGAACTCTTTTTTTATTATTATTAAATTAGCTATTACAAAATTATCAAGAGATTTTTCTATCAGAGGATGAAAATGAAGCCAGAAATTGAGAATATCTTGCAAAATGCAGAGTTGTACGTGAGAAAGCAAATATCTCACCGAACCCAGCTCAGTAAAAGCACACGTGGGCTCACAAGCATATTATCAAACATGTAAAATTATTGGCGCTTTCATAAGCTATGGACAGACGGTACGCCGAAATAGATAGTGTTTGAATTAATTAGGAAAAGCTTGAATAGAACAATACCAAAAGCATGCTTTTGCATAATACAAGGCGAAAATCGACACGATAAAGAAAAAAGTCCCATTTTTGAAAACGGAAAATTAAGCACTTTTTAAAAACACCCAGTGAAAAAGCACCTTAAAGGGTTTCAAAAGCAGATTTCTTATTATGATTTTTCAACTAAACGAAACTAATTTTAAACAACTGGAAAAAAATATATATTTAAAAAAATTCTTTTTTTTTTGCTGAAATCTAAGTAAAAAAAAAAAAAAAGAAAAAAAAGAAATGCACAGATGCACGTAAATACGTTGTTTTAAATATTAATTTTTATATGCTTATTTTTGCAGATAAATATACATTAATTTATCCCACATTGGTGTTTTGTTAGGGAAGGAAAAGTCAAAATAGGCAGGAAATTATTGATCATGAAAAAGATCATACTTATGCTTTCTAATAATTACTGTTCTTTTTTTTCTTATTGTGATTTTTTAATTAAACGAAACTAATTTTAAACAACAGGAAAAATATATATATTCAAAAAAATTCTTTTTTTTTTGCTGAAATCTATGTTAAAAAAAATAAATAATACATTTATAGATGCGCATAAGTACGTCGTTTTAAATATTTATTTTTTTATGCTTATTTATTAAACAGTTTAGGTAACACTTTTTTAAACCAATTTTACAAGCTGTCCATTTCTTCATGGTAATCTCCACTTTTTTTCCCTATAAATATATCTGCAGCACCTGAAACAAATACTTCTTCATTTCCAATGATCTGTCTTCTTCCTTTCGGTTCAGCTGAGCCAACAGTCAAATTCAATGATGAAGCTTCACAGCTCATTTTAATCATAGTATCTGGCCATGTTTTACTGGGGAAATGGCCTTCATTAAGTCAGGTTTCCTCCAGGTAATAAATTGGAAAATTTTTCTTTTTGTATTCTTTAATACTAAGCAAATAATTTCACCGTTACAAAATTATATCATTCCCCTCAATAAGAGAAGATTGTCTTTTTGGTTTCTCGAAAGAAAATCCCAAGTCTTTGAGAATCTGATAAAGAGTTGAGCGGCTAATGTTCTTTTCAATTATGTCCTTATCACCATTTATTTCCTTTAAAACCTAATCCAAAGTTGGTACTTCATTTCTACGAAATAAAGCATGAATTTTTCTGCGAATGCAGCACAATGTAAATTCATTGTATTTCACAAGTCTTGTGCGTTTACCTACAGCTCCAGGTCTTTTTTTTCCAGGTGTACTTAAAGGGCTGGATGTCTTTTTTTTCATTCTTCAAACAATAAACAATTCTTTTTAAACAACCAGTAAGTGTAGCAATTTTGTCGCATATTTGAGTGATGATTTCATGTGGATTTTCTTTTCTTAGTTGTGAATAAACATTAAAATGTTTCTGAAAGTACCACTTTTTATAATTTTTCCATGCTTTGATGGCATAAACATCTTTGTCGGTGAAGTAAAGAACTTAATGACTATTAAAATTCATAATTAAAAAAGGAAAGCAAGCTAAAGATTTATAACTTACAAAAGAAAAAAAAGCTATCGATTAATAAGTAACAAAATAATAGACACTAACAAAAAAACATGCAAACATTTAGTAATTAGCAACAAAAAAAAGAAGAAAAAAGAAAAATCTAACAAAGAATCACGAAAAAAAAACTAACAATTTATGCACAAAAAAAAAATTATAACTATAAAAAAATTAGCTAACAATAAATAACTAGAAAAAAACAAAAAATTTACAATTAATGCAAAAAAAAAACAATAACTATAAAAAATGAGCTAACAATAAATAACTATTAAAAACCAACAAATTAACAGTTTTAATTACTAATAAAAAACAAAACAAAAGAACAATTAAGCGATGCGAGTGAAAGAAATTGAACTGACCAGTGTAAAAACTTGGCCAACATGCCAATTCCTTGGTCTTGAAAACTAATCCCGAGCCAAACTAAAACACCTTCTTCTTTGTACATTCGCTTTACTGAGAAGGTATTTATGAGTTAAATACATTTAAACATGAAAAACTTCGAATGCATGTTTCAAGATAAACTTTTCTTATTATACAATATTTATATATATTTCTTTCCAAATTTAAACTGAAATTCATTCCAAAATAGCGAAGAACTACTTTTCAAAGGCAGAGTATAACATTTCCTACCCTTCCCTGCAGTGCCAACTTAAGGTGAAACGTAGTATAGTTCAAAACAGTCAATAAAATGTATTAATTTATAATGCATATAATTAAATGCATATAACTTAATAAATAAAATATAAAATATCAATAAAATATAAAATGCATATAACTTAATATAATTTTTAAAAAATAACTTTTAATAAAAAAATATGCTGAAAAATTTAAAACTATTATTTAATTAATTTATTACCAAAAGAATTTAATAAATAGGATGGCAATTTGTCAGAATAAATGAAGAGTAAATTTGTTTAGATTAGAATACAGTGTTGAAAATTTCTCTACGCAGAGCAAGACTTTCTTCATTATTGACAGATATTAATTTTATATCTAATAAGTTTTAAAATCACTTGCAAGCATATTTTCTTTTTTTTTTTTTTTTTAACAGCAGGCATTGAACTTTCGCGTCCTTCACCTACGAAGATGCCGGAAGCGTTACTCATTTAACATTACCCAGTGGGCACCTGTGAACCTAAGTCACGGAGGCGAGCAACATTACCCGTTTTATAGGGTGGGCCACATTCACATATCACACAATAGAGAACAACACAGAGAGAAACATCCATGCCCTGAGCGGGATTCGAACCTGCAGCTATTGGCTTTGCAGTCTGGCACGCTAATCGCTCGACCGTCTGGCCGGCATAAGCATAAAACTAAATGGGTATAACTGCAATAAGTTTATTATTACCAGAAAATTATTTTATTTGCAGCTAAAGGAAAAGTATTTTTAAAAGTTTTACTCCGCAATTATCTTTTGCAAATTAATCATTTTTTTATATTATTTATTAATCTTTTTTGTAAATATAATAATTTATAAGCATCCCACATTGTTATTTATTATTTTTTTAGGAGAAAAATCTTCATTATCAATGAAATTAAGCTTTAAAAAACCTCAACCAAAAGAACATATCCATTAATAATTTTTTATAAAAATATTTCGACTTAATTATTTATTTTTTAAAAAATATCTATTAGTTTAAACAAACATAAAGAATTTTATTTTTTTTGAAAAAAAAAAAAAAAACTGTTGATATAAATAATTAATTTTTGCAAAAGAAATAAAAGTGATTTAAATTGTGTTAATTCTGCTTCACAGTGGTTGGATGTCTACAGTGGCTCTGTGGCAGAATTTTTTTTGGGATTTCTGCAACAAACCTCTATAGCACTAATATCTTTCTGTAAGATACTTTTAATAAAAACTAATATACTTGTTATTAATTAAATTTAAAGTAACAAAAGCATTGTATTTACAAAGAAAAGTTTATTTGGATATAATAAAATTGTTTGTATTTTTTTTAAATGAATATGTAATATTTTTTAATTCTAATATCATGAGTGATATTCTCACATTTTGTAAGTGGAAAACACACTAACTATGTATTTTATCACATTTCGAAAATCATCATCACAAAAAAAATAATAATTAAAAATCATAAAATCAGTTAAAGTTCAGAAAACCAAATTTTTAAAAATATTTTTCCCAAACCAGCATTTCTTCTCTTATGAAGCACAAAAAAGGTATCTTTTGAGTATAATTGTGGAAGAAGAAAAAGCTTTCAAATATTTCAGCAGAAAAGATATATTTTGTTCAATATTCCTTATTTTACATTCTTCTTAAATAAGAATCGAAAAATTTATAACATTTTTATCCCCTCAAATGCGAGAAAAAAGCATCTTAAATATAATTTTAGAGAAGAAAAAAAAATTTGAAAATTTTTGCAGAAAAGAAAACCAAAATTTTTTACTTTCTAAAGGGAGTCTGAGGGTTTCTGCAAGAACTCTGTAACGTTCTACGACAATGTTGCAGTGGTTCTGCCATGGGGGCAGAGTGGTTGGATATAAAAGTCCAAAAGACTGGTTTAAAGTATTAAATTGTAATTACTTACGTAGATATAGCACTTATTGTCTTCTGAGTGACAAATGGCAGGTGAACATAAGCAAATGACCTTTGCTGTGTAAGGACATCTGACATCTGCGTAGGTAGGTACTTGGCTGATTGAGTGAGAACTCTACCAAACATCTCCATCCAACCCTCAGCTTCCTCTTCAACCTGCCTTCAATAGAATTATTCAACATTATCAAGAATCTATTATTTTACAATTATAACATCTTTTTCTTTCTTTATTCCTATGTATTCTAAATGTTGTTGTTTTTAAATCATTTTACTTAAATTTATTTCTATGCTGAATGTGATGTCACGCTGTCCAAACATCAATAATTCCAGCAAAATCTGAAATACTACATTATTATATTCAGGGAATCTGCTACATTATAGATTTTCAAATCCATGCCTTTCCATGAATAATTCCAAGAATTTTCAATGATTTACCGAAGTTACTATTTTCTCTGACACAAACACGACAAATTTAAAAGAGCATTATAATAACATTAATACTTTCATATTTATTGATTTTGGACTTAAAAAACAGAGTAAAGAAAGAGTTGAAACAATGAAATAGCTAAAAAAATAAAAAAGCAAATAACTAAATACAGTAAGATACATGTAGTTATTTAAACTGTTTTGTTTCTTCTTAAAAGTAAGTGTAATATAAAAAGCCTAAACTAGAATTTTCAATTGATAAAATTGAAAAAATAAATAATAAATAAATAATTTTAAAAAAATGTGATATCACGGAAATTTAAAAGATAATTTGCACTAGAAATGACGTTTTTTCTTTCATTTTTTGAAAGAACTCCATAATTTTTAAAGAACAAGATGAAAACATTTTATATTTTAATAAAATATGACTATGAATGGGGATTTTGTTTAAAATTCAGATACTTGGAACACTGTGAAATTGGGAAAGGGGAATTTCATTTTAAAAATTGGATTTACCAGCAACCTATATCCATGACTTTCCATGATTTTTTTTAAAAAAATAGTTAAAATCATGGCATTTCATGAAAAATTTTGTTCAATACTGATCCATGACTTTCCAGGTGCACATATACCCTGCATATTGAAATCAATAGCTGCGGAAAATACAATCCAAACTCTACATGGATTTACGATACTGTCAGCGTAAATTGAATGCAAAGAAAGTTATTATTTAAATGCGAAATTCAAATTTTACGTGTAAATTTCTGCAAAAAAGAAAATCCAAATTTTTTCTTCCCAAGAGAAAAATCTTTCTGTAAGATTTCTGAAACGTTCTATGACAATGTCGCCATGTGGCTAAAATTCTGCTCCAGGGCGCCCAGGAACCATTAAGATTGATGCTTAGTACTTGAAAATCCAATTATTGGAACGAAAATTATTCAGTGTGTAATCCTTTTTTTGCCGGTTGTATATTAAATAGTTAATGTAGAGCCGGGTGGCTCAGGAGATAAAGCGTGTGCCTCTGAATGAACCTGGTTTGAATCCTGTCAATGACTGGTTGATTCGAATTCCGTACCTCGCTCACACTGACCACAGTGCTGACGTAAAATATTGTCAGTGGTAGACAGTGACATGGGTTAGAGTGCCCTTGACATCAGGTAAACTGTGGGAGGATTTTGTGGTTTTCCTCTCCATGTAAGGCAAATGCAGGTTACTTCCAGCATTCTTAAAAAATACCCTAATAGAGCAAAACTCAGTATTTTTTACACAACAACAGTGTTGAATAAATAAAGGTACAATTGAATTAATCATTTTATTAGTAGATTAAAAGAATTTAAAGCTTTTAAAGGTTATTTAGAAAACCCAATAGAAATGGTTATTTTCTAAAAAGAGGATAGAAATATAAAAACTTAAATATTAAAAAAAAAGTGGTAGAAATTTTTAGTTAAGAAAATCATTAGCTCTTGAAAACTGAAGGAAAGTTTCCTAATAATGATGTCATTTCCTAAAAATATTGAACTTTTGAGAATTCAAATTTAAGTGACAATTAATAATCAGTAAATCATTAAAAATACTGAACTTTAGTCTAAAGTTAGTAGAGTATTATACTCTTAAAGCTTCCGCTAATAGAGAATTAGAGGAAGCTTTGAAAGCTTTAAAAGTAGAATAAAGGAAAAAACTTACTCTGCAGGTTCATTGTTCTGAAGTTTAAAGATGTGAACTGTCTCTGTATTGCTTGAGGCGCACAAAAACTCACCATCTTTGTTAAATGACAAGGAGTGAATCTCAACACACCTGAATTTGAAAATTGAGTTATTAATAAGATTACACATAAAGTTAAATTCAGTTGATACACAACCTTTATTGAGAGGAAAGAAGACATTTTTTGAAACAGTATGCATAAATCAAACTAATTCCACAGTGGATTGAAGACATGGTTCTCAATAAAACACTTAAGTTAAGCATCAATACTACTTTAATCAGCCCACATAGGGACGAAAGGTGTGCCGTATCAGTCCTCATTAAATTGTTTGACAACAAAGTACTCTACTTTGTGCAGGTTGCTGGGTCACCCAAGTGGGGGATCAGGGATGTTCACTTGATCGTGGCCAATAGCCCATGGTGCAACTCTGGTAGGATGTAAATGAAGTAGTACTACTACTACTATAAGCCAGACTACTGAGAAATAGGACAAACTACAGGGTGGCTACAAAATACTGTTACGAATCATTTTATATCAAATCATTTTATTGCACAAATATTAAACAGAAAATGATAAATACACAAATATGAGAAACACTATGAATGGAAGTTTACCTTAAATTTTTTTTATTCAAATCGACCACCATCTTCATCTATTACTAAAAATATGTTACGCAATTGTCCGATGCCAGCATGAATCATTTTAAGACGTAATTTTGCCCATTCATGCAATTAAAAAGCTCTGAAAGTGTCCAAACTTCTGTGCTGCTTAGCATTAACTATAGATTCTAGAATCTCCCAAACACAATAGTCTTAAGAATTTAGATTCAGTGAAGAAGGGTCATTCTTCTTTCTTAATAAATTTTGAGCAATCAACATGGAGTTGAGCCTTTGTTGATTTGGCTCGGGGTTAAGGTGAAGATTCTAGCTGAAATATCCAATCAATTTAGTTGGGATACAATCTGTCAGCATGTGGCAATTAATGTGTAGTGAATACTTCCTTTTTGTAATATTCAGCATTAATTTTTACCCCTTTATCGATGAATTTCAGAAAAAAATTTCCGTTATTTGACACTGCAGCAGCGGCCCAAAACCATTGCAGAATTCTTGTTCTGAAAACATTGCACAGTTCGTACACTTTTAGGTATATCATCAAAGGTTGCTGCATCTACAACATTATTTTCAGCAATATAATTTTGCTCTGTGCAAAATATTTTCTCATCAGAAAAGATTATTCTGTCCCTTTTGCTGGTTTAATTTCTTACATTTTTGTAACACTTTAATTTTTGTACAGTAGTCAAACCTTGAACTTTTCTTTTGCGTTAAGAGCAAAAAACCAGGTCTTCATTTAATATAACTTGCTTAGTTCTCTGACTCACGTTCTGTTATGCAGCCATTTTATTAGCAGAGCGCTGTGGATTTATTTGTATCCTTTCACGAATTCTCTTAATGCACTCTTTTGTACTAACTGAGCGCGGACGAGCAGAGTTGGGGCTATCTCTACAGCTATTAGTATCCAATAATCAATTTATAGTTCTTTATATAAATATTCTATTAAACTCAAGTGAGTTTAACAGCTTCAAGATTCTACCTGCAGAAAATACACAAAGGAAAACCTGTTTAATCATTACACCTTTCAATTCCATTTTGATATTTTTTCTAAATGTTTTGCTTTAAGTAAAAACCATCTGCACTTATAGAAAACCCTACTCACAGGAATAGTGAGAGACCAATTGTTTTACTAAATGATTTACTAAATGGTTTTATAGTCAGAAAAACTGCAATATTTTCATATTAAGATTGACCTTAAACATACTTGAAATGTATTATGTTTACTTATAATTTCGAATATTAATAGGCATTTAATTCATCAAAGACAGTTAAAAGATTTTTTTAACTACTTAAAAAAAAAAAAAAAAGAGTCCTGAATAAAAATAATCTGAACATTTTAGAACAACAAAAAAAAAAGTTTTCAACTGATTTCTGTAAATGAGGTTTGCTTCATCATGTATTAGTAATACTTATTTAAATATTCAAGCAAGCAATAATCTGAAAAAAATTTTTATTTCAATAGGGATTTTTTAGAAAACTAAAGTTTTAAGGTATTTTCAAAAATGTTCAAAAATCAGGAGAATTTTAATTAAACCAGTAGACCAGAAGAAACTGGGTAAATCCAGAAATCAACTGGAAAATCCAGTAGAGTTGGTAGCTATGCATTATTAATTAAAAGATGTCACATCAAAAATACAAATCTTTTGATTCTTCAAGATTCGATTAATTTAAAATGTGCACTAGTATTTAACAAAAATGATATTTTCACACAAAAATTTGAAATGTCAAGACAAAAAAAAAGCGACTGAAAAACAGTAACGAAATCAGGATGCCTTCAAACCTTATGATACAATAAGAAGAAGAAAAAAATGATAAATAAATAAACTAGCTTTGCTGATATTATCTAATCAAGTAATCTCTGTTTACAGTGGTTACTGATTACATAGTTAAGCAGTTTGGGTTAAAAAAAATAAATTTAAAAGGAAAAAAAAGAAAGAAAGAAAAAAAAAAAACCTCTATTTCAAATCTGTAGGTTTTAAATATTTTTTTTTAAGTTATAAAGCAAAAAGTTTTATTTCTGAGTTTATGTACCTTTTCAGTACACAAACCCTGATCACATACTTAACATGAGGATTTTTTTTTTTATTTTGGAAAATTTAACTTAAAATAAAAAATATTCTTCAAAAATTTGATTTTAAAAGTTTTTTTTTTAAAAAAAAAGAAAAAAAAAGGTAAAAGTAATGGGAAGAAAAATGGCAAATTAAAAAAAAAAAAAAAATGAACATTACTGCAGGGGTAAGTAACTTTTAACAAAGAAGGAAAAAAAAGATTTTTAAAAGTTTGTAGAGATATGCTAACTTTGATGTACAAAAATGATGTACTGTGCCCCTTTACTCAAAAAGGTTGTGCACCCCTACAAAATAATTTTTCAAAGAATACTTGATACTGTGAACCACCCTTTAAAGTGTATGTATTGTTAGGTCTACAGACAGTGTGGAAATGGGGTTCAACTGTAATATAATTCTTTTTTTTTATATCCGTCATTGAACAGCCGACCCAATTTTTGGGCTTACGACTACTAATGTTCAACTCTGTAGCCTTGTAATTTTGAACCTAATCTAGAAGACAAGGAAGCTCCTGGATCAGTACCCCCAGAGGTACTGATTTGTTATGGGGACATGGAAGACTTTGCGACTTGACAGATTTAACGTGCAGCAGTCACCATTTACTACATGGGGAGTCTTTCGCTGACGGGGATTGAACTCACGAACTCTTGGCCCAGCGCCCTATCGACCAGGCTATCCTGGCCTAATATAATTCATTGTAATATATTTCCTTTGCTCATTAATAGATAATACAATTCAACTATATATAAAATTAAAGAAATACCTTTTCATGCCTCGTCTAAATTCAAATAGGGCTTTACCACTCACCACATCAAACACTCGGATGACTGTCCCCTAATAAAATAAAAGAATTTCCCTTTCATTTACACAAATTAAAAGAAAAATTGGATAAAATTCTATTATATGAAACATTTTAATCTTGTTCAAATGTTAATGTTTGTTTAGTACACTTTTTTCAGCCGGTTTTTGTTTATCATTTAACCCTAATAGGGTTATTTTTTTCTTAGTGATATCACGTTCCCTGTCGCAGGGTTCATACTCTTTCTAAGAAAGTAAATTTCAGGAGTTTTTCAGGAGTACAATACAATTAAGTCAGGAGGTGCGAGGAAAAATTATATACTTAGCATAATTTTAATATAGCTATTTATAAAATTAAATTTACAACATTAAAAAAAAAAGCATAAAATAGTAAATTAATAAATAAAGTATCTCAAAATATTATTTATTTTAAACACTTTTTAAAGACATATATGTCTTATTCAGTTCTTCTTCACATATTTTAAGCTCAGACATTTTTTCTTTAGCATGACGCCTTAAGGCATTTGCTTTTGAAATTAATGAGAGATCATTTTTTTTCTGCCTGATCAAAATCAGAAGTTTTATTAAGTTCTTCAATATCATCCTCCAAATGTTTCTTCTTTAAATTATCAACATTTTCTGCTAAGAGCTTTCTTTTTTCACCCTAAGCTTTATTAGTTGTAATTACTTTCTCTTCTTCCAAATGTGCAAGATATCTTTGACGTGCACTTGTAGCTGAAACAATGAGTTCTTTTGAAATAATGACCTTTTCAAGTTCACCAACAAATCGTAGATGGTCATCAATTATTCTTTTAGCCACAATTGTTTGGTTTGCCAGATTTTCAACCAATAGGTTTTTGTTGACCGAAAACTCTCTCTCAACAGTTGCCTGGCCATGAGAAAGCAGAAGTAGAGGTTTAATTACGTTCCACAAATTGGGATATTGTGAACTCGACAAAAACTTATATTAAAACACATCTAGTCGATTTATGCTAGAATCAAAACTATCGCCAATGCAATGCCTAAATTTTGTCCTAGTATCCATGCTGTTAAAATCTTCAACAAATTAAACATATTCCTTCAGAATGCTATCACAATCTTCTTCTCTACCTGCATTGGTCAAATGAAATAATATTTTTCGAAGCTTGTTTAAGTTTGCCTCTTTATTAACAAGCATTGTACGAGACACGATACATTTCGCACTAAAGAGAAATTCAGTGAAATTTTTCTGTGAAATCAGGGAAATTTTTTTGAAGCGGCAGGGAGAAGGACTGCCTAATCGGCATGACAGGTAAGACAGGCATTTTGGGAAGACGGAAGGGATAATTAATTATTTTCTCCGTTTAAGAGTCGCTTTTTACTTTTGTTAAAAAAATTTCAGGAGATAAAACGTAATTTTCAGGAGTTAAAACACCAATTTCAGGAGTCATAAGGGCCCTTAGGAAAAAAAAGCTAATTTCAGGAGTTTTTCAGAAATTTCAGGAGGCGTACGAACCCTGCCTGTGGCAGAATTTTTTTGAGCTATCTGCGACAAAACTCCCTACCACTAATATCTTTCTGCAAGATACTTTTAATAATAATAAACATATATATTAAAAATTTAAAATAACAAAAGAACTGTGTTTACAAAGAAAAACTATAAAAAAAATTTTTTTTAATGAAACATGTAATAATTTTTTATTCTAATATAATGGGTGATATTTTTGCTCTGGATATTTTGATTTTAATTGTTGCTTTATATACCTATTTTTAAATTGATTTTATTGTAATTTGGCTATCAATTATATATTATCTAATTGTTTTTAACAATCAAACCGTCCTCTTTTTTAAGAGTTCCTCTTTCCATGCTTTAGGACCTCAGCTGTCTTTATTGTAACAAAATCATCTGTACTCTAACGTCATTGTTATTTCTTTTTTTTATTTTTACAACTGTATTTATTGTGGTTGTCAAATTGTATTGTATTGCATTGTAACAGTCGAGTGCCCATATCCTTGGGTGGGACGACTAACCAAATTCTACAAGAAAAAATAGCTGTCCGGTGCTGACCTTTCTTCGTGACTCCATGCTAACCTTTACTGTTACTCACATTTATACAAAACAATTTTGGTAGTCTTTTTTTTTAAGTTATTAACAGATGGCAGCACACATTATAGACGGGAAACTATCTATCCATCAACATTTAAAATTACTAAACCTAAGGAGAAAGAATGCTACCCACATTTATATACCATTTTATAAACATGAATAAAAATGAAATTGATTAATAAAATTTCAAAAACTTTTGTTTCAAATTAAGTATTTAACTAAAAGCTAATAGAGAGTTACTCTTTCAAAAAAAAAAAAAAAAAAAAATATGTAAGGCAAAAAGCAAAAGTACAAACCCCATAATAAACAAGCATAAAATGAAATTTGTAAAAATTATAGAACATGCAAAAAACTCCTCTAAAAAATAAAAACTATAAAATATCATCTACATCTATTATTTATCTATTCTTTTTGGCTCAGTGTGTTCTATTAAATTCATACAAATTTCATTTTATGCTTGTTTAAATTTGTAAAAATTGGTAAAAATCTGTAAATCTTCGTATTAAATTTGTAAAAATTATAAAACATGCAAAACTCCGCCAAAAAAATTTTTTTTTATTAATTTATTAATTATTATTTTTTTTATACAAAATCACAAGATTTAAATTTTTTTTTTTACAGATTTATTTAATGGGACCTAATGATAGAGGCTGATTGTTTAATATGTATGCTGTATGTTTATTCTTTACAGTTTTACGGATTACAATACTAAAAGAAAGTGAGATATTTTTAAAAAAAAGTAATACAGTAAGACCTCGATTATCCGAGCTTATTGGGACCGCTAATGCCTCGGATATCGGAAATCTCGGTTAATAGAAACCATGTATAAAAACCTTCCGTGCTTACAAATTTAACTACTTTTAAAGTAAAAAAAAATAGAACGTTTTTTAAATGGTAAAAATAAACATATATGAGATTATGTTTCACAGCTAAAAAGATAATAAACTCTATCAAAACAACTCTAATCATCTGTTAACAAAGCATTCATGGATGTTGTCTTCGCAGGATGTAATATTTCTTGGAAGTTGAGTGCTTTTGTGGGGAAGAAGTGCCTGTAACACGGGCAACGAACTAAAATGTGTATAATTTATTTTTTAAGCTCATTTTAGAAAGGAGAAAAAAAAAATTTAATAAAAAAATGGACTTCGTTATTGCCTCGGTTAATCGAAGTTCTACTGTGGAGAAACTAGAAAAAACTCAGAGAGTGGTAGTAAACGAATGAGTAGAAAGCCTGACGTGCAGCACTCCTTTTTTTTTCTTCTTTCTTTTTATTTAGTTTTGTTTATGTTGCGTCTATGAATGTGCTGAGAGCATATACAGTGGAAAGTCACGTATCCGGAATCGGCGTATATTCGTCCGTATATTCGATTTTTCCTTATAATAGACCCCCAAGGTAAACAAAACTTAAAATGATCTGAATCTAAGAAGCAAAAAATTAAACATTATTTTTCAGGCAATAATGTTTTAGTATTAGAATGATATCTAATCAATCAAAAACAAAATATTAGAAAATAAATAATTATTGCTATTATAAAAATAAATATAGAAAATGAAAAATATTAATTGCTCTCTCCGCCATTTTGAACTAGAACGATTCAAGCAAGAAGGGGAAATTCCCGTCATTCACTAAGGTGGGTAGGTGGAGAAGAAAATTCATTTCCTCCTTTCATTCAAGTTGAGGGCGGGGCAGTGAAAAAATTCTTATTTTCTCTCCCATCAGTGGCTATCAATCAAGCATAAAGGCGTGGCATGCTGATTGGGTTCTCTTTATTTTTTTTACACTTTTTCTTTCTCTAACACTCTAATAAAAAGGTTGCAGGAAATGCCTCTTTTACTAGCCAGCTGCATAGGAAAGAAGAGGTGGAGGGGACTCAGTTGTGCTCCTTTGAAAACAAATCTCCCCCCCCCCCCTTCCTGCATTCCAAAGGAGGAGCTTCACTAACGGTATGGTCTTGGTAGATCTTCTGTTCCCCTTTCTGTTGATTTATGGGTTCAATGCATAAATCACTAGAAGCTAAGAAAGGAAAAAACCTGTCAAAAGACTTTTTTTTTTTTAAGAGAGGGAAAGGTGAAGAAATGTTTGTTTATTTTGATTGTTAAAAAGTGTCCGGGAAATTGACTCTTCCGTAAAAGGGACGTTACACTGTATTTAGTAATTATGTTTAAAATAAAATAAGCTTGTCTTTAATTCCCCCCATGCACCACATCTTCACAGAAACAGGCTACCCAACGAGCGGCACAATAAATACATGCGTCAAGCCAAGGCGATGAGTAATTTTTATATTCAGTTTATTATATAAAATTTGGACAATCCTGATCATTAATAAATATAGATGATTAACCATCCTGGTTGTATCAAAACATTTTGATCAACCTGATCAATTTATTATACTTTAGTGTATAAAGATTATCCTAATCTTAAGAAAAATTTATTTTTAATCAATGAAAATATATATTTATTGTGTTTACATCTGTAAAGTTGCAGTTTATTCTAAAATCTATTGCTTTTTAAAGATTTTTAAGAAGAAAGAAAGTTGGGCGTACCAAGTAAATCCTAATACTTGTTTTACATTTTTCGAAAGCGGAAGTAATTGATTAATTCCTTTCACAGTAGAAGAAATGTTTAGACTTAGAAGAGTTATTTATGACTTTGGAATTAGTAATTCTGCAAATATCCTTGAAAAGAATAACATAGAGAATGTTCCTTTATTTGATCCTCTTGAAAACATGTATTAGGCAAACAATTTTTTTCTTCTTCTTTGATTTGATTTGTATTTCAATTAAGTACATAATATATTTAATTTTCTTTCTGTTGCTATTGCAGAGAAAATTACCAAAAAAAAAAAAAAAAAAAAAAAAAATCATTTATTTCAGAAAAAATTACTCATTGTTATAAAAAGAAACTCTTTATATGTTTTTTTCTTTCTTGGTATATTAATGGTTATTAGATTAAGCTTGATGACAATTTTTATTAATTTTGAGGTTTTCTTGTTGTTTACGATTTGGATAGATTGCTATTTTATTATTATTATTTTGAACTTTTATCATAAGAGTGTTATGTAAGAAGTTGTTTTAGAATATAGTTAATTTTCTGGTGATTATAATTCAAAGTTTTGTTATATGTAGAAACTGAACTTTAATTGTTATAAATTCAGTATTCATTTATTAATTAATTCAAATGAAATTTATGTTACTTCGATTCATGTGTATTAAAGTTACTTTAAACAATAATTTTGATTTTGAAGTGAAAGTAAACTTAATTTAAGATATTCTTATTTAATTAAGGAGAAGCGAGTTTAATTTATGTTAGGAATTTGCATGATTTTACAAGTTGCAAAGAAGGTTGCAAGAGTTGCAAAGAACCGAATAATAAAAAAAAACGTGGAGCAAGCTCAAATCTCTAAGCAAAAAGGAAAAGCTAGAGAGAAAGAAGTTGAAGCAGAAGGTGCCTACTGAACTTCTCGTTCTGCCCGATGCTAAAGGGAACACTACACTATTAGGGAGAGATTTTCTCCACGCAGCTGGTATTGTACTTGATGTTCAAAAAGGTACCTGGCACTTCAGTGAAGATCCATAAAAACAATATTTTTTCTATGTGAAGCCTGTTGAAAAGAAAGGAACTCCAAAAACTTTTGAATCAACAATCATACTTGAACCTACAACTAATGTCCACTTGAAAGATGATGAAGGGAAACATCTAACACAGGATGAACTAGAAAAATTTTATTGCTTACTTCAAGAGCACAAAACCTGCTTTGAACCAGGGGGAGAGCCTGATCCTTTCTTGAAGCTCAGAATAGATACCGTAAACAATTTTTTCTGTATCTGTTCCTCCATATTGTATGTTGACGGCCAAAAAAGAAATTTTGAAAGAACAAATTGAAACATTATTGAAGAATGTGAATCCTCTTATGCTGCTCTGGTAGTGCTTGTTGCTAAACCCAATGGGAAATATAGATTACGCGTTGACTACAGAGGCCTCAATGCTGTAACAAAACCGGACACTCATCCATTAACTCGCATTGACGATCTTTTAATGAAGATACGCCAACAATTGACCTGCAATCTGGCTATCATCAATGAATGAATCTGACATGGATAAAACTGCTTATATTTGCATCTATAGTTTTAAGCACATGTCTTTTAGTTAGGTTCTTCTATTAGCTGTTTTAAAGCGTTATTATTTATTAACGCTTTCAGTTCGATTCAATCCCAAAAAGTAACTCTTAACATTTAATATTTTTTTTAAGTTTTTAATTAGTTTTAAAAATTTTTAATCAAAACTTAAACTAAATTTTTAATTAAACCATAATAACTTAGTGGCTCTCTTCACTTTTGTAAATTTGTCATAATAATCTGCTTTTTAATTTCGTAACAATATTTGTTTTACTTAAATATTTTTATGAGATATGTCAAATAAAAAAAAAAACTATGCATGTTTCCGTTATCCACATTATTTTAAAATAGATAAAAAATAGATTCTGAATTCATTTTTATGATTACTGTTTTATGCAGTTTTTACGAATTTTTTGTGCTACTGTCACATTTTGTTTTATTCATGCTTTGTTGGATACAAACTTAACTTTCTAAAAATGTTTTGAAAAATTTGTTGTAACTGAAAAAATTTATTTACAAAATAACATATGAAAAACAATAATTTAGGAAGAAATTTCAAGGTAAAAAAAACTGTATTTGAGGAAATATGATTATTTTCTGTACCCCTGGTGTGATGTTTTATTAAATAACAGATGGCAAAGTTAAAGATGCTTTGTCAAGAGCATGGTAGGTAGCTGGCATGAAATGGGCACGTAGAAACTGCATCGGTTGAGATGGCTATTACGTAGAAAAGTATTCAACTTTCAAAATATAATACGAGGAAAAAAAAATAGAAGTCCTTATTTGTGAAATTTCTGACGCTCACCTTAATAGAAGCAGTAGCTAGCTTATCTCCTGTCTCATCAAACGTAAGGGCTGCCAATTCACTGTCATGAGCAGGGATTGTAATTTTGGCATGCTGCAAGACAAAATAAAAATTAAGTCGAACTAAGACATGCTTATTATCTCAGTGGCAGAAAACTTTCGAGCTTTCTGCGACATACCTCCTTAATACTAATAACTTTCTGCAAGATACCTTTAAAAATAACAAATATTTATGTTACTAAATTAAAGTAACAGAAGCCCCAATTTCAAAATAAAAAAACTTTTTGGATCAAATAAGTTATTTTTTTAATTGAATACGTAATTCATTTTTATTCTTATATTATGGGGGACATTCTCGCATTTTGTTGGGAAAACACACTAATTATTTCCTTTTCCGCATTTTGCAAATTCTCATCACATTAAACAAAATCATTAAAAAATCATGAAATCTGTGGCAGTAACGTAGGGGGGGGGGCGATGACAAAACCACGCAAATCAGACTCTTCAAAAAAGGGTTATTAGATACGTGTTTTTATTTTAAGATTCAGTTGTTGTAATAAATATTACCGTATTAAAAACATCAGATTTTAAAAACTAAGTAGAAATCAATAGTAATAACTGCATAAAAAATCAGTAAAAAAATTTCTACAGAAACGAAAATAAAATTTTTTACTGCTTTATTCTTTATTTTTCATCATTCTCAAATGAGAATAGAAAAGTCATAAGCATTTTTTCCCCCACTCGGATGCTCGAGAAAGGCATCTTTTCAATACAGTTCTGTAGAAAAGATAAAATTTTACAAAATTGTGTGCACAAAAAAACACTAACGTTCTGCCACAATTGTTGCCTTGGCATCCTGATTCTGCTACGGGACTGAGTATACACTCTATTTTATATTATATCTATTATATAATTTATTATATTTAATGCTGTTTTTGGAGAGCCCATCAAACTGCCTTTTCACGCTTCTTGAGTGGCCACACTAGATCCCTTACTTTCAACCGGGGCCAAAACACTTATCCTGAATGTTATTGGTGCTCGACAGACATGGCCTCCCCTGCACAGATTCTGTCTTGTTTGGGGTCGGTAAAGATGAGGTCCTGCGAGACTTCAGTCTTTTTATGGACTTTTTGGAGGTGTTCTGATTCATGGGAGTCGTCTAGCGCTGATAGACGATTCCGAGATTAGCAACAACAACAACATTATACATTAATGAAGTTTTTAGAGAACTCAAATTTTATTTTTAAGATATTCAGCTAGCACTTTGTAAGATAAATGTGATAAAAAAAATACATATCCATAGTTTTATATACAAAAAAAAATTAAATACTCATCTTATTGGTTTTTGAAATGCTGTTATTATCAACTTTACTTATTACTTGTTAATAATGAGTTATTTCCTTTTTTTTTAACTCAGCATTTTTGTCTGTCCCTGTCCGGAACACTGCTGCTGAGGTTTTGAAAAGTGCTCTTTGACTAAAATTTTAATCTAAAATTCTAAAAATCATTTAAAAATATAAAATAAGACATAAATAATACAGAATAAATAATACAGAAATAAAAAATAAGACAGAAATTAATAAAAACAAAAGGCAATGGAAAGAAAAGCAGTGGTGTCTGACGTAAAAAATCATTAATTAAAAATTTACAATAAAAATATTTATTATTATTAAAATATTGCTTCAAACAGAAAAATAATTCAATTATGTTCAATCGTAGAGGCACAGTACAATTAATTATATATTTAGGTATCATACATAAAATGTCAAAAGTGTATCTTTAGAATTTTTTTCTTTTGTAAATCAAAATACTAAATGTTTCGACACATTTGTGTAAGATAACTTGTTTTGTTACATTTTATTTTTCAATTTTCTATTATTAGTGTGAATTTTTCTTTAAAAAAAAACTGTACTCTTTTAGAGACTCTCTTACCACAGTTAAAAATTTCAAATGATGTAGCCCTTCATTTAACAGCCTATAGCTTATTCAAAACTGATATTTATAAGTCATTATTTCTAAATCTTCAATTTTTTACCTTGTTTAATTAATAATAAGTTTAAATTTAGGTCATCAGGTTCAGTAAAGAATAAAAAAACATTTTTCGGTATATCTTTGAAAGAGTAAAAGAAGTCTGAAATATCATCTCTGAAATGTTGTGCTTAATACAAAATTTTAATCATAAATAAAATATTTAGCAACAAAACATCTAATCTGTAAAAGAGCCTTTTTTTAAAAATAAATTTTTTTATTAAAGGTAAAAATAAAATACAAAAAACAATTTTGCTGTTCAAGGAAATGAATGATTGGTTGGCTTTGCTGAGAAAAAAATAATTCATGGCCAATAAAAAATAATACAAACGCTTTCAGAAAAACAGTGCAAGAAAAAATCTATTATTAAATTATAACCAATTATTCTTTGGAGAATTTTATAAAGTTAAAAATACTAAAACATTTGCAATAATTTTGCTAAAAGAAAAATTACCCCCAAAGAATCGGCACAAACTTGAACGATAAAGGAAATCAGCCCATGGACTAGAAGAAGATGAGGGGGGGGGGGACCTACTTTTATAAGCAAAAGCAAATATCCTAACCCCTTCTTCCACCTCCACCACATGCCTTCCCTAAACTGCTGTGTCTTTTAGTTTTCAAACAGGACAAAGACTTCTCCATTCATTTAGCGACCATGGGAGAGTTTGATTCTACTTTACCAGGGTGATAGTGGAGAGAATTTTAATGCAAGCGAAGTATTGCTCAACTGCTTGACGATAAGTTTTCATCTAAATAAAGTGGGTACATCGGATGGTAAAACAATTCAAACAAAAATTCTAGCTTTTTTTTAAAATTATCTGATTTTTCCAGGTTTTAATCCAAATTTCTCTGACATTTCTAGGTTTTTTCCAATACAAAAAAATTTCCTGATAATTTCAGGTTTTCCTAACCCTGTTTTTAAAGTTTCTTGACATTCTTAAAATAGACAAAATTAACATGAAACCTTTCAGGAAAGGCCACCTCCTCTACTTACGACCACTTTTGGGAGGCACAGAATTTTTTCCATAGACTTTGTGTTAAAGAAAACATTTAGGAGAGACCATCAAAACCTCTCCCAGGAACGGGACAAATCTCTGCAATAGATCCGAAAAAGGTCAAATAAAGAAATATAAAAATAAAAAAAATATATCAAAACAAAGAATATTAACAAAACAAATAAGTAGATTAAAATGTATTCAAAATATTTGAGTAAGGTTCTTAGCTCTCTTTACAACTTCATGTTCCAGTCAGAGTGCACTAAAGACGATACTATCACTGATTTAGTTATAGAATTGAAAGTTCTGATTTAGTTATAGAAGTGAAAAATTCTTTTAGAAAAAACAAATTTCTGACACAAACCTCTTGTCATTTTGAAGCTAACTAACTTTTATTATATAAAATTAAATGAAAACTGAAACAAAAAACTTAATTGTTTCTTTATTTAAAATAGTTTCATCATTCATATTTGGTTAAATAATTTTTACTCATAATTATATCAGTAGGGATAATTTTTATGGGCGATAAATTTTAATCATTGATCCGGTTTTCATGATGCCAAGGAAATAATTCTGATTAAAATTAAAATCGTTTGCGAAAAATCAAGTACCTTTGATGATATTTTAAAGTCAATGGAGTTAAAAACGATCAACCTCCATCTCCATTAACAACCATTATACTGTGGAATAGAAAGTGGACGCTGCTGAGAGGTTTCACTGTATCTGAAAAATTAACTGAGACTATATCAACTCAATTTTTATAATTTAGTCTGCATACTGTTAGGAGTGGGGAATTACTGAGCGCACTGCTTCTTTCACTGATCAGAGCAATAAATAACTAGAATTTGTTGATTTAAATCAGCATGATTTAAATCATCTGATTTAATATATATATTGATTTAAATCAACTGATTTAATATATATATTGATTTAAAAAGTTAAAAAACAGTGTTTTAAATAATTGATACTTTTATTTCCTTTCTTTGTTTTAAAATTTATTTTAAATAAATTGCTGCATTAGTTTTAAAATTTATTATTGCTGCATTAATTAATTTTAGCTAATGGAATTACTTTCTTTCTTGGTATGTGTTAAATTCCAACACATTTGAAATTACATTTTTAAAAATCTTTTGATTCTTGAGATTGAAAGTACAGATTAAAGTAAACATTTAAGTATTTTTTTCTCATAATATGTTTACAGTATCTTTGACATTATCAGATTTTTCTATAAAGAAATTTTATGAAAAAAAATTTCAATGAGTACATAGATTTTTATAAAAAATTTTTTTAGCTTAACTTATCTCTTTTGATATAAGATTAATAATGAATATTTTAATCTAAAAATATATAGATTAAATATTTATTTATTTTTGATGAATGACTTTATTTATAAACACAATCTGTAACATTTATTTTGTCATTTTAGAAATCAAGAGAAGGAAAAAAAAAAAAGAAATCACAATTTTAAATTAAAATTACTCTTTGGCAATTGAAACTTTGTTGTATTAGTTAAAGAATTATTTAAATTCTCTATTTCATCTAGTCTTTAAATTTCAATCATGCATTTGTTTCAAAATGGTTGCTATGCATTCAAAGCTATGTATTATAATGAAAAATTGTTTTAGGTATTCAGAGCTTCTAAAATATTCTTAAAATATAGTTTTAATTTAATTTTGATTAAACATTTATAAAGTTTCTTTAGTCATAAATCAAAGTTCTTACAGTGTATTTGAATAAAAATCAAAAAACTATGATTTAAATTTTAAAAAAATCCAATTTAAATATATAAAAAAGAAAACTTATTTAAAAAAAACAAAAACAAATCAGGAACTCTGTGAATAACTCAGACTGTTGGGTTGTCCAGCAGAAACATGCCATTGAAGGACTTAACTCCCTGGCATTACAGTCCATGTTGGACCATGGCCTCACTAACAATTTTCCTCCAAACTCGCCTGTCTCTAGCTCTTTGTTTCCAGTTTCGAACTTTCAGAGTCTTAAGGTCTTTTTCCACCTCGTCAAACCATCTTTTGACCGGCCTTCCTCTTTTCCCTTGGCCCTGCCCCTTGAATATCTTCTTAGTGCCTCTGTTTTCCTCCATTCTCTCAAGGTGTCCTAGCCATTGAATTCTCTTTGCTTTTACATAATTTATTATATCTTTTTCTTTAAATAGTCTTGCAATTTCAAAATTTTATCGCCTTCTCCACAGATCACTCTCTTTGACAGGTCCAAAAATAGTTCTCAGAATTTTTCTTTCTCAGGTAAACAGCATTTTTTCTTGTTTCTGGGTTGGAGTCCACGTCTCTGATCCATAGACAACGGTTGGTCTGATTATAGTTTTATAAACCTGAAGCTTTGTTTTTTTCGTTATTACTTTTGATGTTAGCAATCTCTTAAGTACAAAATAACTGCGATTTCCAGCATTTAGTCTTTGCTTAATCTCCGGCATAATATCATTGTTTTCTGTGACAACTGAACCCAAGTACTTAAATTCCCTAACTCTCTCAAATTTTGTCATTTCATTGATTTGTAGTTCTGTGTCTATATCCGTTCCCCTACAATCCATTATCATGTATTTGGTCTTATCACTATTTATTTCTAAACCAAAAAGACTAGCTTCTTTAATTAAGTCTTTACAAAGGTCAATAAGTGCATTTTTACTTCTTGCTATCAATATTACATCATCGGCGAAAGCAAGGACTTGTTTCGTTCTATTAAAAATAGTACCTCCTCCATTTGATACCGTGTTACGCATCACTTTTTCAAGGCATACATTAAACAACAAAGTTGACAGAATGTCACCCTGTCTCAATCCAGTCACAATATCAAATTCCATAGACATTTTATTTTGTACCTTTACTTTCGCTTTGGTAGATGAAGTTGTCATTCTAATCAACATGATTAGTTTATGAGGGATGTTAAACTCGTGTAAGGTCTGTAGCATCAATTCTCTATTTATTGAATCATATGCTTGCTTGAAATCAACATAGAGCTGATAAACATTAACATTCATTTCCTTGAATTTTTCCAAGATATTTCTAATGCTGAATATCTGGTCTATGGTTGATTTATTCAGCCTCAAGCTACATTGGTAGTCTCCAATTTCTCTCTCTATCAGTGGCTTAAGTCTTGTAGCTATGACTTTTGTTAATACTTTGTAAGTCAGGTTAAGCAGGGAGATTCCTCTATAATTATTGCAGTCCAGTATGTTTCCCTTTTTCAAAATTGGGCATATCACTGCGCTGTTCCATTCGTTTGGCATCTGTTCATTCTCCCAGACTTCATTTACAAGGTCATACACCATTTTGAGTAACTCCTCACTGCCACATTTTATTAGTTCTGGGGAAATTAAATCCTCTCCAGGTGCTTTTCCATTACGTAACTTTTTCATTGTTTCTTTAACTTCCTCCATCTCTAACGGTTCACAATCATTCTCTGATGTAACTAGTTCACCTTCTGTTTGTCCAATTACTTCATTTCTGTTTAAAAGGTTTTCAAAATGTTCTGCCCACGTTTCTAAAATTTTGTCTTCTTTTCCAACCAAGATTCCATTTTTTCCACGACAAAGTGTTGTTCGTGGTTGGCATTTTTTCTCATAGCTAGTTTTCTCTTTTCCTCGTACACTTTTTCATTGTTTCTTGTATTGTGGGCAATTAACCTTTCCCTCGCTTTATTCTTTTCCTCAACTAGGATTTCACACTCTTCATCAAACCATTCCTTTCCCCTTTACTTTACTTCTCTTCCCAAGGTTTCTTTAGCCGAGTTTATAATAATATTCTTGTATGTTTCCAACTTCTCTTCCACTGATAAATTCACTGTAATCCCTAGGTACTCATAATCAATCTTTGCATCCAAGGCTCTGCCATAGTTATCTCTGAAATCCTTATTTTTTAGTTTTTTGACGTAAAATTTCTTCTGTTTTTTTCCCCTTGTTGTTTCATGTTTTTGATATTCTCTGTCTATATTTCATAATAACCAAAAAGTGATCACTATCACAATCCGCTCCCCTGTAGCTTCTGACATCCATAACATCGGAGGCATGGCTTTTATCAATTAAAACGTGATCAATTTTGATTCTTCGTTTCCCCGGCTGGGGAAGTCCATGTTTCCTTATGAATCCTCTTATGCTCAAAACATGTACTAATAATCATATTGTTGATAGTTGCAAAATCTACAGTTCTTACTTCATTTTCGTTGCTGGTTTCATGCAGGATTGGATTGTGATTGGAAGTTTGCCAATATTTGTTTGGGAGTTTTGCTATTTGCAGGACTGCAGACGTGTTTTGTACAATTGCACACACAATGGTTGATGAATTTACATCGATAAAAGAGTGAAAAAATGGCGTTCACGAGCAAAAGTAATGCAGATGATATTTCAGATTATGAAGATGTGAGCATATACAAAGACTAATATTCAACTTTTTTCATTGGCCCGATTAATTGGGATAGTAAACTGATGGTAAATTAAATATTTTTTACACATAAAAAATTGAAATTTTAACTTAGTGTTTGTGTATTATGTTTTGTTTTAGTTCCTTGTATTTATTAATGAAATAAAAAAATATGTTGATTTTTTTTGCTTTTTTTCTCCAAAAAGATTAGTAAGGGAAGTGGTTAAGAGGGGATAAGAGGAATAAAAACTGATAATCTATCAATAACTAAGAGGGGAATGAAGTCTATACTTGTAGGTATTTTTGGAATTAAATGTAGATGAGAGCTTTAAATAATGGACTTAATTTATTGACATAAAAATAAAAGAAATCTAGATGAAATGACAGAAATGGCAAGAAGTTCTTATTTACAGGGAGGAGGCCGGGATAGCCTGGTTGGTACAGCCCTGGGCCTATGCCCAAGGGTTAGTGGGTTCGATCTCCACCGGCCGAAGACTTTCTGTGTAGTAAATGGTGACTGATGCACGTTGAATCTGTCGAGTAGCAAAGTCCTCCATGTTCACATAACAAATCAATACCTCTGGGGGTACTGATCCAGGAGTTTCCTTGTCTTCTGGATTGATTCAGAATTACAAGGTTACGGAGTTGAACATTATTAGTCGTAAACCCAAAATTGGGTCGACTGTTCAATGACGGCTATAATATAATATTTACAGGGAGAATTTATTGTGAATTCTAATATCTGTGTGTGTACACAAACTACACAGTAAATGGAAGAGATGCTTTCAGTTTTTGACATTTATTTAAATTTCACAAGAAATACTTTATTATTTTAAAACTTTAACAGTGTTTAGATAATGGGATTTCTCATAGTTATCAATAAATTTAAAGCAGAAATAAATTAGTTATGAAAAGTTAATAAATGAATTATGAATAATAAAAATTTATTAGAAACAAAATAAATTGCAAAATTTGAACACCACATGACAGCCAGAAAATAAAGAAATAAGCTTATAACTTGCTTTGATAATTGCATGAAATTTCCTAAACTTCATACATTCATGAAATTTTATATATATATATATATATATATAAAATAAGTTCAAAATGAAGATAAAACAAAGATAAATTACAGACAAATGAAAAAAAAAAGGGGGGGGGGAATAATAATAATAACAAACAACTGGGGAAAGAAAAAGAATTAATTGAATAAAAAAAAAAAAAACATTTTTTTTTTAAAAAACCGGAAAATAAAAGATATAATCTTTTCATCAGCCCACACGATTATATCCGAAAAAAGAGTGCTTTCTGATATTGTACCAATATATCCAAAGCAAAATATATCAATACAATAGTGTGAGGAGCACTCAAAAAATATTTTTTACAAAAATTACGACTAATAAAATTAAACACAATAAGTAAAAAATAACTCTGTATAAAAATAATTTTCTGTTTTTACGTGTTATTTTTTACTTATTGTGTTTAATTTTATTTGTCGTAATTTTTGTAACAAAATTTTTTTGAGTGCTCCTCACACTATTGTATTGATATATTTTGCTTTGGCTATATTGATACAATATTAGAAAGCACTCTTTTTCGGATATAATCGTGTGGGCTGATGAAAAGATTATATCTTTTATTTTCCGGTTTTTTAAAAAAACTTTTTTTTTTAATTAATTCTTTTTCTTTCCCCAGTTGTTTGTTATTATTATTATTCTCCCCCCCCCTTTTTTTTTTCATTTGTCTGTAATTTACCTTTGTTTTATCTTCATTTTGAACTTATCTTATGAGTTCTATTTACTTGCAGCTTATGCGCAATAAATGATACTTATTGTTTTTCTTAGTTTTTTTCTGGTTTTTTTGTATTTATTTATTTCACTGTATATATATATATATATATATATATATATATATATATATATATATATATATATATATATATATATGTAATACAAAAATTATAATACTTTTGTATTAATAGAATAATTAAATCTCTTTCGATTTCATAAAATGTCTTTGTTAAAGAATAAGCGTAGAGAGATTCTATTTTGGGAATTCAAGGCTAATAACATATGATTGAGTTATTTTTAGAATCTCTCCCCCTTTTCACTTCCATATAAGGAAGAAGTAAATTATTTTCCTTAATGCGTAAGGATACAAGTATGTCAACGACTGTGCCTGTTTACTCCAATATGTGTTTGTATAAAACAAAGGAGCACTAGTTTTTGCGTGTCCTTTTCATCATGTTGTGATCCTGATAAGTTGTTCCAGAATTGTCCGAAGTCTTGTCCACCCCCTCCCTTGTGGAGTGCGGATGTGAACTGTTATCAATACCAACCTACCGTTATTAAACCATTTTAGAACGCATGATGGCTTACGACTGCATTATTTAAGCTATCTATAACACTGATAACAGGGATTTTAGCCCTTTTATACATATAACCCTTTTATTACACACACATATATATATATATATATATAATGATAAATAAATACAAAAAACACAAAAAGAAAAAGAGAAAAAACAAAGAAAATCAAGGCAATCAATAAGTTTTATTTACCGCACATAAGCTGCAAGTATATAGAACTCATAAAATAAGTTCAAAATGTATACAAAACATGGGGAAAATTACAGAATAATGAAAAAAAGAAGAAAATTTAAAATAAAAAAATTAAAATCTGGAAAAAAATATATATAATCTCTTTATCAGCTCACATGAATTATATCCGCAATTCTATTTTGTTTCAAAAAAAATTTTTGAGTGCTCCTCACACTATTATATTGATAGATTTTGACTTGGCCATATTGATACAATATTAGAAAGCACTCCTTTTTGCGGATATAATTTTGTGAGCTCATGAAGAGATTATACATTTTTCTTTTTTTCCGGATTTTTATTAATTTTTTTTAATAATTTTTCCTTCTCCTTTTTCATTATTCTATAATTTTTTTCATGTTTTCTCCACATTTCGAACTATATATATGTATATATATATATTTTTATATATATACAGTAGAGCCCCGATTATCCAAGTTAATGTGGACCAAGACTAACTCGGATAACCGAAGAAAAATTCGGTTAAAGCGAAAAATGTAAATTAATATAAATCGTGTAGGTTTAAATGTATATTTTAACAAATACAAAGGTTATACAGATACACCACATGCAATTCATATTTTTACGATAATTAAAGAGTTCTTACTTAAAAAAGACCTTAATTGTTTTTTTGTATAACTTTACTTTGGCGTTTTTCTGCAGCAATGTTTCGCCATTTTTTTAAGGATAACAGGATTGCTGATGTTGCTTCTTCTTGTTGTTCTATGTATTCAATAGCACTTTCGGTAGCTTTTAATCCATCTGTATGTGAAAATTTCATATATCGATTTTCATCCTCACTAGATTCCTTTTCCTTATTCACGGTATTGACGATCATTTCATCCGTAATTTCTTGTTGTTCGTTAGCATTTATCCAGTCACGTATATCCTCTTCGTTTATTGGCTCAGCTAGTGGCAGTTTAATGACTAAATCCAAAAGCTCATCACTACATTCATTGGATTTTACGTTATGTTCTGTACTTTGTGTATCGATAATTTTCCTCCACGACTTTTTTATGGTGTCTGATTTTACTTCATCCCATGTCTCAGCTATCCAGTAGACAGCATCCTTTACATTCAAACTTTTAAGTGTTTCAGGAACACTTTTCCTCTATTCCTTCAATAAGAAATTTGAGTAATTTCTTTCGATAATTTCTCTTCATTTTCTCCAAAACACCTTGATTCTAAAGGCTGAATAAGTGATGTGACATTTGGCGGCAAAAAAAAGGGCCTTAATGTTGCCACTTACCAATTCATCATCATTCGGATGACATGGAGCATTGTCAAACAGTAATATTGCTTTCCTTGGAAGATTTTGATTTTTTAAGAATGTCTCTACGTTAGGAACGAATTCATCAAAAAACCATTTTTTGAACAAATCCGCATCCATCCAAGAACTTTTTTGATTTTTGTAATACACTAGTAAACTTGGAATATGAATGTTCTTAAATGCTCTAGGTTTTTTCGACTTGCCAATCAACATTGTTCTTAGTTTTAGGTTTCCAGATGCATTCGAACATGCTAATATTGTTACCCTTTCTTTACTTATCTTGTACCCCGGAGCTGACCTTTCATTCTTTGCCGCAAGAGTTTTTGAAGGCAACATTCTATAGTTAAGTCCTGTTTCATCGAAATTGAAAGGTTGCTCCATTTTCCCATTTTCTTTTGCAATGAGATTTTTAAAACTGTCAGCTGATAATTTTTCTCACATTTAATTGACGAATTCCATCTCTTTTTCCAACGATCCAACCATCCACTACTAGCAGTGAAATCTTCTCCAGCATAGAAAAGTTTATTTAAGTCCAATGCTTTTGCTTGTAGCATAGGCCCTGATATTGGACTTCCCTTTTCTCTCAACCATAGGAACCATAGGAATAATGATTCGGATGTTTTTTCGAATTCACACTTTTTCATTGTTTTTCGTAAACTGCAATTAGCCTTTTCTGCACTCCATATTTCTATTTCATTTCTCTTCCTTTTCCAGTCACTAACAGTAACAGCTCCGACTCCGAGATCTCTCGCTACTTTCTTTATTGATTCACCTTTATCTAATCTTTGAATTGCTTCTAATTTTGTTTCTATAGAAACAACAACTCGCTTTCTCTTATTGCTACTCATTTCGAATCTGTAGAATTGACTGAATGTAACCACTGTACTTTTTCCCGCAAAAAAATTTCCCGATTCCAGGGAGGGAATCATGTGACCAGTCGAAACAATTTGGTAGTAAGGGGGGATGGGTCATATGAATAGACAACGAAAACAATTCAGCATACTCTCTTTCGTTTCATGCTTCTCTTTTTGAAACCTGAAACTGAGTGTCACAATATTCTTCTTTCAAAAGAAGGGGAGGGGTGGAGCGTTGCGTGATACAATGCAAAGTAAGCGGAGTAGTGGTGATGGATTTTGTTTTCCTGAGTATTTGTGAGATCCAAGTTCAGAATTGTTTTCGGTAGTTTAAAAAAATAGAAAATGTAAAAGCAAAAACAAAATCTTACAGATATTTGACAGCTCGGTTAAAGCAGAGACTCGGATAATCGGGGCTCGGATAACCGGGGTTTTACTGTATATATATATATATATATATATAGCACAGAAAAACAAAGAGAAAAAGAGAAAATTAATAAGTTATATTAACTGCGCATAAGCTGCAAGTATATAGAACTCATAAAATAAGCTAAAAAATTGAGAAAAAATGGAGGGAAAAAAAATATTAAAAATCCGGAAAACAAAATAAAGAAAGAATATAATCTCTTCATCAGCTCACACGATTATATCCGCAAAATGGAGTGCTTTCTAATATTGTATCAATATAGCCAAAGCAAAATATATCAATACAATAGTGTGAGGAGCATTTAAAAAAATTGAAACGAAATTAGAACACATTAAGTAAAAAATAAACAAATATATCAAGCAAAAAACAGAAAATAAAATGTAAAGAGATTATAGAACAGTACACGAGAGGAAATCTGCATAGAGAAGAGCGAATTTAAATGAACTTACTCGTACCGGCATCTTTCAAGAATGATTTAATATATATATATAACAATAATTATAATTAAGTATTACAGAAGATTGTCAGTTGATAAAATTTATCAACTGACTATCAGCAACTTATTTAAAATATTCCAGTAGCAACATTGAAAATATTCCAATAACAAGGAGTTTTAGATAATTAAAAAACTATATTACAATAATAAATATAAAAAAATAAAATTACTGTAATTTTTTTTTTCATTTGAAAGACTCACATAAAAAAGTTTTTATTATTATTGTGAAAATAATATTCAAATACTCATAACTAAGGCCTGGATTTTGATGACATTTGCATTTTTGGACATTTTTTGTCTTTTAGAGCATTTTTTTTAGATTTATAGGGCATTTTTCTTGAAATTTTGGGGCATATTTTGCATTTTAAAGCATTTTTTAAATTTTTTGTTAATTTTTATTATTTTTTTTATCATTTTTCATTATTACACTGGCTTCCAAACAATGAAGAAAATCTCTAGGATATTAACAGGTGAAGCAACATCTTTTCAAATTGAAGAAGAATTGTCAGTAAGTGAGACCATCTTTTTCAAGTACGCACCAATAACATCAGTAGACGTTGAAAGACGCTTCTTCAGGTATAAAAATTAACTTTCAGACAAGAAACGCTCGTTTACATTTCAAAATATTAAAAAAAAAAATTTTAATTCAATGTAATTCTGATATTTAGTAATATTATGAGATGGAAGTTGTTATATTCATTAAAGTTTCTATACAAAATGAAAAGGAGTCTATATTTTCATTTTTTTTTTTTTTTTGTTACTTTAGGATATAAAACATATTTTTCAAACTTTAATGAACGTAGAACAAGTATTGCATTGCTTTATACTTTTTGAAATGACTCATAATAATTTTAAAGAGTAAAAAATTGTTTTAGTTCAATATTTTTACGTTATTTAAGTCATGTCATAAGGCATTTTTAGCGCAATTTTCACATTTTAAGGGCATTTTTTGCACTTTTTAAGGCATTTATTTGCACTTTTTAAGGGCATTAAATGAGTTTTTTTAGGTCATTAAAATCCAGGCTCTACTCATAACTATAAATTAGAATTTTTAATAAAAAGTCTTTTATTTATTTTTTTTAAAATCTTTTTTATTTTCTCAATACAGATTAACTTAATTAAATGTTAATTTTATTTAAAAAAAACTTACTTCCTAATTTAAAAGTGCAAATTACATAATTAAGCAAATATATATATATATATATATATATATATATATATATATATATATATATATTTTACAATACTCTCTTCAAATTTAGTAAGCATTCCCATGCAGTACAAATAAGTTTGCATTATTATACTACATAAAAATTGAGAAGTCTTACCTTAGATGTGGCATCAAATATTTGCACATCTCCTTTCACAGAGCTAGCTGGATATGCCAATAATGAATTACCATAGCCATAAGTGAGGGCAATCAAGCCTTTTACATTGGTTGCAGTGCCTGTAATTGCATGCATATTGTCCTCTTTCAAGTTCATAACATCTAGTATAAATATACTGTCTTCTAGGCACACAACAACATTCTAGAAGACATTAAGATTATGCTAAGATTTTTTTTGTGAAATAAATAGAAAACATAATAATCTTTTCAACTCCACATGCAAACTTGAAAGGATGTTAAGGTACATAAGATAAGTATTGAGAATTGAATGGTCAGCCATAATCGGAAATTTTGTGGTGCACTGAAATCAGGAAAAATAATTCCCTGTACATATTATACACAGTATATTAAGTGGAAAAAAACAAATACTGTGCTCTTATGCTAGCTATATTATGCTAACTATATTTATTAGGTTTAATTGCTGGAAAAACAGTTGAACATACTTAAATAATGCTATAGTAAATGAAATAGTTTAGTATAGCTGAAATATCATGGTTAAATATCCCATCAATTACTCTTTGAGCGGTCACTATTTTTTAAAAGACAAAAATAATAAACAAAATTCCATGTATTTTCCCACTTTGTATTGAAAAAATCACAATTCACTGCATTTTTCCTGTTATTTCATGTGATTTTAAAATTTCCTGTATTTTTCAGGTTTTCCCTGTCCTCCATGTGGAGAGGAAACCTTGTGCTACGGTAACCTCCCCATTATGAAACATTTGGATCTGTACTTTTATCTATTTTCTATTAATTGTTAAAATTTGAATTCAAATACGCCAATAGTTGCAATAGCTTTAGGGACAGAACGTTCATCTCCCAAATTTGAATTCCAGTAATGATAGCCCAGAGTTAGAATCCCCTTGCTTTCGGACTGTGGGTGGTTTTTATTTTTTTTTTCTCCATGTATAATGCAAATAAGTAAAGTCCTCCTTAAAGGTTAATTTGTCGTAATGCTTAATATAGGAGTTATCTTATTTTCTGAGTTGAGTTCAAAATAACAAGGCTACTAGAGATAAGTTAGAGCTTTCTTGAAAGTTCAACCCTGCCAAACCCCGAGATCGATAGCGTTACTTAGAGCTCAAGATATATATGTCGGATGAAAGCTAAATTCTTCAGCCTTGCTATTTGAAGTCTAATCACTTACCACTTTGATGTTTTATCAAATGAATTAGTCATTAAAATCTTTTATATCACTAACTGTAAGGAAAAAAAACTACAAAAAAAAAAAAAAATCTACAATTGAATGTGAAATTATATCACGAGTCCAAGCCAGAAACATTTTCAGTAAACAAAAATCTTATGTCCCAGTCTGGGCTTATTCTGTCTTATCTCTAAAGACTACATAAATAGTTGATAGTTGTAAAGCCAAAAATAAGTTGGTTGATCAATGACTGTTATAAAAATAAAAAGAAATATGCTAAGAAATCAATTAATTAAGCCCTTTACTTACGCCACCTAGCTATGAAGTCTGTTATTTTTATTTTTGGTTCTCTTGTTGTACCAGCTGTAATCAAAAATTAAATAATTTTGCAATCAATTTAGCAAATTCAGCAAGTTGGTTTTAGGTTAGTTAACGAGCACATGTAATTAATGTGGCATGAAACGTAATTAATGCGGATAGTAATCTTGAAGTTATATAGTGTTCAAGTTTTTGCATTTTTTATTTTTTTTTTGTCGTATGCCTGTTTCAGGCAGAGGGGTGCGATTGTCCTTGTTTTTCAGTGGAGCCACCTATGGCCAAGAATTCGACTTCTGACACTAACTCGTTCATAGGTGGGCCACATTCACGCAATCACACAAAGCAGAGAGGACATAAAACACACAGAGAGAAAGAAACACCCATGCCTTGCCCGGGATTCGAACCCAGAACCTTTCTGATGCAAGGACAGTTCCCTGCCCCCTTCACAGGCCTGTCGGCAGTGTTCAAGTGGAAGTTTTATTTATTTTCTCCCCCCCCCTCCCCCACAGCATAACACAGTCTATCAAAAACTACAGACAAAGAATTCTGAAAACATAATACTTTATATCTGATAATGTGCTTAATGTCTCCTATTTTTTTTTTTAAAAAAAGAAAAATTTGAAATAATTTTTTGTGTTATAAATTTAATTTCAAACATTTAAAATCTTTGATAGTTTGTCAATGTAAATAAAAGAATAAAATGCAGTAGAATTATAAAATTTTAAAGCCTAAAAAGTTCTTTTACCTAATAAGGATGAGCAAGAACTCAAAAGAATGTCCCATAGTTCTTTAAAATAGAGAATAGTATTAAAATGGGAAGGAAAAAAAATTTTACCTAAGAAGAAATAATCAAACCAGTGATTGGAACTACTTCATATATATAGTGAAACCTCAACCTACAGACTCAGGTGGACAACTCAGATTACAGATAATTAGTTAAGCCATCTGATAGTCTCCAACAAATAAACCATTATATACCCACTCCCTAAAGGTGATTATTATCTTAACTAGATACAGAGAGTAATTTGCATTTAACAGAGAACACATTTTTCATGTTGCGATTGGAAGAAAGAAAAGCACAAAACTAACATTTCTTTATGGCCTTTGACAAATGATTATATTGTGAGTTCCTAACTGAATTGAGTGTTTCAACTTTTTTTTCTTCTGGGAGCGTAATGGGCCAAATATCTTACAGGTAGGTAACAGCACAGTCTTTGTGGCATGCATCATACTTCAAGGTGATTTTTCATTTAATGAATTGAATTCAGAATTATTCAATAAAAGTAATTCAAGCATTTATAGAATTTCCAATAATAATTCTGGAAGTTACAGGGTAAATATGACATTTTTAAAACTCCAAAAAAAAAAAAAAAAAAGATAAAGGAAATTAGTAGTTGAATGAATCAAAAATGCATCAGAATTCAAATGTTTTTCTTTAAAGTGGACAAAGTATCATTTAAATACTACATAAGTATATTTTATCCATCTTGTCATCAAAAGTAAGCAAATCACAAACCTCCAGTCACAAAAAGTCACAACTTTTGTTTTTCACTTTAACTTTAAATTTTACAGAAATAATTTAAGTTCAGGAATATACTCAAATAACAAATGAAACTTTGTATGAAACAAAATTTATAATTCAATTCACTTCATGAAATTTTGAGTAGAGTATTTTTTAGGAAGCTTTCATGTTTTCCTTCTGGTGTTAAAATTCCTGATGTCTAAACTCCTAGAAAAAAGAATTCCAACTTTTTCTTTCCTTTGATGTCCTAAAAACTCCCATAAATTTTTTTTTTAAAAATTTGTCAAAAATCACCTTAAGAAAAATAATGTCCCTAAACATGTTTCATATTAGCTTTTCTTATACAAAATAAATAAATAAAAATAATAATAATAAATAATTAACTTAACTATAGCTCATTTTATAAATTTAGTATAAAAAATATTTAAAATAATATGTAATTTATAAATAAATATCTGATTAAGATTATGTTTAATATTTTTTTATAATGTTCTTTCCAATGTAAAGATTACCTATTTTCCAAGGCAAATTCTCTATATCTGAAAAAACTAGTTTTGGAGATTATTTAAAACATTCAATGCAAAAGTTCTACAAATTTATAATATAAAAAATTAATTAATTCACAAGCAAGGGGCACTTAAAATAAAAAACATCCATTCATTCAAAATTCATAAAAAATATTAAAAAAGGGAAAAAATCTAAAAAGTAAATGAAAATCGAAAGAAAAAAAAACATGAATAATGCCCCATAAAAGAAAAATTCATATAAGAAAAGAAATGTATTTATCATCAACATCTTAATACAGAATTACTCATATATTAATCTATAATTTGCTCATAACCCTCCTCCCTTGTCAGAAAAACAAGCAAACCTCCTTCCGTGCCCTAAGTGCTAGATTAATGTTCAGGGAGAGTAGAAATCAACAATGTCAACCTTCATTGTAAAAAGGTACCTCAACATAGAATGGAGTTAACATGTCTTATATACTAGTGAATTGAAATTTTATTTTTGTAGTGGTAGGCACACTACAGGGCCCTAATTTTTTCGAGGGCCTGCTTTACCAAGGTCTCACAATATTTTGTTTTTAAAAAAAAATTATAAAACTTGACCTTCTCACCTTCCTATTCAGCTTGACAGATAGAACTGTATTAGGAAACAGTCTGTCTATGAGGATGGTACCTTTATTGTAATTGTAGAGTATAAGACTTCGGGGGGAATTTAATGTTACATAGGCAATCAAACTTGTGAGGAAATTTCTCTCT
The DNA here is from genome assembly GCA_949128135.1 of Parasteatoda lunata. Taxonomy (NCBI): domain Eukaryota; kingdom Metazoa; phylum Arthropoda; class Arachnida; order Araneae; family Theridiidae; genus Parasteatoda; species Parasteatoda lunata. The sequence continues at coordinate 104,371,841 of OX421978.1, forward strand.
ATAATGCACACATCTGTCACCTGACCTTTAGCGGGTGGCAAATCTAGTAAAAAGAAAAAATCATAGAAGAAAAATTTTATGAAATGAACGTTTCAATTAAAAAATATCTGCTATATCTACAATAATGACAGAAATTTTGTCTGCCAATGTTTTATAATTTCGGAGCTGTTTTTGTTAATATCCGGCACTTCAAACAGCAGGTGAAAATGACAATTTTTGCATGAAATCCTAAACAGTGCTCAAAAATTTTAATTTGCTTGTTTCCAGGTGTCATTGTGAGCCCAACTCAAAACTACGGAAAATTATGGGAGTAAAATCATTAATGACACATGAATGTCAAAAAATGAATGTTATCATAAACTTAAATCATTAAAATCTTCAAAACATGAAATTCTAAATAAATGACATGCAGCATAAATTAAATGAATAACTATGTATATATCCCAAATCACATTTATTATTCCACCAGAAAAAAATATTTACAAATGAAAGAGATGCCAAGCATAAATTTCAGTTCTAATAGTTTTAAATAAAAATATACAAGAATTTTTATTTATAAATGTGATGAAGCAATTGTAGTATGTACTTTATTCACCTCACACTAGACTTGCCCAATGGGCTGTTGGGAATGGTCTGGGAGGAGACATACCTGAGGATGTTTCAGAGACAAGTTTTTACAAATTTAATCCTGCTCAGAAAGGTAAACCATCCCCTGCTTTGGTAGCCCTATGATCTGCACAAAGACCAGAATTGGTTTCAGGATGAAAATTCTGACTAACTACAAGCTATCTACAAGCTACAACTTTCTTATAAGCTTGGCAGCATAGCATCATCATCACAGTTGGCCAGACAGCCCAATGTGAGCCAATGCCTTTCTTTGAAGATTTCTCCATGACGACTTCTGATTTAGCTATAATCTCCAATTATTTTCATCAATTGTAAGAAAATCAGACTCCACTGAGTCAGCCCAGCTCAACCTTCCCCGCTTTTCTGTTCCAGTGTGTCTAAAAAGCAGTATCTTTTTCATGGTATTTTCATCACTCATTCGAATCAAGTGGACCATCCAATTCATTCTATTTATTTTTATGTCTTTAATAATATCAGGTTTTGACAGCATATCATTGACTGCAAAATACAAAATACACAGGCCTGCGATGAAAAAAATACAAGGGGTTTGATAGCTGAACTTGATGTATTTTTTTTTGCTGAAATATAAAACAATTATGAAAAATTTCTATTATGTCACGTTTTCTTAAATTCAATTTTACTGAAATGTTTATGAATATTTACCATAAAAATTTTTTTCTTTATTGAATTTCTTGCCTGACCAGCATTTTACTTTGGTTAAATCTACAAAAATATCCCTCTATGACATCTTTAAGATCACGGCCCCTCTCTCTGTCACAATCTCATACCAATAGCTTCATGAGAATTCTTATCTAGGTTTGCTGATTCCTTAGGAACACTAGCAAGCATAAAAGGGAGTCATTTTTTGGAAGCATTTTTAATGTCTCCTTTTTTTTTGTGTCTTTTGTGAAACATGACTTTGAGTTCGAGACATTGTGAAAATTTCCCAGATGACTTTTGTGACATATGCGGTGAATAGGGTTGTTCAAAATTGCATGAGGAGCATTACAGACTATGTAAGATAACTTTATCTTGCATATTTCAGCATGAAACTCTGAGACCAGGACAAATCGTGGGCTCCTCATAAAGTTTGTACAGTGTCTCAATGATCTACGCTTATGGCACCAAGGAAAGAAGACTGCTTTACGATTTGGAATTCTTATGACATGGATAAATCCCAAAAACAACTTTGATGATTATTTTTGTTCCTGCCATGTTCATGGGTATAACCAAAAATAATCAAAGACTAATATCTTATCCTGATAACATTCCATCAGCCATAGGCCCTGTTCCTCATGGACCTGATGTGCCTGTGCCTCCAACTGAATTGCGGGTTATCTTTTCAGACTCGGAACATCCAGAAATTTAAGGCTCCGATATTGAATATAAGCCATCTGTGGCCAGTTCGCCTCAGCCCTTCTCTCAGATTGTACTTAATGATCTGTATAGAGATCTGGGCCTTTCAAAAGAGGCAGCTGAATTGTTAGGCTCCAGACTAAAAGAAAAAAACTTATTGGCCAAAGGAACATCTTTTTATTAGTACAGAAATCTAGAAAAGGAATTTATTAAGTACTCTGATGAAGAGAACTCTGTCTGTTGTTTTGATGTTCCAGGATTGATGAGCAAATTTAATATAATCTACGATAAAGATGAGTGGAGACTGTTTATAGATTCATCCAAAAGAAACCTCAAAGATGTTCTTCTACATCATGGGAGCCAGTATGCATCTGCATCAGTTGGACACTCGGTATATTTAAAAGACTGCTAAGAAAACCTGGCTCTCATCCTGGACAAAATAAAGTATATCAACCACAGTTGAACCACACTTGCGGTAATTTAAAAGTTATCTCCATGCTTCTTGGTCAACAAGGTGGATTGACAAAGTTCCCAAGTTTCATTTGTGAGTGGGACAGCAGCGACAAGACAACATTGGGTCAAAAAAGAATGGTAGAGACAAAATCTTGACCTAGGCACTAACAATGTTCTTCGAAACAATTTTGTTAATCCAAAAAAAGTATTGTTACCTCCGCTACATAGAAAATTAGGTGTGATGAAGCAGTTTGTCGAGGCTGTTCCAAAAGATGGCAATTGTTTCAAATACCTGTGCAAAAAACTTCCAGGTTTATCCCAAGCCAAGCTGAATGAGGGAATCTTTGTTCGTCCAGATATCCACAAACTCATGAAGGATAAAGATTTTGAGACTAACATGACAGGAATGGAAAAAGAAGCTTGGGTTGCTTTCAAAGATGTCAGTAAATTTCTGAGTAACTACAAGAATCCTGATTACAAAGAAATTGTAATGAAAATGCAGAACAAATTTTAAACTTTGGATAGCTCCATGAGAGCAAAAATGCATTTCTTTCACTCAGATGGACTTTCCCCCCGAAAATTAAAGAGCAGTCAGCGAAGAACAAGGGGAAAGGTTTCATCAAGAAAACAGAGATATGGAGCATTAATATCAAGGAAGATGGGACAAGAACATGCTTGCAGACTACTGTTGGATGATTGCTTGAGATAGACCTGAGATTAATCACAAAAGAAGATAATCATAAATAAGTTTCAGAGGAAAATGAGTATGTACTTAAATAGAAACTCTTTTCTTTTGTTTTTTGTTTTGAACTTTCATGTAAACATACACAATATTTGCTATTCTTGGTCAGTTGTCAATTTTAAGTAAGTTATCTTAATAAAAATAAATTAAAATGGTATGTTGGTGATTTTCTTCTAGAAATTGATGTAAGAAGTTTAAACACAAGGAACTTATTGTTTTTCTCTCGTCCAGACGTGACTAGTGCGATCTCGCAAACAGTATTTTTTAATCATTTTAACCAATAAAAAATTAGAAGATTACTCAAAAATCAATTTACTTTCACAAGATTCAGTTTTACATAGATCAAAATTAATGAAGATGACAGTTACCAGACAGTACACACAAAATTGTTTGAGAGAATTCCTCTCCAAATAGGATTTTAGTAAAACCTTAATATCGATTTTACAAAAAATCTTGAAGTGATTGGGGAAAATGAAGATCATTTTTGAATTCAGCACATCAAATAACATACAAATCAGCAATAACTTATCGTTTATTTTTTAAAAACTTCAATTTTGCAGGCTTGTGTTATTTAACTACTAGATGTCTTCCGCTAATATTTAAATAATTTGTATATATAATTAAGATATAATTAGAAAATGAAATACAACTTTTTATTCAGACCTGATCTAAAGATGGTGTCTTAAAACTATATTTATAGCACTCATCAAAGCATAAGAAAAGACCAACAAAAAAAAAATGTGAATAATTCTACAAAAATTGATAATTGATATATAAGATAAGTAATTGACTACTTATTATGTAGTAAAAGCATAGCAACGAGCAAGCTCAATGGGGAAAGAAATAAAAAGGAATGTAGCAGATTGTATAATAAATAAATTGTATAATAAAGAAAATTATTGCTCAATGTATAAAATAATCCAACCATAGTGGATTTCAGGGTGTAATGTACTATGCATGAAGAAATATAATTAACATGCTTACTTGTGTCATAGGTGGGTACACATTCATAAACTTGGTTTAAATCATACAACATGTATCCATTCTTAGTTCCAACAGAAAGAGCACTAAATATAAAAATAAACACAATATTACAAAGAATAAATATCTAGGATACAGTCTGCCTTTCATTAAATTGAGCTTTAATATAAAAAAATTTTCATGCCTTGAAAAAAATTTGATTCCTCTATGCATTTTTTCAAAATATAGCTGTAAGTACAGCACACAAAATTAAAAACAAACACCCTAACTTTTGATCTAATGATTGGATTTTCACAAACTTCAATGATTAATGACCAGGATAGCCTGGTTGGTAGGGCACTGTTAATAAATAAATAATAATAAAAAATAAAAAAAATTTTTGAAGGGCTAACCATAAAGGGACTCTCAAAATATGAGGGTAAGCTGCAATCTGGAAAATATCAACACAAAGATGGCATAGGGGTAGAAATTATTAAAATTAAGTCTCCAGTCTAAGGAACTAAAATATTTCACTACTCTCTTTCACTGTAGTTACTTTCACTTGTTTCACTTAGATATTAATAAGAAAATGGAGTAATTAATTAACATAGAAAATATACTTTTTATATTGTTAATTAATAAAAAAATGGAAAACAAAATTTTAATAGGCTTTAAACGGGTTAATTGTTAGGTACAATATTTACTATTGGCTAAACATTATAGCAAAAAAAAAAAAAAATGTTTTTAAAGTGAAATTAATTGAAGAATCATCATGCATAATCTCAATTAGATGCTATTTTGTGAATAGCTAAATATTAAGACCAGGGTTGGGGTTTTGGATGGCCTAAACTGGTTTTGAACAGGACATGTGGGTTTTACCTACTGACCATAAACTACTTAAAACTGTCCTAAAGTGTCCAAAACCTAGCACATTTTTATATGTGTAACCAATGTACACATAATAGTTAAAAATAAATATTTAATACTTTTACTTTAATTTGCTTTTTTTACTTTAAATTACTAAAGGAAAATAATATAATGTAATATACAATAAGAAAATATTTTTAAATAACTTTTGAAGCTGCACAATTCACCTAATAATAAAAGTGAATACCTTATCCTTTAAATACTGATAAATTATGCTTTTGCGTAAGGATAAATAATGCAATATTAAAAATAATAATAAACTTTTTTAATAAAACATAAACTTGTCTTCATTTTTTTTTCTTGTTCAAAAATTAAACTTTTATTTTTTTTAAAATTTTGACATAATTTGAACAAAAGGGTCTTGGACAGGACGGTTTAATCCATTCTATCCTAAACCTTGCCATAATTAACCCTTCTGTCCTTAACTCTAATTAAAACTGACTGAGTAAAATTATTTTGTGGTTGTAGGAGATAGATGAAGTGGTCTTGAATCACTGTTACAGTCAATCCGATCAATCCCTGTGTAATTTAATCCCCAAATATAGCATTCAAAATAAAACACTTCAATCTCCATTTCAATATGAAATTGAATATTTTTAATCCAATGCTAAAATATTTAGTCTAGTTCCTTAATAGTTCTTTAAAAAAAATTATTCATTATTTTTGGATTCGATGTTGGCGACGCACCCTCTTGTATAGTATTCCTTTACCCATCAATGTTTTACTTCAGATACTTCGAATTTTACAATTAATAACATCAGCATGCAACTAAGAGTAATCTAAGTTTAGATATATACAATGACGGCAATAGATTGCTGCATAATACATGCACATATTTCGACAACTAATAGTTAATTAATGATTGGATAAGTCTGTCAAAATATTACTAATGTATCATTAAATGAAAATGACATTATATATCTCAATAAGTGAAACACAACATACGTTGCTATCTGATTAAAATTCAGGTATAAGATGTCACGAGCTGATTCACTATCTAAAATATTCATTTTACTCCAAATTTTTATACTTTAAGCATTAAAATAAAAGCGTCTAATTTTAACGATATGAGTACATTTTCTTTCGCACGCCACAGAATTTTCCTTATTTTTCAAGTTGATGTTAATTACTTTTTTGACTAGGGCTGCGAATCATACGTTAACGACTGTTTGATTTTGTGCAGTTTAAGACTTGCTTAAATACACGAACATGAGGAATTATTTTAGTATGGTTAAAGGTTACAAGCAGATGTTGAAACCATTCTTCAAACTGCTATAACTTCTACTTTTACTTTTATAAAGCTAAGTTTACTAGTTATTAAAAAAACATGTTTTATTTTAAAATTTTGTTTGATTTATGATGTATTTCATAAATAAATTAGAAATATAGCTACACTCTCTTGAAATGGCTGTCCTTTTAAAGGTATCTTAGGATTTTAATTTCTCCCAATAAGCTACGAACTTCTATTTGGAAGTTTATGCTTTTGCAATCTCATTGCATAAAGTTGTTGCTTTGACTACCAACTTTTAATTATTTTATTTCTTAACATTTGTTATTTTATAAAAGCGAAATTAACCTTTCATTGAAGGTTAAAGAAATATTTTTTTGTCTCTCTTCTCCAGCGTAATTGAGAATCTAAATTTTTCGATACGTCATCAACATAATCTTATTGTTCTAATAATCTGTTATATTATATGATCTATTCAAATTAAGTTTAAAAATATCAGTATAGTTTTGTAAAATGATTTTGAGATGTAAACCAATGATTAGAGCGTTGAATAGGGTGCCCCTTGAATAGGGCACTGTAATTTGGAGCTTTTACTGTTTATGAACGTCAGCGTATCTTATAGAAAAAAAAATTAAATTTTGAAGACTGTAACAAATCTGCTGCATTACTGGGTTAGTTGATGCATCAATACATGGACACATACTACTGTCTAAAGAAGTATAATGATATATGTCAAGTATTTAAGGCCACAAATACTTGCAGAATAATCTCCAAGTCTTGGCAACTTCAGGGCAGCAGCCTGCAAGAACTAAACATCACAGAATGGGTCTAATTCGAAAAGTATCAGTGGTAGCCACCTTTGGGCAAACCTCTTGTTTTTTTTTTTAATTTTCCCGTTTAAAATCTGTTTGGCTATAAATATTAAATACCAATTTCTTACAAATAATGCATGTTAACTGGATTCTATCCTAAGGTACCTTTTGATAGATGAAGATTGACATGATCGATAATTAATTTCCCTCAATGGTGACCTGCGGACGTGATATGAACTCGTCAACATAGATGGATGCTCCATATTAAGCGGTTGATTTGCTTGAAAATATACTGCTCAAAAAAAGGAAAAAGATCTTGTAAAGTAAACAAATGTTCCTGATCAATAAACAATGTTGAAGGAAAAAATATTAATAATGAGCGTAATGCTATAAACAAAAAATTAAAAAATATGAGCAGAAATTATATAAATGAAAAATTCAGCATAAATTAACTAGTGGTATTCGTTCATAAAATTCTATTACAGATTTAATTCTGAAAGGGGAGTAATGTGGCATAACTACCACTATAAATTTATTAAATATCAATTCCCTAGTATATAAGACATGTTACTTGATTCTATCATGAGGTACCTTTTGATGAAGGATGACATAATCAGATCCCTTCAACCCCTTGTGATTATTGCAGTTTTCACCCCTGTGGCAGAATTTTTTCTGGCTTTCTGCGACAAACCTAACTAGAACCAATATCTTTCTGCAAAATATTTTTATCGTTATAAATATATGTGTAATGAATTTATAATAATAGATACACTTCGTGTTTATAAAAAAAGCCTACATGCATAGAATAAAACTGTGTAGATTTTATTTTCCTAATTTCATAATATAAGTTTAAATTTCTTAATAAGTTTAAATTATTTAAGTTTAAATTTGCATAATTTTTGGTAATAAAGAAAAATTATAAATGTATAGATCTGCAGACAAAAATGCTTACTAGAGCATAAATTAAGATTACCCAGAACCTGTAATAAGATGGAACTTATAAAAATAGCTAAGAACGGACAAAAAGATTAAATTTATAAAACAAGATAACTGAATTTGAAGTATCAATTTAAAACAGTATGATTTAACAGTTTCATTATAGTAGTTATATCAGGTACAGAAAAAATCAATATTGAAGTTGAGTAATCAAAATAATAAAATAGGATTGACTATATCCGAATTCTAAAAGCAAAAAAATTAACGCAATCTTTGTTTCAACTTTTTCTATATGAAAACAATTACAGATTAATTAGATTCGATTAATATTGTGCTGACTTATTGAAAGATTTTTTTTTTTTTTTAAAAAGGAGGTAAATAAAACTTTTTTCGTGATCAGATTAAGTTCAGAACGAAAAAAATACACAGCGCTTGTGATTTGTAACAGAAGTCGCACTGTATTGTGTACATATATAGCATTGATTTCCCACGAAGTACGCAGACGCGGTTTACGACTCAATACGCTCAGGTCTATTCAACATTTCGAAACGAAATCGTCTTCATCAGTACTGAAACATCGGTATTAGAGCCATACTCATTGGATGCGATTTTTTTCGAATGCGTATGGAAACCTGTTTGATTCGCCAGTAAATATTTTCCACCAATCTGGTTTTCATTCGCATGCCAAAAAATCGTAGATAGTGAGATATCTATCAGGCTTTATTTCATTTATCCTCAGATTGCGAGTGTATTTTTATATCGTCGACTTAATTCAAAGGATATAGGCATTTTATCTTTAAAAAATATATATATAGTTATTTTTTACCTTTGACTGCTTCTAAAATTTCTTGATTTGTTGGAGATGCTGTTTCATCCTTACTATCGACATCGCTACTAGTAAGAATATTTGGTTCGAATCTAGAACGTTTTTTTTTTTTTTTAATATTAGTAGCGGGGGAAGCTTCTCTTCTTTTTTCCTGTCGCTTTCCAGAAAAAATATCTCTGACATCGCCAGATGTTGTCGACTTCCATCTTATTTGTTCTTCGGAATGCCGTCTTGAAAAATGAGTTTTCAAATTCTTTTTAATTATTATTGCTTCACAAGAGCAACAAATAACCTTTTCGCTAGACATGATTTTTTTTAATAAAAGATAAAAGAATCTTTTTGCGCATAAAAATTTTCTACATAAGTGCAAAAAGAAAACACAAAGCAAATTACTGCGCCAGCGATAGTGGCCGAAGTAGGCAAATTTCCAAAAATAGCTTAATACAGGGGAAAAAATTACTCCCCTTTTTATCCAGTAACTGTTTGTGTTGGAGATTAACGGAAGATCACGAGCGCTTTCCCCTTCCGCGGTACGCTAGAAAAACAATTATTTAAAAACTATTCAGTAAAAAAAAATTTGCAGAACCATTGTTGCTTCTGCAGAAGTTTCTGTAAAAATTATTTTTTTGTAAAACAGCTTCTGTTTCTGCAGAATATTTTGTGAGAACTTGTATTTCTACCAAACCAAAAATATTTTTTTCCCAAATAAAAAAATCTTTCTGCAAGAACTCTGTCGCTTTCTGCGACAATGTCGCCGTGTCGCCCTGTTTCTGCCACGGGGGTTTTCACCACAGTACAAAAAATCTAGCTAAATATACCCAAATGTCATGGTATTTTCGATTAAAGTATGTATATACATTAATAAAAAAAGCTATATTCACATGATTATTCAACTCAAAGTTATATGGATAACTTAAGTTATAATATATTAGTTGATTGATTAAGCTTCTCATCTGATTAGTTACTTACTGCCAACTACGGAACTAGATATTTTCATACAAGATCTTTACAATTTGTCTTTATATGGATGGTGTTTTCTTCACTAGGGAGCACTCCATACTGCCCATACATCCGGGTTACTGTTTCCAGTGTGGCTCACAGTGTGATCATTGTGTTTTCAGATTCTAGCAAACGTGGTATTTGATTACTTGTGTTTGCAATGCTAACAATACTTGTTTACAGAGCTTATTCTAGGCAGAAAAAAGGGCAGGGTGCAAAAGTTTAAAAAAAGGGCATTATTATTCTAAAAAGGCAATAATTTCTATGGGCTTTATACGTTCTATTAAAGAACATTGTCAATTAGTAAAAGAATAACTAAAAATAGCAAAGTAATCATATTAATTACAAATTTTTATTAATAAATTAACATATATATTGAGTAAATGGGCTAATTAGCTTAGTGATTTATTTAAAATGCATGCATATATTAATAAAATAATAAATGTATGTTTCTAAGTGTCTGTAGTTATGATTTAATAATTAAAATTATTAATAATTATGATTTAATGACAGTGGAAGTAACTGCAAACTTTCAAAGACAAGTGTAACAAGGGGGTGTGATGGCTATTTTTCCTTTCCCATATAAATCTATGCATTGACAGCAATGAGTAACTAAATAAAAAGAGTTGAAAATAACAAAAGTTTAAGAAATCTATAGTAGAGTTTGGGGAAAAAACAAAGAAGGGTTGAGGAAAGAAAGGGCAAAAAGGGTATAGAGTATTATATCAGGGCACTAATTTATTTCAGGGGCAACAGGGTGGATTCTTTTGACTAAAAGGGCAACAGGGTGGATTCTTTTGACTAAAAGGGCATCAGGGTGCTGCGCCCTGTTTACCCTGCCTAGAATGAGCTCTGCTTGTTTACAATGCTAAGGAAACTAATACTAACATAGGATGGTACAGAGCTTTCAACAGAAACAAACAGTAATAAGCAAAGGCCAAATCAGGATTGCCAAAAAAAGCGAGTTATTCCAAATCTAGTAACCATGTCACCTTTTTTAATAATATCTGTAAATAACTAAAACAAATTTTCACTTCAAACACATTAAGACTTTTTTAATAACAATAATATTTTATGAAAAACAGCAGATTTGAACTCAGAAATTATCTAATTTATTTCTTTTATTGAAAATAAAATTATCCGTTTGAAAATATCGTCTCTGTAGTAAGCAGTTGCAAACTTTCTAACTGGCATTAGAGCTGGTATGGAGCTCAGTATTGTTATTGTTAACATTTATATTGAAAACACCATCCATTATATTTACTGATGTTCATAATTTTAAAATTTGAAGTTTATTGCTTTGTTAATAAGATTTAATTAGTAGAATTACAATGTATTATTGTGAAATTAATTGCAGCAATTTTGAGATGACGTTTGAAAAATCTTATTTTTGAGAAAATTTCAGAAAGCAAAGTGAAAATTTTATGATATTATTAAATATGAATTTCTTAAGTTTAATATAAATTAAAATTAAGAAAAGAATTCAAAATATTAATGCAAAAAAATTAATAGTGATAAAAACTAATAATAATACAACATTGAAATGGAAAAATGCTGTTAGCAGCAGAGAAACCAAGAGGAATTAAACAAATGAGACAATGGAGAAAATTTAAAAAAAATATAACCAAAGCTGACATCGTCAGGGGGTACCAGTTTCGAATGGTACCCCCTGACATGTCAGCTTTAGTTGTTATACTTTTTCAATTTTTTTCAAATTTTTCTTCATTGTCTCATTCGAAAATAAAAATAGATTTGTGTTCTTAGAACTGCTAAAAACATGAATCAATTTTTATTTTCTGTAATGATATTAACTTTAATAAAATTACATTTTCTTTTCTACGTAAAATACATTTGAATCATATTTTTCCTGTATCAAACAGTAACTAATACAGTTACATTGTTTGAAATTTCTAAGATAAGACTATTTCCATTACAATTATTTTTATAAAATTTATTTTGCTGTAAACTGAAGAAGAAAATCTGATTTAAATCAAATAAGATTTTTTTTATCATTTTTGTTTTTTTTTTACAAAAAAATCACTAATTCTGTTTTTTATTAATCATAAGCCATGGTGTTTAACCCCATTTAGGATAAATTTCTGATAATTCTGAATTTAAAATGTTTTAAATTTTATATCTTGAATAGTTTGCGAGTTTTGATTAGGAATTATCCTGCCCTTAAAATCATCTGTTTTATATATTTTGTCTGTCACTAATTAATTTCTGCTAGGGCAGTTTATCAGTATTTTTCCACCTAATATATCAACTTCGATTTAATCATTTTAAAACAAGCTTTAAATGAACTTTCTTTTATTGTGAAGTTTAAAAAATTAAGATTTCATATGTGTGGTATCAAGGGAGTGAACAAAAATTTATTATATTCAATGTTAAAAATATTTTAAACTTTTGCTGAAAACATCAAATATATCATATCGATTAACTTTCGCATTTTTATGTCTCTTTCAAGGTTAAAAGTTAATTTAAAACTTTTTGCAAAATTTTTTTTTTATCCTTAGTGGAAATAAAACCGATTGGCATTTCTGTTTTAACAAATTAACCGCTTCCCTTGTTAAATTTTTTATTAAACATTTAAAAAATTTACATATTCTTTTTTTATTTATAAATACAAGGCAATAAAGCAAAACACAATATACAAGTATTAAATAGAATTTTTAAAAAAATTTTATGGGTAAAAAACATTTAATTTACCTTCAGTTTACTATCCTTAGTTATCTCTGCTAAGAAAAAAAGTTAAATATTAGTCTTTGTATGATAGTTTTTAAAACGAGGAACAACACAAAGTGATATACTCTCTAAATGCCAGTGAAGGAATATGCCATTTTTGTTTACTCCTTTTTGATATGTAAATTCAGTAACCATCATATATACAATCGCACAAAACATGTTTGCAATCCAACAGCAAAACTCCCAAGCAAAATTTGGCAAACATCTAATCATAGAAATATGTTTTATTCTTTTTTTTTTTTTTTTTTTTTTACTTCTGACTGAGTAAAAATGCAATAAAAAGAAAACGAACCAACAAATTCTGCTACGCCCGAGTTTTCTCGGGATAATAAATATTTACAATATACTCACACAAGTTAGCTCGGGTTAATCAGGGAATCGGTTAAAACTTTTTAATTTCTGCTTATATTATATTTACAGTATTTATTTGTAATTAATAAATGAGATATATTATTAACATAGTTTTTCTTATTAGGATAAAAATGTTTTGTCGTTTGATGAGCATTGGCCAACAATGCGTCCCATTATTTTAAAATTACTTCATCAAGAGGATGTTACTCGTGCAGAATGGCAAGACTTATTTTGGTAGGAACATTTCAATGCCTCTTTAATTGCTTGTGTTGATTTATTACAGTTGACTTGTCTTTTTTATAAATCTATAAGAGTTTATCCAGGTTTTTCATCATCTGTTCAGGTTTAGGAACTAAGAGCAGGGCATGTGATGTTTTGTGGAATTCTGCGTATCACAAACAAGACTATTGATTCTATTCTTCTGTGAATATTAACTTGTAAGCCAATGAAACTTTCACCGCAATCTTGAATTACAATTTAAAGTTGGAGACCTTTTCTAAATCGCAAAAAAAAAAAAAAAAAAAAAAAACAAGTGACTCTTCTGGAATTTAGATTTTTTTTTCTTGATTTGTTGAATTTTTATCGTTTTTAATATTTGAAACTATGCTGGAATCCGCTAATATTGCGACCCATTTCTGTAACTTCAGATTTTTTGTTATTTATTTTTTTTATTTTATCAATTTAATATTCTAGCTGAAGCAAGCCAGTAATTGGCAAATTTTTAAGTTCCAAAATCAGAATAGAAAAAAAATCAGGAATTATTTGTTTCCCTTCCGGTGAACAAGAAAAATATCTTTAGAATATAATTCTTCAGAAAGCACAAAAAGAGCACAAAATTATTTGCTTTTGTATTTTTTTCAGCTATTTTATTGCTTCAATTCTCCCTTTACTCAGTTTTTTTAAATTTAAAATCTATAAATATGAAATGCAGAGTATAACAGTTGTGGTTATACTTATTATCATTTCAATTAATGTTATTATAAAGCTTTTTTAAATTTTTCTGCTTCTGTACGAGAAAATAGTAACTTTGATAAGTTAGGAAAAATTCTTGGAAAGTCATGGATTTGAAAATCTAAAATGTGGCAAATACACTGTCCATTTCTTACATTCAGATTGGATCAATTTAGGAAGAAGCTTGCCATCCCTATTTTTAATTAAACTTTTCCTCCTGTTCTTAAATACCAGGAAATTATTGTTTGAGGAGCAGCTTATATTAAATAAATAGTTTGTCTAACTATATTTAACTTGTTCATTGATTGTTGCATGTTTTATTTCAGGCTTGTGCACACAGTTTGTCTATGGGATGATAAAGGACCTCCTAAAGTTTACAGCCATCTGCAAGATAATATTCTGGACTTCATTCGTCAAGCTCAATCTGTATGTTTTTCTCAATAGAATTTTTTTTTTCACTCAACATGCAGGTCATACCTGCCTCCTAACCAAAAATTCATATAAGAAATAACTAACAGGAGAAATTTTTTGAAGCTTATGTCAGTTTTGGTCAGTCGATTGTTAAACATACTAAAATTAAAATTACAAAATATTGTACAATAGAGGTATCAAACAATTTTAATTTTTTAACTTTTCTACTTTTTTTCTTTCTGACACCCGGTGACTAAGTGGTAGCGCTTTGTGCTCCCTTGTCACAGGTCCTGGGTTCGATCATCGGGCTAGGTTGACTCAGCCTTTCATCTTTTCAATGGTCGATGAATGAGTGCCAAGCGTGCTTGGGAACTAAACACTGCTGGTTCTGCTTCCGGCTGACCACCTAAACAAAACATCTGCTCCTTCAGCCCAGAACCTAAGGTGAAGAAAACTGAGCTGTTGTGCCACTGAGTTTAGTTTACTTTTTTTTTTTTAAAGTTTCTTTTAAAAGAAGGTACCTTGAGTCTGTTAAACCCACTGTACAGGGTTAATTTTTTTAATATTAATGTGAGAAAAAGACTTAGACAGACTATATTTAATAAAAATTATAAATGGTGAAAAGTAAGTAATTTGTCTTGTAAGATCAAACACCACAGATAATTTTCTTACGAGATATAAAATATAAATTAAAAAGTAAACAGACTAACTCCCTAATGCATCACAAAAGACATATAGTTTGTCTAAAATATGAACTCCCCCAGACCTTCGTCTGGACCTGTAGCAGTGACTATGGTAACAAGGTATGACTATTTCAAGTAGGGGTGTGGGGTCACTGTTTTGGAGTGGTTATGGCAAAAGAAAAGGGATCTCTTTCTTCGGTCTATTGTGTTAGTACTAGAGTGAAGCTTCCCTCCCTAACTAATTATTCACAGAAATTGTAGTAAATAATAGTGACAAACCTATCATCATAATCATGTGTGTTGTTTCTTGTTAGAATGTCTTAGCTCACCAGGAAGATCAAGCTCTACTGAAAGCTTACATTGCTGAATGGCGAAAGTTCTTCACTCAGTGTAACTATCTGCCAATGCCGTTTGGTCAGTTGGAAACAACTTTGGCGGGAAAATCTGCTTCCATACAGAAAAAGGCAAGAAGTGAAGAAAGTGCTGTTCGTAAAGTATGTTTAAAAGGACCGAAGTTTTATTGTTTGTTTTTTTGTGTTAAGAATTACATGTATCTTTTGAATAAATTTAATTCACTTTTTAATTTCACCATATTATCATGTCCAACAGTTAATCTGTTTCTTTTTATCAAGGGGAATAATGGGATAAATATTTATTAGAATGTTATTAAAGCGGGGTTTCGGAACTGGATGTTTCGTGTTAGGTCAGTGTCTACGGTGAATACGGGGGTAAGAGTTTAATGTGCTCAGTTTCTGCAATGTTAAAAAAAAATTTATTTAATACATAATGTATTTCCATGAAGGGAAAAATTCAAAAAATTATTAAAATATTTTAAAAAAAAGTGTGTGTGGCTAAAAATGTTAGCAGATGTAGTATGAAGAAATTTCAGTGACCAAAAAGAATGTGATTCCAAGCATATTTATTGCAATATAATAATATTAAATAATAAAAAGGTTGTCTTATGGTTTCATTATATCTGAAAGCTATGGTTTAGGTGGTTGGCTCTGAATTTAATTCAATAATATAAGAAATATACTCTCTAGTCTTAAATGATCGCTGGCTGCTATGTGAAAATGTCCCTCTGTATTAAGTAGTTTGTGAAAGCAGCTTGAACAATCATTTATTATAAGCTAAATATGAAGATGACTATTTCACAAATGATTGTTAAAGTGGAAAAACAGATATGTGCTAAAACTCTAACTTCCTAGAAATCTGCACATACACATTTAACTGCACACCAAGGTTGCTACTCCACAGGGAAAACCTGGAAAATACTGGGAATTTAGAGGTAGCCTATAATAACAGGAAAAATTCAGGGAATTTTGTTTATTTTCTTTTTTTTTAAAAATAGTAACCACTCCAAGTGATTGATTATCCTATATGATTTTTATGGATGATATTTCGGCTTTATTAAACTAATTCGTTTACTATAGCATTATTTATTTGAAGTATGTTCAGCTGTACCTTTTTTCTCCTACTTTTTTCAGCAATTGTAACTGTTAAAGTTAGCCCAATGCAGCTCATACAAGGGCACAGTGATTGTTTTTTTCCTCTTCATATAGTGTGTATAATATGTATAAGGGAAACACCAGGAATTTTTTGTTTACCCGATTTAAGTGAAAACCCTGTACACACCCACCCGCTGACATCAAAACTTCGATAATTCTATTAATTTAAGAACTCTATCTATAATTTGGAAATCTTTTTGTAAAAATTTTCATGAAAATGCTGAAATATTTTTATATTCAACTGTGAAAAAATAGTTTCCAAGAAAAATTCTTTTTTATTATTATTATTTTGCATATATACAGTCCTTGGCCATATTATTGGATGCACTATAGAATTCTATGTAAAATCTTTAAGTGATACTATACAGCTGCATTGTTTTTATGCGGTTGAAACCAGTTTGTACTTGTTTATGTTCGTGTATCAATTAGTTAACATTGTAATGCAATATGTTTAAAAAAAATGATCTATAAATGCAAATAGTTTGGTTGAAACCAGTTTGTACTTGTTTATGTTCATGTATCAATTAGTTAACATTGTAATGCAATATGTTTAAAAAAATGATCTATTAATGCAAATAGGAAGTATATAAAAAATCTCCTAAATAAAAGCCCATTACATGTCAGTGTTTTCATTACAGAAAAAAAATGGGTGAGAATTTCTCACCCTTTCTCAAAAACAGGGTGAGATTTCAAATAATTCCGTGAGATTTCTAAAAATTAAAAAAGAAAAGAAAAAAAAACACGAATAGACTTGGGGGGAAAAAATATTTCTTGTAATTATAATACATTTTTAACATCTTCTAATTTTTAAAGCAGTAAATATTTTTGCTGCATCATCATATGGAAAATGTTCTATATCTACTTTTTCATCAGCTATTCTCATCAGTCAATCTATTACGATATTTTGTCTTAATCCGGTTTTGGGTGATAAATTACCTTGCAAGAGATGCTGAATTATTCTAAAACACTAATTAAAATTGTAGCATTGTGCACACACTTTCCTATCCTCTACATCAACCAGCATAGGCTTTTAAATTATTTCTGCTATAAAATCGCGAAGTACGTTGAAGTTATTTCCAAGTCCATACTTCATGCTAGTATTTGATCCATATCCATTAAATATCCATATTTGTTTCGTTTTTACCGTTTCTACATTTGTCTTAACAATGTATTTGTCCATCTTACATTCAGGCACAAAAAATGTAAACGTTTTACATGAAGAAACCTTACCTACAGTGAACACGTGGTTGCAGAAAAATGTGTTCTGAAAGGGGTTTGAGGGGGGTGTTCTGATTCTGAACAATACTGGTAAATAGAGAAGCTAGATAACAAGGACCGATATTGAAAATAATGAAATATCAAAGAAGAAAAACGAAGCAGATTTCATTAGAAATGCGGAAGACGAAATTTTTTACAAAATTTGCGAGATTCACGCATTTTGAAATTCATTAATAGGGTGCGCCAACTTCTCGCGTTAATAATTTTTTAATGCGAGGAAAGGAAAAAATATGGGAGATTCTCGCGCTGTAGTGAAAACACTGCTTGTGTATTTAAATATAAAAGTATTGCCTATAAACTCACGCAAAACATGTAATTATTTTACTATATTAATATAATACCTGATATAAAAAATATTCTATATTTATGTAATATATTGTCTAATTTAACCAATTGATACTCGAACGTAAACAAGTACCAACATTCGGGTAAAAACAATAAAGCTGTATAGTATCACCTGATAATTAAGATCTTACATAGATTTTTATAGTGTATCTAATATATTTGCAAGGGAATGCAAAATGTGTGTTTGTTGTAAACGATTATGAATTGGCATCCTAAATATTCTCTTTTTATTTTCAGCTTATGCTTGACAGTTGGAATCAAAGTATATTTTCCAACATAAAGCATAGACTACAAAATAGTGCGATGAAGCTTGTACATGCGGAACGGAATGGTGAAGCCTTTGATTCCCAACTAGTAATTGGTGTTAGAGAGTCTTATGGTTAGTCTTTAAAAGTATTCTGAATAAGAGTTTTGCTTTCATCAGAGCCAATAATATTTTCCAATATAAAATTGGAGAAATGTTTTTGGTCTTTTTTGCATTTGTAACAGTTCAGCTTAACAACCGTTTAACTTTGATTTTATTTTCTGAAAATAAAAAAACTCTTTGAAAATAGTGTGTTTTTAATCTACTTGCATAGGCAATTATTTTTCAGAACTGTTGCAGAATTTAAAAGTACCTAACGAAACTCCTGGTTTTTAGACGCCTCAATAACCTAAAAAAGTTAAGGGAAATCTCAAATTTCTGAGTGCAAAATCATTTTTCTGTTCAAACATTTATGATTATATTGTTAGCAGCGTTAAGTCACGTTCTTTCAGTCAGGGTCCTACTTTTGTGAATTTGTGTAAATAGGATCCTGTTATTGCAAAAATTGTTCAAAACCTTTTCAAGAAGTTTTTAATTTGTTAATGGATGCAAGATTCTGCTCAACAATTGCTGCTACTAAATTAGAGATGCAACGTACAAATATTTGCTATTTAACCTATACTGCTCAACACAAAATATTCATCCTGGACGAATAATAGAAACAAAATGGCTTACATTTTTAATGATTTCAATTGACATATTTTAAATAACACAACTGAGTTATGTAATCTTAACGCATTAAGTAATCTTAAACAATTCTTAAGTTTATAATATTTTATTTAAAAAATTTCCAGAAATTAATTTTTATTTACATACTATTCTATTAATTAATTTTATGAATAAATATAAATTGATCAACTATTTATTAAAAAAAAAATTATGATTTAATATGAATAAGAATGTGCACACGATGTTTGTAAAAGTAGAAATATTTTCTTAGAATATTACATTTAGAATTTAAACTTAGGGAAGTTTAGTTTGTCTCAAATTGTCCCCCCCCCCCCCCCACGAAAGATTTATTCGCTTAAAGGAATAATAATGAAGATAAACAAATTTGTGAAGGATCCGATTAAAAGAAATTATTTTGTGAAGGGTCCGTTTTTATGAAAATATGTTTTGTGAAGGGTCCGTTAACAGACCCAAATTTCTTCTCAACAGACCCCTGAGTAATATAGTTCATCTATGAAACTATCTTCAAATTCTTTAATGTGTAAAATTTTATAATAAATATGTGTATAAGTTTTTATTTTTTTTAAGTTTTTATTTTATCATTCTTAGTTAAATCTCCATAAAGTATAACAGGACTGGTACGAGACCATAAGCTGGCTCAGACTACCGTAACATAATCACAAGTGGTCCCCTAAACCAGTGTTTCACAAAGTGTGGTGCGCATACCCCAAGGGTATGGGAACAGTTTAGTGAGAGCCCACGTTCTTATGCAAAATATCTTGCAACAAGCGAAAATTTTAAAAAATTTTCTTTCAAAATAAAGCTAGTCATGGAAATTTAGGATTACATATTTTTCTATTGGCTGTGATTTTTAACTTTCATGCAATTTTTTTATAGTAAAAAATACATTCATTTTTTTTATAAGTGGTACATAGCGTTACGAAAAATTTAGGAAGAGTACACAAAAGTCATAAGTTTGGGAAACACTGCCCCAGACCAACAACCAATGGTTTGATCTTTTTATTATTTTTTATTTTGGGCTTCATGTTTGGGTCTGATTTTTTGTAACATTTAGCAAAATGTAAATGAACTAGTATCTTTTAGTTACTTTGATTTGGACCAGTGACTAATTTTACTTCATTATAATGAAATTTTCTTTATACAGCTATTTACATAGTGGTTTTCATTTGATAATGTAAGAATCTAAAACTGCTAATATGTATTCTATAAATCAATGGCAAATAATGTTTATGAGATGTACCATTTTATATTTTCTAATAATATTTTCATGACAAATCTTAACGGTCTTGTGATTGGAAATTTTATGTACGTATGAAAATGTGAGGAAAAAACATAGGGAAATTTATGACAAATCTGGATTGTATATTATGATTATAGGTATAAATTAAAACTGTTAAAAACCCGCATTATGATAATCTTATAATAGAGATTGTAAAATAGTCATACCATGGTGTGTAGCGGTTTAAAAGGTACTTAAAGGTGCCTATTTTTAATTTCTGTTTTTTAAAGTGCTTTTTTCATTGGGTGTTTTTAAAGAGTGCTTAATTTTCCCTTTTCAAAATGAGATTTTTTATCTTTATCATGTCGATTTTCGTCGCTTATTATACAAAAACGTGCTTTTTACATTGTCCTTTTTCACCATTCATTTAACTATCTATTTCAACTTATCGTCGTCCACAGCGTATGAAAGCGCAAATCATTTTACATGTTTGGATGAAAAACTTGCAAGTCTGCAGGTGCGTCAACTGAGCTGGGTTCGTGGGATTCTACCATTTTTATGTGCAACGCTGTTGCATTTTATAAGATATTCTCACTTTCAGGTTTCATTTTCCAGACTCTGATATCGAACCTAAAAACCTCTACATCTGTTTGTAATGTCTAATATAATGAAGAAAACAGTTCTTGGTCAGAAACTAGTTATTTTGTTGTGATCATATAAAGTCTTTGAAAATTATTTTGCATTTTGTTAATGTAATAATGCTTGAAAAAAAAGTTTGAGTGATTAAAAAGTACTTAAAACGTGCTTATTTTTTGTTTAAAGATTTAGCTACACACCTTGTCATGTAGATTGTGAATGCATTACTTCTCTCAGTGTAATTTCATACACAACATTCAGTCCAGAAAGTCTTTGTATGAAAAGAGGATTGTTTCTGATCTGAAAGACCCTGATGTTATCACTAATTTTACATGAATTGTAGGTTATATTTTTTTTGTGAAATTTTATTTTGAAGAAAGGAAAACTATCCCCTTTATACCCGCCAAAAGAACTTACTAATAAGCTTTAAAAAAAATTAAAATTTAAAAAAAAATTTTTTTTTGAGAAAAATTTATTTAAAATTTTGATTAAATGATTTTTGCTCAGTCCAGCTCTTATTATAGATTAAAGTAATGACAATTTCTATATATTAAGGGGGGGAAATCCAAATTTCTGAAAATGTTGGTTTATTAACCGCTTCCCTGATTATCCCGAGTTAACTCGGGTATGTGTATATATTGCAAATATTTATTATCCTGAGTGAACTCGGACCTAGCAGAATTCGTCAGAATGTTTTGTTTTATTAAGCTTTTATTCAGTCGGAAGCAAAACAAAAAATAATAATAATCTACTGTTATTGGAAGTTTGCCAACTTTTTATTTGGGAGTTTTGCTATTTGTGGAACTGCAGGTGTGTTTTGTACAATTGTATATATGATGGTTGATGAATTCACATAGAAATAAAAGAGTAAAAAAAAAAAAATATTTTTGTTCACAAGTGAAAGTAAAAGAGTAATGCAGATGATTTTTCAAATTCTGAAAATGTGAACATATACAAGGACTAATATTTAACTTTTTTCATTTGCCCGAGATAATTTGGGACAGTTAACTGATGGTAAATTAAATATTTTTTACGCATGAAAAAATTGAAATTCCATCTTAGAGATTGTGTATTATATTTCGTTTTAGTTCCTTATATTTATTAATGAAATTAAAAAATAATTTTTTTTTTTTTTTCATTTTTTATAATTTTTTTTTTAAATTGGTAAAGGAAGCGGTTAAGTTATATAGTCAGGGTTTTATTGTTCTTAAAATAAATAAATAAAGGCAGATTTTTAAGAAAAATTTCTGATAAGTCACTAATGGCCAATTATGAATCGTGCATCTTTTTCTATCTACTTTGAAGTAAATGTTTTAATTGTATGTATTTGCAGTCAATTTGTGTTCAAATCCTGAGGATAAACTGCAGATTTATCGAGAGAACTTTGAACAAGCATACATTGATGCAACTGAGGCGTTTTATCGTGAAAAAGCACCTGAATATTTGGAATCAAACGGTGTACAGAATTACATGAGGTATGCCGACCAAAAACTGAAAGAAGAAGAACAGCGTGCTGCCAAATATCTGGAATCCTACTCTGGATCTATACAAGCCGTATGTTTTAAACCTCTTCTTATTAATTCCTAGTAATTAATGAAGATATAAAGTAAAAACATTATTCATATCTGACTAGGCGAAACTGAAATGCTTTTGTATTGCAAAGTAGAAAATAAGGTTGAGACAATAATTTAAACTAAAAAGTAAAAAAAATTGTTGATCAATTTTAAGTCCTTTAACTTGAACCATTGTTGGCAAAGTTTTGAACACAGCTATTTTTTTGCTGCCCTACCCATGCGTGCCAAGTCTCTTGTTTTTTAACGAAGACTCCTGCATTTTACCATTATTTCCTGTTTACCCGTATATTCTCAAATTTCTCCGCATTTGTTGAAGAAATTAAAAAGAAAAAAATTTGCAATAAAATATCCGCAGATGGCTCTTATTCCTCAACAGATTGTACTATTGCTGGTACTGCATGTTGAGTGTTAATAGTTTACCTACCCCTTGCAATCGGGCTAACCTTGTTCAGGATTGTTCACATCCTTCTCCCAAAAATAGCAAAGTAGTATCTTCGGATACCATGTGATGAAGGCAGAGCCAAAAGCCAACTCCTAGTGAACGAATGAACTATGGATGTAAACCCAAAATTAGGTCGTTTGTTTAACAGCGGTTATAAAATAATTTAAGTAATTATAAATAATGGTTTGAAAAATATTGTTTAGATTAAGATTTATATAAATATTATTTGCTAAATATTAAAGGCTTACTTTATTTCCAATTTTGAATTTTTCTTTTTGACTTTCTCCTTTTTTTATGCATAATATGTTGAAACACTTTACTCATAGCCTAAAAAATGTCGCTAGTAAAATCTCCCTTATTTTATTTATATAATGTTTGTAGGTATGTCCTTTCACCCAGAAACTGCTTTGCATGTTCCGTTACTCTTCTGTTCAATAAAGCTAGATTTTATGAGATATCTAAAAATTATAAAAGAACATGAATAGGCTTTAAAAAAGTTATTTCCTTAATTGTTATACCATCATCACATTAAAATACTCCATGTCTTTTTTTTCTCATCAGGTTGTTTTTGCATATTTCATTTATCTAATTCAATATTAAAATTATCCAATCAAACTCAGAACTAATTAGGTTTAGTTTGTTTAAATTTTAACTGAAAACATACTATATTAATTACACCCGCACTTAAATGTGTTAGGATCTTGATGTGTTAGGATTTGAAGGGGGTTCCTGTGTTTAGGATTGAAGATTTTCTGTTTGAACCAGTTCTAAACGAGGCTCATGGCGAGAGACACGAGATCCCTATTGCAGATTATTTTTTTTCTGACTTTCTGCGACATACCTCTCTAATACTAACATCTTTCTGCTAGATACTTAAAAATAACAAATGTACATGTTACTAATTTAAAGTAACAGAAGCGTTGACTTTCTAAAAAAAATAAATAAGATAGTTTTTTGGTTGAATTTTTTTTTTTAAATTCTAATATTATGGATGCAGTGTTTTCATTACAGAAAAAAATGGGAGAGAATTTCTCACTCTTTCTCAAAAACTGGGTGAGATTTCAAAAAGTTAAGTGAGATTTCTAAAAATTAAAAAAACACAAATAGGCTTGGAAAAAAAATATTTCTTTAATTATAATACATTTTTAAAAACTTCTAATTTCTAAACCATTGAATATTTTTGCTGTATCATCATATGGAAAATGTTCTATATCTACTTTTTCATCAGCTATTCTCATTAAGTTGTTCAAATGCTCATCAGTTAATCTATTACGATATTTTGTTTAATTTTGGTTTTGGGTGCTAAATGACCTTGCAACAGATGCTGAACTATTCGGAATCACTAATTAAATTTGTAGCATTGTGCTCACACTTTCCTATCCCCTAGGCTTTTCAATTATTTTGTTATAGAATAGTGAAGTTCGTTGAAGTTATTTCCATGTTCATACTTCTTGTTAGGTCTTCCAGCATAGTTTTCACAGTTTTCAACTTTTACAAATTGCTGTAAATTGTCGATGAGGGAGTTTGGTAATTCATTAACAGCTAAAAATAGAGCTAACTTTAAACAACTTATTATAAAGGACTCATTTTTTTTCTCAACACTTGTCGCAGCTGTTTTCATGTCTTTTTCAAAATGGGACTTTTCGGGAGACTAAATTTTTTCCGAAATTCGAGAGATTCACACATTTTAAAATTTATTAATAGAGTGCGCAAACTTCTCACGTTAATCATTTTTTAATGCGAGAAAAGAAAAAAATATGTGAGATTCTCGCTCTGTAGTGAAAACACTGGGATGATATACTTGCATTCTGTGGGAAGATAACACACTAATTATTTCCTTTTTTGCATTTTATTATTCATCATCACATTAAAAAAAATCGTGAAATTTGTAACAGTAACTACCCCCCCCTCCCCCCCCCCCAAAAAAAAAAGAACGACGGGGAAATTCAAAACGCGGTTACTAAATGCATGTCATTTCAAGATTAAGTTTTTGTAATAAATAATATTGTATTAAAAATATTGGATTTTAAAAGCTATGCGAAAATTAATAGTAATAACTGTATGAAAAAATGGAACAAAAATTTTTGCTGAAAAGAAAACCAAATTTTTTATTTCATTATTCTCAAATTAAAACAGAAAAACCACAAACCTTTTTTTCCACTCTGATGTGCGAGAAATGCATTTTTTTAATATAATTCTGGAGAAAATATATAATCTTTCAAAAATTTCTGCAAAAATGAAAATGAAATTTTTTATTTTACAAAGGAAAAATCTTTCTGCAAAACCTCTCTGTGACAATGTTGCTGCAATTCTCCCACAGTGAGAGGAATAAAGATTGAAAAGAATAAAAAAAATAGTGAAATTCGGAAATTTTTCCAAAAATAGGGGATGTTTGCTGATTTTAAAGTTAGTTTAGAGGGTGCTCCAATTTGTCACGGTAGCAATTTTATAATGTTTATCGGACCATAGTCAAAACGCTGTTAACTATTAAGAAATATGGATCCTTAAAAGGTAGTAAAAAAATAATAGTTTCTGTCTTGTCTTGATTGTCATTAGTTGTAACTAAAGCAACTTGTGTATATTTTATCTGATGGAGATCTAGTAGAGCCTAATTCTTCGTAATATATTATAATTAAATACAATTCAATTAACAAATCACATAGATTGAGTAACTTAATACATGTGATTTGTTAATTGTAGGAAATTTCAGTCCAAACTTGGTGTTGATATCCAGTTTAATGTATACTAGGAGAAATACTTTAAAAAGTGAATGAATAGTGAAAAAAATAAACAGAGTAAACTGATTTTTAATTATGTTTTTAAACATATAGTTTGAAAAATATACAAAAATAGTTGCTTTTGATTTAATTACTCAATGTTGCTATTTGCTTTAAATAAAAAAATTAACTTCTTTTTTCGCTATTCTGAAAATTGTTGGTACAGAATATTAAATTTAGGAAGTGTGTTTGATTAGTTTATTTTCATTGCAGTTAAATGAATGCTGTGTCCAGTTTCTTGTTACCTGTTTCAAGGAGGTGATTCTAGCTGAATGTCCAACCATGATTAAAAATAATGAGACCGAAAGTGAGATATTGTTTAAAATTTATCCTATCTTATTTTCTGTTTTTAGATATTGTGAATATTATTGTTTGCACTTCTCAAAAGTTGAGTCCAATAGTGTTTACTACTGTCGCTTTTAAATTCTAATACTTGTTTTATATTCTATACTACAAATTTTTACTGCAAAATTTCTTTTTATTCAAAAATCAATTCTATAACAACTCTTTTATTGAATCGGAAATCAAATTATCCTTAACATTAAATTTACAGGAAAGATTACAGTATTGTGATTGTTGTGAGGTTTTAAGGTATTTCATGTGAGAGTAAATAGCATTTTGTTGTTAAAATATTTCATAAAACTTAAGGAAATACTTAAAACCTTTTATTTTAAAGACGGATAAGTAAGTTTAAAGTACTTGCTTAACACATTACTTTACGATCCCATTTGGATGCTGCAATACAACTTATACTTAATACAGCAATACAATATTAGACCATATATGTATAACACAAATAGAAGATATATGTGTTCAACAAATGGAAACAAAATAATCTTTAAGTTAAATAAAAACTCAATTATCGCCAAGAAATGATCTTTCAGGCAGATTTTCGATGTGCACGAAAAAACACAAACTTCCTTAGCAGCAAAACAACTTGGGAATTCATTGGGCCAATATTGGACTAACCTGATATTTTATAGTCACTATTTAGCCGATGTTTACCCTTTATAAAATCATCAAATTCACCAGAGATTTTATTTACCCAATTTTAGCCCCATGTTGCTTTGTTACGTTCTACCAATATTTTATAGCCGTTATTCAGCCTATGTTAGTTCATAATAGAAGTGCTCAACTGAACCAGTGTTTTATAGCTGTTATTTATCCAATATAAACCCTACTTAAAATTCTTCATTTGACTTGATATTTTTTATTGCCGTTACTCAACCAATATAAGTCATATATAGAATTGTACGATTCACCCGATATTTTAAAGACGTTATTCATCCAATGAAGACCCTATTTAAAATTGTCTGATTAACCCGATATTTTATAGCTGTTTAATAAAACTAAAATGTTAATAATAAACGCTTTTCGCAATCTATTTATCATCCTGCAGTATCAAGCATAAGAATACATTCTAAGGCTTCCTACATCGCTTAATTTTCTACTCTAAATCACACTGTATTTCCCCCAAAAGCCGTGTAATGAGTTGTTGTTGCGTATGCCCACTTGACCAACAGAAGCATTAAATCAAGTCCATGAACACGTCCAAAAAGTTCCCAAAGCCATGTACTATTGCAGCAGGGTTGGAGACCAGGTGGCTCTTCTGGCAGTCAATACACGATAGGATGTGGGCAGGAGCAGACTGGTGTGTAATGAGTAAAAGCAATTATTCCTTTTTAAAATATGCGTGTTTAATTGTTCTATCAATTAATTTTCAAGATATTTGGATCAGTTGAGAGTTTTAAGACGCAGTGGTTTTTTTATTTCATAATAAATAATCCTAAACTTTCAATCCTGTACACTTTTACCAAAATTTCATATGAACTGTCAGAAATTTAATAGACAAACAAAGAAAAAATATTTCTTTTCAAAAGGTTGATCTTTCATTTGTACTTGGACTATTGTAAAAAAAGAAAAAAGTCTTATCAGTAAAAAAAAAAAAAAAAAAAAAAAAAATTCTGTTGTTGGTACATTTGTTTGTATTGTAAATCACTTATTATGGAACTATATATAAAAATGGATATTATTAAAATATTTTAAATCTTTCTAGGTTCAATCGATGTAAGGACAAAACTGGTCCTTAATTGCAAGTCTATAACGGTCTTACATATTTCCAGAAAATGGTCTTAGAATTGCTTAAGATATCAGACAGGGATTGAGGTGTATAAGTTTTATTATAATGGGTGCTAGGGTGGCATTATGTTCTGGCCAAATATTTATTTTTATGTAGGACCTTTATAGGTTTACAATATAAGGCCACTATTGAGGTGTCTAAATTTTTTTTATTATTGGTCCTTGAATGGTTTTGAACATAGGACCAATATTAATTTCAAAAGACCCTTGTAGGCTTCCAAGCCTGTAGCGTAACTACCACTACAACTTTTAAGTTCCAGTTTCCTAGGAAAATTCCAGCATGGTTCCCACGGGTCAGGGAAAACCTGAATTGTCAAGGAATTTTATTTTAACCCCAAAAATCCTGCAATTTTTTTGCAAAAATCTGAAATATTCCTATATCATGCCTGGAAAATTACCAGTCTTAAAATTGTCAGTAACAGTAATCAATTATTGTGATTAGAGTTAAATAATTCTAATATCTCTAACAATTATTTGAGGTTCTCATTTTAGTCAAACAGAAATACTCCTTACCGCATTTAATATTATTTTACACAGAAAATCTAATATTTCACATTACAAATAAAAGTTTCCCGATGAAAATATGGTCTCAATTCTTATTGAAATTTACCTGGTATACCTCGAAAAGTCAGGGAATTTTTTTTTCTGAAATTGAGTGGGAATCCTGATAAGGTATGTTTACTTGATTCTATTTTGAGTTACCTCCTGTTAGTTGAAGGTTGATATTGTCGGTAACTTGGCTGCTCGCAGGCAGGCTTGTTTCAACAAACTCTGCATAGTTAATTTTCAACTGCGTACGTGAACTGAACAGGTGTATCTCGACGAAAACGATCACCTCAACAAACACACGTGTACTTGGATGGATCACAGTGAACAGTTGACTTGCAATTTATGACGGCGACATTGACCTCGTGTTGTTGCTACTTAGTCTAGATCAGACACAACTGGGTCCTTTAGCCTAGCCCCGAATGGGTGTCATATGAACACATGTGCCTCAAACAACAATCTGCAAGCCAATATTGGGGTATCTTTATTTTGTAGTATAGGTCCTAGAATGGCTTTCAAAAATGGACCTATATTATTTTATATGTTTATATACATATAATGTTGGATTAACATTGGGATGTCTAGATTTTTCAATATTGGTCCTAGAATGACTTTCAATAATGTACCAATATCATTTTCCATGTAGGTCATTTATAGATTTATAATGTTGGGTAAAAAGAGGGATGTCTAGATTTTTCAATATTGGTCCTAGATAGAAATGAATCTTGTTCCAATATTGAAAGTCATTCTAGGAACAATATTGAAAAATCTAGACATTGCAATATAGGTGCCTCAGTGCTTATTTTTATGAGACCCTTAATAACCAATTTTGAGCCCAACTGGGTCCAATGTAAAATTGTAACTAGAGTTTTTTAAACCTGTGAAGTTCCATTGCATAAACTTATTTTTCCATCAAAACCACACAAAAAATTACAATACATTATTGAATAAATGTAATAAAATACATGAATATCAATTAATGAAATGTTTACCGATTAAGAATTTATTAAAATAGATTAATTCCAATTACAGCATTTTTACTTTTTTCTAAAGTTTTTAAAGCTTTATTATTGCCTGCAATAAGTAATTATATTAGTTGTAAACAGTGAGAAATGTGCGGTACATTCTGTCTGAAATAATAACATTGTTTCTCCTTTGATTAGAATTGCAATTGATGTTCAAGCTGATGGATAGAGTAGCTGATGGTATAACTCCCATGCTCAAAGACCTTGAGCACCATATCATCAATCAAGGCTTAGCCGATATGGTGGCATCTGCTGACATAATTACACAAGTGAGTTGTTTTATTCCATTATCAAAGTCTGCAAAATTTTCATTGGAATGGAATGGTATGTTCTGTGTAGTACAATTTTAAATTATTGTAAGCTTATTTGATTTTTAAAAATATTTCAAATCAAATTACATTTAAGTGTCTTGATGTGACCTGAATTGATTCAAAACTCCTGGAATTTTGTGCTTAGAAGATTCTTTTCATTAATTTATTATACTTTAATAACTTATTACTTACTTAAAATTTTAAGTATTTTAAATTAGTTTTTATTAACATAATGCATTTGCAATTGTTTTACGTTTGAATTGGGCACAATTTTACACAGTTCAATTTTGCACTTATTTGAACAGTTATGTTTACAATTATCGAAATGCATAATTTCTGATTTAATGCTCTTTAAATCCTTAATTCATTCTGTATATTATTTGTAACAGATGCGTTTACCCCACGATTGTTCAAGCAGTACATTTTGTTTCGTGTATCGGGTAATGCAGCCTTTCTGTTGAAAAACATTTCCTTTTTCGTCAAGTGTATGTCCTTGGACGAGGCATCACTGCAAAATTATGGTACTCTGAGTATCAAATGATATCATTGCTTTTCCTTGATGAATGATCAGTCCTTGATAATTAAAATATAATGATTTGAGTCTGTCGGTTAATAAAATATTATGAATATTAATAGGTGAAATAAAGAAATTGAATATTCATATTTCAAATAATGACCAATTTTTTGTAATACGAGACACTCCTTGCGTCTAAGGGGTAATTATGACCGTATTCCGAAATTAATGACTTTGTGCGTCTCTTCCTTGTGTGCCCTGCACTATTGAATTTTAATTGTACAATTAAGAAAATACTGAAGAACACACGCACTAATGGCATGGGTGTTATTGTTTGTAATAAACAGGGGTGATTAAACCGCGGAATTCTGGGTTTTTCGTATAATTTTTTTCAGGTTCAAAAACTAAAAGCATTGCATGCAAGTTTTGCACGAAAATCATAGAATTTAACATAACTCAAAACCATTGGTTCCGCGAATCAAAACTTATAATCCAACAAAATTTTGAAGATTTTTCTAAACCCCATTAATGAGACATTTTCATACATTATTCAGTGGATGACGTAAGGAATGACATCCTTTTTTTTGCCAATTTGATTTTTTGATTTGATTTTCGCTATATTAAATATTTGGTACAGCAGCTAATATCTCGAATCTCATTCACTCGATTTTAATATCGAACATTGATTTTCGAATTTACCTGATGTAAAAACTAGGTGTTGCGATTCGTGTTCACTTGATTTAAATATCCAATATCGTGATTTGTATTTACGCGTTCATAAAACCCAATATTGCGATTCATACCCACGCAAGTTTAAAATCCAAGGCTGCAATTCGTATTCACACGTTTGTAATATCAAACATCGATTTTAAATTTTTTATGCGAACTTTAAAAACTACACTTTGAGATTAGTATTCACGCGATCTTGTGATTCGCATTTGAACGATTCGAACATTCGATATCACAGAAGTGATATTCGCACGTTTTCTTTTTTTTTTAAAAAAACAAATATTGCGATTCTTGATTGAAATAAGCTTCTTCTTGAATTAGTGACTCTAAAGATGTGATATATTTTGCATTAGAAGGTATTTTAAAATTTTTATTCAAAAAATTACGTTTAAATTTTCAGAATTTTTCAATTTTTGTGGTGCAGTTACCCCTGAATAGTGTGTGGCATTTTTTAAAATAATGTTTTTTAAATGGTCTACAGGACGTTATTGTGATGGTACTAAAAGTCACTGGAAAACTAAAAGAAAATCTGGTTTACCAAATATAGTTTTCTAGCTGCAAAATCGCCTAAAAGTTAGTCAAGGATGCGCCTAACAACTTAACAATTAGAACAGAAACTTTCCTTGTTAACTAGAGCAAGATTGTCTTGCATAGATCTGACCCTGAGTCAACAACAGTTCTAGAGTGTGCAGCAACTGATTTAATCAAAATCCCTCATAAGTTGTCATAATTACACCAAACTTTCACTTTTTAAGAATTTTGGTAGGGTAAAATGACCACCTCTTTCCGAGTCTTAAGTAATTTACTTGGAATGTCAATTGTATTTTCTCACTTTCTTGAAACGTCAAAATTTCGTAGAAGTCACGAAATTAAAATTTTTAAAAAATCAAAATTGTCCCAATAAGTCTGATTAAAAAATGCTTTAATTTCATTTTAAGGTAAAGGATTAAACTCAAACTTTTCTGGTTTTCTTAACTTTAAAAAAAATTGAAATGATGGATTACTTTAAATTTAAGCTCAGAATATTGCTTTGATGCATGTCGTATAGTTTCTAATTTTTGAAACTTTTTGTTTTTTTGTACTTTTTTTTAATTTTGAAACTTATTTTTTTTAAAAATTTCAAAAAAGGGATCAGCACTTGATTAATTTCTAAAGTTTTCTTAATGATTTGGCAATTTATATTTTATTTTGATGTGGTTATTTAAACTGGAACTTTTTCTTTATTTATTTTTCTTATTTGTGTGCGTCTCTTTATTATGTCTTAGTCTGTGTACCTAAATCATTATTAAGACTTACTTTGTGATAGTTTGTCTTTTTTTTTCTTTTCATTTACATTTTAATTTTTCTAATTGCTTTTTCTTTTCTGATTTTTCATTATGGAGCCTCGGGACCTTGCCAGTTTTTGGTTTCACCACTAACAACAGAAAGGCTCCTGTGTGTTAGCAGGCAGTGTGTCCCCTGATAAAGTGCTGTCCTGCTAATACACACATCTTAAGATTTTAATAATTTTTTTTTTCCAGCTAGAATCGTTTTTCTGACTTTATAAATTAAAATAAAACAAATTTGGTTTTAGCTGCTTTAAGCGCTTTTCTATTTTGATGTATTATTTTAAATATTACTTACTTATTTTGTCTTTTTATGAACTTGTAAATTAGTTTCATTCTTTGACTAAATATAAATCTGACACTTATTTTGGTCTTAAATAAAATTGTTTTTTTTTATAGGATTCTGAGAAATATGTAGAGCAACTTTTAGAGCTGTTTACAAAATTTAGCAAACTAGTCAAGGAAGCTTTTCATGATGACCCGAGATTCCTAACATCTAGAGATAAGGTAATTTTTTTTTTTGTATTTTAGCATTTCTTCTTTCTTAAGCTGCTTTCTTTTATAAATTACATGCACATAATAATAATAAATTATTATTTTAGGCTTTTAAACAAGTTGTTAACGATATTTCTGTATTCAAATTAGACCTACCTTCAAAACAAAAGGGGTAAGTGACTTCATCCTCACAAATTTTATTTCTTATTAGAGTTAATAAATTTGATAAATAGCAATTGAGAATCAAGGAAGAAGAATGATTTATGTTCATTTTCCGGAAAATGACTTTTGAATTGCAATCTATTACATTTTGAGGATTGCTTTGGACCAATCAATAATGTGAAAAATTGATATGCCCTGAGAGTTATAACGCAGTGAAGGTGTACTTTATTTGGAATAAATGGTTCCTGTTCACATGCAAATTTTTTTTTTTTTTTTGAAATCGGCTTTCAATGACAGTTTTTCCCTTTTGACCTTCAATTATGCTCAGTCTCTGAACTGTCAGTAACTGAAAATTTGTTGGCATGTTTTGTTTCAATTTTTATTTTTTCATTTTCTCCCTTTTTTAGTGGTTGTGTTGTGTTTTTGATTGCTGCACATTTTTTATACTTGTATGTATTATATGTAGATCAATCCGAGAAAAAACATCGCGAAAGTTTTAAAGAAGACAGAACCAGATTTAATTAAACTAACTTTTGTTTAAATAAAAAATAATATTTACAGACGTACCAACCCTCCGGCTTTTGGCCAGAGGCAAGTTATTTTCTCCTCCGGGGTTTTCTCGAAAATCTTCGGTTTTTTCAGTTATTTTTACGCTGATAGCAGTTTTCATCAATTTCACTCTCAATGCGTCAGCTGGGCGTGGCCTGAATTGTGACGTTCATATGTCTTGGCCAATCAATCAAGAGCGTTGTTTTTCCCTTCTAAATCTCAAATTGCTGAGCTGGGCTTCTCTTCTTAAATACTGCTTTGTGATTGGCTTCTTTCAAAAGCAGGAACGATCACTGTATGCGCTGAAAAATTATTTTCGGATTGTTGTACGGTGAAGTGAAGTCAATATCAGCAACTTCGAATTTAAGTTTGTTTTTATGAGTTTTTCTGTCTTGTTAGTTTTTTTTTTCTTTTTTTTTCTTGGAAATATACAGGGTGTTTATAAAGTCCCGGACCCATTTTGATGTTTAATAACTCATACAATAATAAAGATAGATTAAAATTAATAACATAAATGGTTAGATAGACTCAAAAAGTTTCATGACCCTTGTCAATGAACTTCCACGTGTGCCCACTTCGTCGCACGGAGAATATCAAGTCGATAGTCAATTTCACGCCAGGTAGCGGCAAGCATGTCTGGATCTACAGAGGCTATTACAGTTGTAATTCTGGCTTTTAGGTCATCAATGTTCAACACGATAATCCTGTAAACATTGTCCTTTATAAATCCCCAAAGAAAAAAGTCTTAATTGTTTCTTAATAACCTTGTACACCGTCGAAATTGGCATATCCAATTCTCTTGCCACTGATCTCACAGATCTTGTAGGATTGTGTAAAAATGTCTGTCTGACACGCTCAACGTCAAAATCACTTGTGCAGGGACGTCCGGAACGTTTCTTATCTGCGATACTTCCAGTTTCTAGAAAATAATTTTTCCACCGCAAGATGCTGCTTTTGGATGGAGGATCTTTTTGGTAAATTCTTCTGCAATTTCTCTGTGCTTGCACTATCGATTTCGTTTCTATGAACCACCATAAAATCTGTGCTTTCTTTTGTGGTGTATGCATATTCCTTAATATCCGCTCGAATAAAACATCACATAGGAAAGTACTACATAGAACAAATACATCAAAAGTAAACATAATATTTCAATAGTTGCCAAAAACAAAAGAGAGAAAAATGCAATTAATAAGCAGACGATATTTAGAAAAGTACAGATATTTAAACTGGAAAATGAAATTATCTGAAATTAACTACACGCGCAGACGATATTTACAAAAGTAAAGATATTCAAACCTGAAAAGGAAAATATATGAGTTATTCCATCAATAAATGCCATAAGTTTGTTTATATCTTCATTATATTATGAGTTATTAAATATCAAAATTTGTCTGGGACTTTATAAACACATCTGTATAATGGCAGCAAAAAAAATTTATACGAAATACTTATCTTCTTTCAACCAAGCTAATTCAGAAGAATTTCCTGGAATTATTGCTTCTGAAAGAAGATTGAATTGCGCCTTCTGCACGTTTTAATTTCTTAAAACTTTGATCATCGATCTAAAATATTTTTTATTGAAACTGAAATTTATAATTTTCCATTTAAAGAAAGGTATTTATTTAGTTACCTGAACTTTTATTTATTATAATTTTTAAAAATTAGATAGTTTAGCCCGTTTATTTATTTATTTTTAAATAAAGGATCACTAACTTGAATCAATTTATGAATTAGCTAAATATATTTACTTACTGTTGTTGTTATTCAGTATATATTGACAATTGTTTAATTTTGGTATATAATTTTAACAATATGTTCAATAACTTTAATTATTCTTTATGTACTAAATAAAGTCTCCCTTTAGACTAAAGTGTTGTTATTTACAAATCTGTTGTTTTTTTTTTATTTGTTTTTTTATTTTTTTATTTTGCATGTTTCACTGTTGCCTGATCATTTCTCTCTTCCTTTCAAAAGCCTCCTCTTTTTTTCATTTTCCCAGGTTGGCACGTCTGTATGTAAAATTGTATTATTACTTCTATTTCAACTGCATTCATTAATTAAAATGAAAATATTTCTAAAATACTACCTGTTAGCTATTTTATAAATTATGAATATAAGTGTTTTATGTCATTATTAAAAGAACAGTAAGTTATAATAGTTAATACTTATAACAGGGTTCCCACGGGTCAGGGAGAACAGGGAAAACCTGGAATTGTCAGGGAATTTTATTTTAACTCCAAAAATCAGGGAATAGTCAGGGAAAGTTGCAATTTTCTTACAAAAACCTGGAAAATTCCTTCATTATTCCTGGAAAAAACCAGTCTTAAAATTGTCAGTAACAATACTCAGTTATTGAGGTTCAAATTAAATAATTCTAACATCTATTACAATTATTTATTGTAAAAATTTTACATTTTAGACTTACTGAAATGCTTCCTTCCTCATATAATGATATTTATTTTACACAAAAAATCTAATACTTGGCATTACAAATAAAAGAATCCAAATTTTCTGATGTAAAATTTCGTAGTATAGATAAAATATGGTATGGATTTTTCATTGAAATTTACCTGGAATACCTGGAAAAGTCAGGGAATTTTTTTTCTGAAATTGAGTGGGAACCCTGTTATAATAAGCAACAAAAACGGTACAAACAAAATGATCTTAGCGTGTTAGTATTATTACACAAATGTTATATCTCATATGTTGGATGTCATTCGAAGCAGTTATTGTCACTCATCAATATCCATTGCTCTATTGAAGTGGGTTGAGTTGTTCATTACAAGAAGAAATTTCATACAAAATGTTCTTTTAAGTTAACCCCTCAAAGTTGACCAAATAATGCTTTGAGTGTTGGCATCTCTGGGTGCATGATATGGTTATAACAAAACTTTTTTAATAAAAATTTATTATTTTATATGCAATTAGAAAAATTGTTGTTACATAGACAGGGTTGCCGCTCCAGAGAGAGAGAGTTGGAAAAACCTAGAAAGTTCAGAAAATTTAAAAATTACCTAACATTTTGGAGTTTTTCTTTAGAAACTGGGAAAATACAGGGAATTTAAGTTGTTATTTCTGTCTTTTAAAAAAATGTAGTCACTCAAAGAAGATATTTAAGAATGATATTTCAGCTATATTAAACTAATTCATTTATCATTAATTTATTTATTATAACTGTTATTTTTCACAGCAATTATAACTGTTATATTTAGTCTGATACAACTCATACAAGAGCACAGTGATTGTGTTTTTTCCTCTTAATATATTGTGTAATTTCTAGATTACTGGATTTTGCCAGTTTTCCCTGGTCTACTTGTTTAATAAAAATTCTACTCAAATTAAGTAAGTTTTCTAAAAAAAATCCTTTTTGAAATAGATTGTTACTTGTTTGAATATTTAAATAAGTATTACTAATACATAATGAAGTGAGTCTCGTTTACAGAAATCAGTTTAATATTTTTTCTGTTATATTCAAAACTCCAAAAAACTTTTTTAACTATCTTCGACGAATTAAGTCCTGCAGTGGGCTTATCATTAAGACTCGGTCCCAGCAGATCACCAAATTTCAAGCATCAGTGTATGGGTGGGTGAACACTTGGGTATGTCTGTGTAGGGACTGAGGGTGTGCGGTATGGGTCTTCTTTAAACTGTTTTACCGTAAAGTGCTCCACTTCGCGTTGTGCAGCTCTAGTGCAATGTAAGTGAACTATAACAACTTGATGAATTAAATGCCTTTTACTATTCAAAATTATGAGTAAACATAATACATTACAATTAAAGTATATTTAATGTCAAATGTAACTGGAAAATATTGCAGTTTTCCCATTTCGATTGCTATAAAAATCTCTAAAATTCCTTACATGTAAAATATTTAGTACATTCAGCAAAAATTATCATGAAATTTCTAATATTTCCTAATATCTATTGGATTTTTTTTCATATCTATGTTAGCAGCTTTGCAAATAAAATACCATAAAATTTGGATGACCTAGTCTTTAAAATAATTTTTATTAAATTAAATGTAATTACATTTTAAGAATTTGGATATCTAATTAATCCACACACAAACAATCTGGGAAGTGCTAGACTGGCCTTTTCTATCTTTCTAGGTATACAATTGGTCTTTCTTAGTGTTAAAATTTTAAGTAATCTCTGTTCGGTCACTGCAAAAAAAAGATTCACCAAAAATACCTGGCTAAACCCTAGTTGTGATTATTCTAAGGAATA
This sequence comes from Parasteatoda lunata, assembly GCA_949128135.1. Taxonomy (NCBI): domain Eukaryota; kingdom Metazoa; phylum Arthropoda; class Arachnida; order Araneae; family Theridiidae; genus Parasteatoda; species Parasteatoda lunata. The sequence continues at coordinate 104,409,643 of OX421978.1, forward strand.
ACTTGTTTTTTATTTAAATTTCGTAATGCTGCCAGATGTAATTTATAAATGTTCCAAAATTACTGCTACATGATTTGAAATTCCACCCCAGGTTAACTTTTTTAGAATAAATTATAATATCTTACTCCTGATCTCTGATTTATTGAATTGTATAAATATTTCAGGCTTCCCAGGATCCTTAAAAGTGCTTAAAAACTGCTTACTTTTTATTTTGGAAAATAAGGGCCCTTAAGTACTTAGTACAAGGTTTTTAAAAGTTCTTAATTTTCCAGCTCCTTCCAAGGTTCCTTGATTGGAACAATTTTTTCAGTCTTAGAAAAATATTTTTTTAAAAAGTCATTATTTTATCACTTGAATGAAACCATGCATTGAGCATTTTAGAAAAACAAAGTTTTTTTCTTTTTGGCATAACTGAATATGTGATAGCAGCGAAATAATAAAACTTTTTTTTCACAAATGTTTTCAATGTTTTCCCCAAATTTCTTTATTTGCTCTTTTTTTTTTTTTTTTTTTTTTTTTTTCGAGTAAATGAATGAAAAAAATTTTAATCTTAATTTCTACACTTAATTTTGCAACTCAATTTCAATAAAATCATTAAAAATGGAATACACATTAGTTTCAGAAATATTGTTAACATTTAACAATCTGATAATATTTATTAAAAAAAACCAACCCAGGTTGGCAAAAATTGCCTAGTCCTACTTTGTTGAACCTTTCTAATTAATACAATTATTGATTATATAACAGTATTAACATCATAGTAAAATTGTTTTTTATTATTTTTTTTTATTGATTGATTTTTTAAAAAAAATAATTGGCACTGTCACTGGTTCTATATTTGATGATAAACAATCATATTATTTTTATTTTAAGGTCCTTAATTTTTCGAAAAGGGCTTTAAAATCCCTAATTTTAGTTTTATTTAAAGAGTAAAAACTCTGCATTTTTGAATGTGATTTTAATAAAAGTAATCTTTTTCAGGGTGGGTAATAAAACTCAGCCGGAATCTCGTTGTCCTGAGCTTTTGGCAAACTACTGTGATATGCTGCTTAGGAAAACTCCTCTCAGCAGAAAACTCGCCTCTGACGAGATTGAGACTAAACTGAAAGAAGTGGTAAGTATTGTTCTCATCTTAGCCATTTCTGTTAAATCAGAGAAATGGAAAAATCTTTGTCAAATATAGAAAAATCCAATTTCATTATTTATTTATTTATTTACATATATATATATATATATATATATATATATATATATATATATATATATATATATATATATATATATATATATATATTTGATTTGCCAACAGCCTTTTATTTTTAATAGCTGCAATATGATTAAATTTTAGTAGATTTGTCCCAAAAACTCTTTATTCATTTGTTTCTTATTCAAATTGTTCCCTAATTGTTATCATTTTTTGCTGTTCATCTCTATTTATTCATTAGGCTGCCTAAATTATGTTTTGAGCTTTTCTTTAGTATTATTGAAACAGATTAAAGTGTTACTTAACAGTTTGTTAAATCAAATGTTGCAATATTACAGGATGGCCTGGTTGGTAGGGCACTGGGGCAGCCAAAGACTCCCTGGGTAGTAAATGGCAGGGTTGCCACTCCGCAGAGAGAGCAGGAAAAACCTGGAAAATACAGGAATTTAAAAATCACCTAAAATAACTTGGGAAAATGCAGGGGAATTTTTTTTCTTATTTTGGTCTTTTAAAAAATGGTGACCACTCAAAGCGTAATCTATGGGATATTTAACCATGATATTTCCATGATTTAACCATGCCACACTCGCGATAATGAGATTTAAAAAGAAAAAAATCATGGTAAACTCCCGACCCATAATAACGATTTAGCTGCAAAAGTGAATATACAGTAGAAAGTCGCGTATCCGGAATCAGCGGGACTTCCCAAAGTCCGGATATTCGATTTTTCCGTATAATAGACCCCCAAGGTAAACAAAGCTTAAACTGATCTGAATCTAAGAAGCAAAAAATTAAACATTATTTTTCGGGCAATAATGTTTTAGTATTAGAATGATATCTAATCAATCAAAAACAAAATATTAGAAAATAAATAATTATTGCTATTATAAAAATAAATATAGAAAACAAAAAATATTAATTGCTCTCTCCACTATTTTGAACTAGAACCATTCAAGCAAGAAGGGGAAATTCCTGTCATTCACTAAGGTGGGTAGGTGAAAAGAAATTTCATTTCCTCCTTATATCTTATTCAAGTTGAGGGCGGGGCAGTGACAGATTCTTATTTTCTCTCCCAGCAGTGACTATCAATCAAGAATAAAGGCGTGGCATGCTAATTGGGTTCTCTTTATTTTTTCTTTTGTGACTAAAGGGGATTCCCCTCCACTTTAACATTTGTTGTGTTTACACTTTTTCACAGTATTTCTTCCCCTAACACAATAATAAAAAGGTTCTAGGAAATGCCTCTTTTACTAGCCAGCTGCATAGGAAAGAAGTGGAGGGGAATCAGTTGTGTTCCTTTGAAAACAAATCTCCCCCCCTCCTGCATTCCAAAGGAGGAGCATCACTAATTGTATGGTCTTGGTAGATCTTCTGTTCCCCTTTCTATTGATTTATGGGTTCAATGCATAAATCACTAGAAGCTAAGAAAGGAAAAAACCTGTTAAAAGATCTCTTTTTTTTTTCTTCTTCTTTTAAGAGAGGGGAAGGTGAAGAAATGTTTGTTTATTTTGATTGTTAAAAAGTGTCCAGGAAATCCACTATTCCAGAAAAGGGATGTCCAGATATGGGACGTTACACTGTACTACCTTGATGTATTAAGTGATTAAAAAATCAAAGCAATGATCATTTCCCCGAAATAAATGGTCATTGCTTTGATTTTTTAATCACTGTGATAATGGTCATTGCTTTGATTTTTTAATCACAATGACCATTTATTTCGGGGAAATGATCATTAAGTCAAAAAAAAAATTTGCTGTAAGGATCATATTGGGCCAACTTTTGCAAAAATGCAGGATGTAATACGGTCTGGCATCAAGCCAAACCACATCCAGACCGGATATGGGACGTTACACTGTATAACATTAATTTTTTGTAAATACTAATGTTTTAAATTAAAATAAAAATTTATAAATGTATAATTATAATAAAATCACGAATTTCGGATCTCTTTCGGAAATTCCAATACGACGCCCATATAATACGATAATTCAATTATGCTGTTAATTTCAGAAAAACCAATAAATTTAGCTAAGTTCCGATTGTAGATTATGATGGGGTAAATTTAAAACTGCCCCATCTTAAGAAATTTCTTTAATAAAAATAATAATCTATATAATATAATCAAGGAGAAATAATCCGAATCCTCCGAAAGAGAAATAATCGTTTTTCTTCCGCACGAGATCATTGCTCTCTTTTTTTTCTTTACATAACATTTTGTTCTAACAAAAAACTCTCGCCTACCCCCCCCCCCCCCGAAAAAAAGAGAGAAGGCTAACAAGGAACTGTGGAATAAAATAAAAAAGCAAAAGGGATAGAATTCATTTTGTACACCACATGGTAGTTTCAATGTCAACAGGGTGTGACCAATTTATGGTCAAACAGGAGAGGGAAATATGGGGACAAACCGGTAAAGCACTTGCACAGCTGTCAAGATCGATTGATCGATTTCTCCTAACTTGCATTCCTCTAACTCTCCTTCTTGCATCTCTCCTAACTTCCTCATTATTTTGTTCATTGGAAATGCACATGTTTTTACTTTTCAATTTCACTTAATTTTAAACTGCTTTAGGAACAGATGTTTTGTTTGACACAGATTTATTTTTATGTTTTTTAGGAGGCATATTGTAATATGAAAAAATATTAGCAAATACTGAAAAGAAAACTTTCCGCAATTTAATTTCTCTACAATATGCAAAGCACGTTGTAACAAAGTGAGAAAAAATGTGAAAGAGCTATCAACCACGCGGTTTGACCGGAACTAGATCGAGATCAACCCACTTTCTTTAAGGGGTGATGGGTTAGCAATAGTGGTACCATCTTTTGCCATAATTCGCAACTATTTTGATTAAAGTTTTTATTTTCTCTTTGAAAAATGTAAAATTTATTTTTAAAATATCGTAAACGCCGCAACAGGCATAACCGCCTTACTTAAAATTTGAAAACTTCTAAACTCATGAACGCCGCGGCGTTTCTTCCATAAATTACGGTAATAAACATAGTTAGCCCTCTATAGCTCATGCCAGAACACAGTCATTGTTGTTTCCTAATTATATAATGCGTATAACATGTACAAGGAATTTCTTTCCAGATTTTAGTGGCAACCCTGAATGGTGACCGATGCACGTTAATCTGTCTAGCCGCAAAGGTCCTCCATGAACCCATAAAAAATAAATACCTCTGGGTGGTACTGATCCAGGAGTTTCCTTGTCTTCTTGATTAGTTCAAAATGACAAGGCTATGAAGTTGAGCATTAGTGGTCGTAAACCAAAAATTGGGTTGGCTGTTCAACGATGGATATAAAATATTTAACAAAATAAAATTTTACAGGATATATTATTTCTAAAAAAAAAAAAAAAAAATATTCGTGAAGTCTAGTAAATTGAAAGCTCTTAATAAAAGTGTTTTTTTTTTCCCCTTTAAAAATAAACTTGTTTTGTAATGTGTTTTTTACTCAAAATAACTTTTAAAAAAAGGTATGGAAAAAAATAAAAGTGTGAGCAATTCTTTTATTTCTTTTAATTGATTTTTTCTCTAAAAAATGTTTCTTTCCCTAACCCCTAACTAGGTACAGATAACCACTTGTTGTCAAAACACAGAATAAAACATTCTGTGTTTTTGTACACTGAATACTTTTATTTCTTTTAATTGATTTTTTCTCTAAAAAACGTTTTTTTCTCTCACCCCTAACTAGGTACAGATAACCACTTGTTGTCAAAACACAGAATAAAACATTCTGTGTTTTTGTACACTGAATAATGTCTTTCACTGGAGTATAAAAATATCTGTTTATATCACATTGTATTCTTACGCCACACCACACAAAATAATGATCATCACAATCTGTTTGGATAATTGTTTACTTAATTTATTTTATTTATGTGTGTTGCAGCTATTAGTATTAAAGTATGTACAGAATAAAGATGTCTTCATGAGGTACCACAAAGCTCACTTGACGAGGAGACTTATTCTTGAGTCTTCTGCTGACAGTGAAAAAGAAGAAAATATGGTAGAATGGTTACGGGTATGGTTCTTTCTACTTTAGTGCTTTTATGTAGTACTCTCAAATGGTATTAACTTAAAGTGTCTTCAAACTGATTCCTAAATATATATGTTTCTGATTTTTCCACATACCTAAAAACTCTTCAGAAAAAAAAATTCACGTTAAAATTCTTCTTGTGAAAAAGCTTAACCTTAAACTTGTTTAACTAAAAATATTTTTGTTTTTGCAGAAAATAAATATCGCTGCAAGAGGAACAAAAATTATTTAGTGAAAAAGATTATGCAGGGAATTTTGTTTCTTATTTTCATCTTTTTAAAAAATGGTAACTACTCAAAGTGCGATCTGTGGAATATTATGGAACAGGGAAATCCTGGAATTGTCAGGGAATTTTATTTCAACCCCAAAAATCAGATAATAGCCAGGGAAAGTTGTAATTTTTTTACACAGACCTGGAATATTCCTATATCATACGTGGAAAATAACCAGTCTTAAAATTGTTAGTAACAGTAATCAATTATTGAGATTCAAGTTAAATAATTCGAACATCCATTACAATTATTTGTTGTAAAAAATTTCATATTTTAGTCAAACTGAAATGCTCCCTTCCTTATTTAATATTTTTTTATACAGAATATCTAATATTTCACATTAAAAATAAAAGAATAAGTTTTCTGATGAAAGTACGGTCTTAATTTTCATTGAAATTTACCTGGTATGCTTGGAAAAGTCAGGGAATTTTTTTTCTGAAATTGAGTGTGAACCCTGGTTCTTGCTTTTCTTAATCCAACTATTTTAGATGGTTAATAACTCTGTATAATAAATTGTGGCTTAATGAAATTTTGGGTTTAATATAACGCTATTTTATAATGTTAAATTTCAATGGTACCCACTGATACACTATTAATAGTTGACGAAATATTCTAATTTTGAATGTTTAAGATTTTTTAGTTCAGTAAAAAGGGTGTTAGAATGAGTTATGTATGTCTACTTATTAAAATTTTGCATTATAAATAAAAATAAAAATAATTGGTTCTTTAATTTTTTTAACAATATTAGTGGATTTCAAATTCATTTCGAGGATTTATTTTCATGTTAAATGAAAGAAATGTTAAATCAATTTTTTATGTAGAATAGTTATAGATTTTAAAATGTAGAAAAGCTTAAGCTATTGATGTTTTTTTTTCTTCTTTTTTTTAATTCTAGCATGAATTCAAAACATGTAATTGTCTTCAGCATAGCTTTAAATTCATTCTTTCAAATAAAATTTTATAGTTAAAAAAAAACATATATTCCAGTAGATTTAATTAACTTTATTTTAATTGTCTTAATCTATGTTATAAGAGTATTTGTAATCAAGCATATGCATTTATTTAGTTTTACATTACAGAAAAAGAATTTATATAATTCCTGGTTACAGTTCAAAATTTTTAATTGTAGCAAATTGGGTACGATTATTTTTGTTACATTGATAATAATCAACTTTAAAAATTTAAAGCTTTTCTTCTTCATATTTTATTATTTTCTGTATAGGATGTGGGAATGCCTGCTGATTATGTAAACAAATTAGCCAGAATGTTTCAAGACATTAAAGTAAGCGACGATCTAAATCAAAATTTCAAAGTAACTCACATGCATAAAGGGAGTTTAGCAGGTTAGTAAATATACATTTGTAATTAATTTTTTCTTTAAAACAGTTTAAAAAATCTCCTCTTAAAGTTTGCACAGATTTTTATTATTGTCATTACCCTGGCATTTAGTCTAGTGAAATTTTCCAATTTGATTTAATATGTAATATGTAAATTTTTTTTTTCTTTTTTTTTTTCTTTTTTTTTTTTTATTTATTATAATAACTAGCTGAATGCCCGTTCTTCGCACATGGTGAATAAAAAATAAGTGATGTATCAATAAATCACAGTAGAGAAACACAACAAAATCATTCTCATAACTGAAAAACACATAGCGACCGCTATGAAAGAGCTTAATGGAAGAACCAGGTAAGTGACCTTTTTAAGGGAATTAATAAATCACTGGTTTTGCCTTTCTATAAATCTTAACACAACTAATCACATAAATTTTTAGTGTGATTTTTTATTTCAAATTAGGCAATAAGGTTTTATTTTCTAGGTAGTTGGGTTTTATTAATTGGGAACAATAAAGCAAAGAATTATGAGTCCCGTCCTCTATAAAATTGGTAATGAAATAGTTCGGATACAACTTCTTTTTTCATTATGAAAATGTTACCTGCTTCTTCTACTAAGTTTTTCAATTAATATACCTAAAATTACTTTTTTTTTTATTCAATATTATTTGTTGCCTTTTATGATGGCTTTACGTTATTGAAGTAAATAAAACTTGCTTTTTGTGATTCATCCCATTAAAATAAAGAGAAAATGTATTTAGCATCACTTGGCATGGTGCTATTACTCGCAGCTAAACCAACCAATAATAATTAAACCTTACCATTATCAAATAATTTTCTCCAGTACATATCCTTTTCGAGGGGCCGTTCTAAATTATCGATATTTAAATGACTTAGTATTGGTTCTGTTTTAATCATAACGAAATATATCATTATAATATTTTATATCTATATTAGCATATTTGGTACTCATTATATAACCCTTCGACATTTAAATTTTGTGAAAAATATATTTGTCAGTGACAGCCAACTAAAGCCAAAATTTTAAAAAAAAACTTAATACTTATTAGAAAACTTGATAGGGATTTTGGAGAATAGCCATTTCTCTATCTAACCTTTAATTTATTATTAAAATATTTAGTAGTGAAAGAACAAGGTTCTTTTGCTCTCAGTCATTAAAATATTAATAAATTATCTTGCTACCACAGGAAAAATATTTTCTGAAATCGCGGAAACCCCGTTGTAGAATTTTTATCAAAACTGCACCAATTGGTATAATACCAGTAGTACATATTACCGTCAGGGATACATATAAATTAAGCATCATCTGTGAATGGTGATTTTCCACGGTTTTCTTAGCAGTTTTTTTTATAAACTTTTTTTTTTTCCCTTTAACTTTGCTTTTTAGAGCATAGCTTATATTTTTTTATTTCAATTAATACATATTATCAATATTAATAAAGCATTAGTGTCAATAATAAGATATCGATTAAAAATGAATAAGTATCTTTTCTCCTATATTTTTGCTATAATTTTGATCAATTTCTTATGTCAATTAACAAATTACAGTGCAGAACCTCTTATGCGGAAATCAGAAAACCAGATAACCGGAATGAAATTTGGAACCGGAAATTAATTTTCTTCCATTAAAAAAAAAAAATTTCCTGCAAGATTTTAAACCCATCTTGTTATTTAGAGCGTACGGCGTATCGTGTTGACGAAAGAACTGATTTAGAGGACTGATCAAAAGCCGTTTGTAGACAAATCTCACATAAGCACAAATAACATATATGTTATTAATGTTAATAATAACATATATAAGCCTGTATATAATTTTTATTTCATAATTTCTTCCCTTATTTAAACTTAAGTGTATTATTATTTATCATTTTTTTATTATTTCTAAAGCTATTTAAAAATAATTTTTTAGTTTCTTTTTATAAACATTAAAAAAACGGCATTTTGTAGCGATTCAGAAAACCGGAAAAATCAGTTATCCGTAATCACGATGATCTCGCTCGTTCCGGATAATCGGTTCTCTACTGTACCAACATTAATTAAGCATCATTGTCGTCATTGATAATATGACGATTCCTTACGCTTCTTTTAGACAAATAAATAGATTAACTCCATTACTTCTGCTTTCTAGTACAAAGCTTATTTCTTTCATTTCAATATGCGTATATTATTTAAATCAATTAAGCATTATTGGCATCAATAAATATGTGGCGATTTTTTACGTTTCACCTAAACAAATAAAAACAATATTCTCATTAATTTTACCTTTAAATACATACATATTTTTTCTATTCAATTACCGTTGACTTTTACATTAATTTTTTTGGGAGAAATGTTTTAAAATAAATGTAAATAAAAAGAAAGTGTGGTATCAGACAACGTTAAAAGTATAAATTTGGTGACGGAGCTCTCACGTGTTACCACATCATGTTGCTCATTGAATTTATCTGGCATAAAAATAATTCCATATTTAAATTCGCACAATAAGTTTTTTTATCAAATGGAGCTATAAGCCAGACATTGTCACTGATGTTATACTTAAAATATGTTATATGTAAATATGTTATACTTATATGATGTTATACTTAAAATATGTAATGTTATACTTAAATAATTAAGGTAATGACTAACGTTTAACCAATCAGAAAATTCAATTCCGTTCGAACTGTTTGTCGTAGAATGATCTAATATCGACAGTGACCTTCCTCGTGCTTCAAACTATCTGTATGTTAAGTTCCGTTGATTTCATTTGAATGATTTAAGAGTCTATAAAGGACACACACAGAGAGACATTTATTTTTTATAGATAAGACTGATTCGCTTAGATTAGACAGTGGTAAATAAAATAAAGCAAACAATTATTAGTCCCACCTTCTTATAAATTGGTAATAAAATAATTCGGATGTGTGTGTTCCTTTTTCTTTCTGAAAATGGCACTTACCTGATTCTTCCACTAAGTATAGCTAAAATAATTTTTTCATTCTACTTAATGTTATATGTTGTAATCTTCAGCGTCCTTACATTATTGAAATAAGAAGAGCTCTTTGTTTATAATTCATACCAAGGGAATAAATATAAAATGTATTTAGCATCTCTTGGCATGATGATATTGCTTGCGACCGATTCATGATAGTTAAAATTTATCACTATTAATTGATTTTCTCAGGTCAATGGTCTTGTTTTATGGCCCTTTTGAAGGGCTTAAAACACTTTAATTCCTAACTATAGGTATTAAAACAGATTCTTGCAGTTTTAATAATCACCAAATATATCAATATATTTTATACCTACATAAGTATATTTGGTACTTAGCACATAATCCTTCAACATTTAAGTTTATACGTATATTGTAATACATATTACCGCCCGGGATACATATGAGTTAAGCGTCATCTGTGAATGGTGATATTTTAATGTTTTCTTAAGCGAATTTCCCATTAATCTTTCTTCCATGGGCTTGGCTTTTTAGCATGTAGCTTATTTTATATTATTTCAATCAATATACATTTTTTTTTTTTTAATTGTGTCCATGGACAATTAAATGGCATCGTGTGCCTTCAAAAGTACATCCGCAAGCTCCAATACATCATTACTGTAGAACATTTAAGTTTATACGTATATTGTAGTACATATTACCGCCCAGGATACATACGAATTAAGCGTCATTTGTGAATGGTGATATTTTAATGTTTTCTTAAGCGAATTTCCCATTAATCTTTCTTCCATGGGCTTGGCTTTTTAGCATATAGCTTATTTTATATTATTTCAATCAATATAAATTTTTTTTTTTTTTTAATCGTGTCCATGGGCAATTAAATGGCCTCGTGTGCCTTCAAAACTACATCCGCAAGCTCCAATGCATCATTACTGTAGAGCAGGGGTCGCCAAACTTTTTTGATCATCGACCCCTATATAATTTTTCGCAATCTCCATCGACCACCATAAAAGTAATTTTCTGTTTATTTAAATAAAACTCTATTAGATATTGTGTTTGTACATTTATTTTATGATTTTAAACATTTATTAAAGTAATAGTACATTTAATTAATTATTAAAGTAATAGTATTTTCAAAAATTTTGCAATTTTCGTAAAAAAAATACAAAGTTTGCTATAGTTTTGTCGCGGGCTGTACTAATCCATATCATTTCTGCTGTAGAGGATCTCACAAAGTTCTGAAGCCAATGGCACCATACCAAGTTGTAAAACATATGGGGAAAGGGCTGGGCACTCGAGAATGTGATCCGGGGTAAAATCAATATTATCAATATTAATTGAGCATTCGTGTCAATAATGTTATGCAGATTTTTTTACGGTTACCCAAAGTGCTTTTCTCTGAATTTTTGCTTTTTAGAACAGAAATTACTTTTTTTTATTTCAATTAATACGTATTACCAGCATTAATTAAGCATCATTGTCGTAAATGATAGTAAGACGACTTCGTACGGTTCTTATAGAAAATAAATACCTTTACTCCATTTCATTTTCTTTCCAGTACATAGCTTATTTCTTTTATTTCAATATGCATATATTACCTTAATTAATTAAACATCATTGGCGTCGAGTACTTATGTTTCCCCTAAACGAATTAGTACAGGGTGGCCACCCACCTGAAAAACCTGGAATTATCAGGGAATTTTTTTATACTGGAAAGAACCTGGAAAAATCAGGGAAATTTGGATAGAAACCTGGAAAAATCAGGGAATTTTTAAGAAAAGCTGGAAATTTTTCTGCGATATTTTTTTCAATTTCACTAATTGAAATTATTTACTAATTTTCTTAATTTAAATTATTTTATCCATTATACCCCCATTTTTTAGACTGAAATGTATTGCCAAACAGTTGAAATATCATTAACTTAACAATACTTTGCTTGCATCAAAATTTGCTCCATTGTAACCCTGTTATACAGAATGCCACATAAATTTCTCTCATGGTTGCTAAACGATGTAGAAACTTTTGACTTCTTCGGAGACTATGGGACTGCAAATTAGGAAAGGCAAAGATTGTGGTGGCGGTGGAAGAAGGGGTTAGGACAGGGGTCGACAACCTATTAAAACGGAAGAGCCAAAAGTTACAATATACAAAATTTCCCAGTTTTTCAAGAGCCAATAAAATTTTTTTATTTAATATTATAGTATTCGCTTTTATATACATTTGATTTTTGATTTAAAATAAACAGCTTTAAACACGGAATAATATTTATTCATATAAAAACACAAATATAGATTGTTACATCAATGGGAGTATTGGCTTTTCATGCCTTTTGAAAGTTTAAATCTGGCTAATAACTTGTTGTTTCAAATTTAAAACACGAATCTAGATTTTTATTTATTAGTTGACTTTTAACTTTTCTTTTTATTATATTTATGCAAGAGAATGCTTGCTCACACGAATATGGCGACCCGATGATCATCAGCACTCCGCCAACTTCTTCACCTCACTGTAGTATTCTGGAAGACTATTCTTCTGAATATTGCCTTATATGTGCTGAATATGAGGGCATCAACTTGCAGAATTTCTTTTAGAGGTGTCCACTTGTGTTGCGTGATGTGCATGCACTTTTGGACCACCAACTCTTCGAACTTGCTCTTGAGTTCTGTGAACTTGCCACTCCACAAATCTTTGGTTTTCATATTCAGCAATTGCATTTGAAGTGATCCAGCATCAATTCCAAATGTCTCAATGTTAAATCTCATTTGTATTTGTGTTGATAGGATTTACTATGAAAGCGAAAATACTTTTGTTTGTTTTGAATTGTTTAAATCTCTCAGCGAATCCATTCTTCATGTTTTTTAAAGCTATGCTGAAGTAATTCATGTCAATAGTTGCATTCATCTCATCACGATATTGCTTATGATTTTTAAAATGAAGTAAGTTACCGCTCTCTATGCCTTCAACAAAAATATTTAATTTGTTTATTAAATAAACTACTTCTTCAAGCAAGGCGTAGGCTTGGTTGTCCTTTGCTTACAGTTCCAGGATTAGTTTCATTGTGGTATTTACCATGAAGTTGAATTATTGCAGCCATTTGTCTTCCTCCAATTCGGATGTTGAACGCTTTTTTTCATTGAGGAATGTTTTTATTTCACTCAAGCACATAGCGAAACATTGCAATAAGTTACCCCTGGAAAGCCATCACACTTTATTGTGCAGGGCTGAAAACTGGCGATGATAGAATGGTTTCGCCAAGATACTGTTAATAATCTTAATTACCGCAACCATTTCAGTATATTTGGGTTGATGCAGTGAAACGTTGGAATTTCTGAAAAAATTGATGTGTCATCCTGTGTGAGATAGAAATGCAATTGGCTGAAAGATAAACAACAGTTCAAAATTACGATCATGTTAAGGGTTTGTAATTAACGATTATGAAACTATTCAAAAATTAGGTACTTAAAAATATTTTAAATATCTTAAATAAATATTTTTTTGTATCGAACTGGAGAGCCGCGAGTTTACATCAAAAGAGCCACTGGTTGCCAACCCCTGGGTTAGGATATTTGCTTCTGTTTTGAATTTCTATGTTCGACACCGTGGAATTACCCAATTGTAAAAACAAAAACAATTGACTAATCTAAACTAAGAAACCATGTGGTTAGATTGAAATTCTTTAAATATTCTTATAAGAAAAAATATGTTCTATAGAATATGCAACAAGAAATTTGACAATTTTGCCTTTACAAATACTGAATATCTCTTAAAATAATAATGCTAATTCAGAACAAACAACATTATTTAAACATTTGACTTTGGATATTGGTTTAAAGAAAATTTATATCAATGTACTTTATAAAGAGCAATGTTTGGATTAAATACAGTATAAAATGGCTCTATATTGAAATGTAAATAAATATAAAAATTTATTGATGTATAATCACATGGAATTATTTTCTTTTACTTAATGAAAATATTTTAAACAGTACTTATCCAAGGGTCACTCTGTATTTGGTACATTTTGTGCAAAAACTACCTAACTATTTAAAAAAAAAATTATTCATTAAAAACAACATATTCTACAATACTAAACGTATTATTTTCTCCACATCTATTCAATATGATATATTGAGAATAACATTTTAAATGAAATACTTCATAATATTGACACTTTTTTTGTACCCACCTACAATTAATGATAAAAAAAATTGCACGCTGACCTGGAAATTTTAAGATTTTTACTGGAAAAATCAGGGAAATTTAAAATCTGATTTGAGTGGCCAACCTGTAGTACCACTTTCCCTTTAATTTTCGCTTTTGAATACATAAAAAAAAAAAATTTATATTTCTTTACCACTGATTTCAAATATGTATTTTTTTAGAAACATGTTTAAAAGGATTAATTTAAATAAAATAAAATCGCGTAGCATCAAACAAAGTATAAATTTGATTAAGTAAACCACGCGTGCTACCACGTAATGTTCATCGAATTCATCCGACAAAGCGAATATAAAATTTTTAAATATGTGCAATAAACTATTTTTTGACCAAACAGAGCTATAAGCTAGTAATTATCACTGTAATCGTTAAAATATTTGAAAATTGAATCGTTAAATTTAAAACAATGGTTAACGCTTAACCAATCAGAAAATTCCATTTCGTTTTTCGCTCATCATACAAGAACGATTTGTCGCAGAATGTTTTAATGTTGACAGTGACCTTCCTCGTGCTTGAAACTATTTGTATGGCAAATTTCATCACTTTCTGTCTGATGGTTTAGGAGTCTATAAAGGACATACGTACACACATTCATTTTTTATATATATAGATAGGGGTGAAAAATTTCAGTTATATGGTGTACAATTGTTTAAATAATTTTTAACTGTGTAATTTAAATAAGGAAATCATACCTGGCAACTCTCCTGTTTTCCGTATATTCTCAAATTTCTCCGCTCTTGTTGAAGAAATTTAAAAAAAAAAAAAAATTGGTGGTAAAATATTCACTAATGGCAGAAATACTTCTCTTATTCCTCAACAAATGGTGCTATAACCAGTAATGCAATATGTTGAGCGTTAATATTTTAAGTCGAACTGTGATGGCTGAGAGGATAGAGTGTTCCCTTTCCAATTAGGTGAGCCGGGGAATTGTGGCAATGACTGGTCAATACAGATTCCGCATAACCAGCTTGAACCGACCACAGTGGTGGGCAGATTATGAGTTAGTTTCCTTAAGGTCAGACTAACTGTGGGAGGTTTCTGTGGTTTTCCTTTCCATGTAACCAGGGGTGTTTGTGCTCCGGGGAAAACCCAGAATTCCGGGGATTTTGAACTTCGATACCCAGAAATTCCGGGGATCGTCGTTCTAAAGGAAGTAGGAATAATAATGAATTATTTATTTTGATCTGGGTAATTTTGTTCGCTTTGAAAGCAGAAAATTCCACGAATCATGGAAATCAAGTCAAGTGTACAATTGATAAATATTGGTCTAAAGTTTTTAATTTAAAAGATGATTTCACAAATGATTATAAGTATCCTACATTGGCTAAATTGGTCAAAGCCTGCCTTAGCTGCTTCCATGGCCCATTAGTGGAAAGTGCATTCAACTTAATGGATACACTTGTCACTGACTATAGAACCTCTCTTAAGATTGATCCCCTAGATGCAGTGCAGACTATTAAATATGATTTAATGGCTTCTAAAGAAACCTCATGTGAAAAATATGGCTCAAAAAATCCAATGACTGATCCAATTCACAAAGATCTCTTACTAAATATGAACAGAAGTTGGAAAACATATCAAGAGGACTTAAAAATATGTATTTCAACTGAGTCACCTATAAAAGTCTGAAAAACCTTCTACATTAGCAGAAAAGTAAACTGCTTCTACCTCTGCATGTGCAGTTCTCGAGGAAATTTCTTCAACTGTAAATGAGGAAAATAAAAGTCAACCTTCCTGCAATTATGAAGTTCACCACAAAAGAAAGACAAGCCCACAAACATCAGAAAATAAAAAAAAAAGCTGCAGAAATTAGATAATTTTTTTTTAAAGAATTAATTCAGGTAATTTAAAATATTTACATAAAATGTGGTAGTTTATATGTTTGAAAATTTATGGTTATTAATTTTGCAAAAAAAGTAATTCATTGAACTTTTATAATTAGGTCATTCAATACTTCATAATTGTAATTTTTCATTTCTGCCCCCCCCCCTTCTCGAAACTCCAAAATGTCGGTAGTAAGTCCGTAAAAGTTTCAGGGGATTTTTTGGGATCCCACAAACACCCCTGATGTAACTCAAATGTGGGTTAATTCCATGAAAAATTTCTCCCAATGCTTGATCCTGGAATTCCCTTGTCTTCTGAATTGGGTTCAAAATTACAAGGCTAAAGAATTGAACATTAGTAGTTGTGAACCCAAAATTAGGTCAGCTGTTCAACGGTAAAAAAATAGAATAGTTTTATAAATCATTCTTTAGATTAAGATTTATATGCATATTTTTGCTAAATGTAAGTGCTTATATTTCCAGTTTTCAAATTCTCTTTTTGACTTTCATGATGTATCATGATGTACTATTTGATTTGCATGATGTATCAAAACTTTACTCGTAGCATAAAAAATGTCTGTAGTAAAATCTTTGGGTTTTTTTTCCCCTCCAACATTGGCAGGTATGGGGAAAAAAAGCAAAGTTAACATGAGGGAGCTAAAACTTTCCATAAATATTAATTGCCTTAAATATTAGCTTCTTATTTTCAAGATTACGCTCCCGTCCATTGAAATCAAATCTGAGTCAACAAAAAATGAAAGAGAAGAAAAAATATTTATTTAACAAAAGAATGTTTTGTAACATAAAATATCATCTACTCAAACTTAGCATTAGATTGAATCAGTTAATTAAAAGCTATTGAGAAGTTTTTCTCTCCCACTACAGAATAATTTACGTTAAAATTTTTTCCCCATTTAGATTCCATAAACATAAAGATTCTAAATGCTGGTGCGTGGGCAAGGGGCAGTGAGAGGGTTCAAGTATCATTGCCTCTTGAATTAGAAGATTTTATTCCTGAAGTAGAAGATTTCTATCGTCAAAAACACAGTGGTCGAAAACTACAATGGTACCACCACATGTCTAATGGAGCGGTAATGTTTTTAATTTTTCTCTTGTATTGTGGCACATCTTTTGTTCTTCTCAACTACTGGATTTTCCCGTGTATCCTGGTTTACTGGTTTAATTAAAGTTTTCCTGGTTTTTGTACATTTTAGAAAATTCCCTAAAATTAAATAAGTTTCCTAAAAAAAAATCCATTGAAATAAAATTTTTGTACAAATTATTGCTTGCTTAAATATTTAAATAAGTATTAATAATACATAATAAAGCAAACTTCATTTTTAGAAATCAGTTCAAAACTCTCTTTCTAAATTTTTTAAAAAAAATCTATTAACTAGATTTTATAAATTAAATGTCTTCTAATACTCAAAATTATGAGTATACATAATACATAACATTTCAAGTATGTTTTATGTCAATCATAACTGGAAAATTGTGGACTATGAACTATGTGTTAGCTTTTACGGCGATTGTTATTTTATTTCCACAGACATGTACAGATGAACGATAAACAAAAACATTAATAACAAGAAAAAGTCGTCTGGTTCACAAGAGTTGGCAGACGATTTAAAACAATTATTTAAACTAACTGTTTATTGATGACGGAACACTAGGCAACAATTATCATGATACTTATATTTTCATAAAATTTTCTGGATTTTTTTCCTATTCTTGTTGGAAGCTATGCATATATCTTCTGTAATTTGGTTCTGAATAATCTTATCTTACAAGACTGAATTAACTATTACTGTGAGATTTTAAGTTCTTGTGTAAAAATTTCATCTGTTATAGTTTATGTACTTGTGTATCATAAAATTTACATGTTTATCTTACTCCTTGGAAAATATATCACAATAAATAAATACAAAAAAGACAATAACAAAAAATTAATAAAAACGATAAGTTTTATTTACTGTGCATAAAGCTACAAGTAAATCGAACTCATAAAATAAGTTCAAAATGTAGAGAAAACGTGAAAAAATTACAGAACAATGAAAGAGAGGAAAAAGAAAAATAATAGCAATGATCTTTTCATCAGCTAACACGATTATATCCGCATAAAGGAGTACTCACAAAAAATTATAATCTATTTAAATATTATTTTTAATCAAATGACTAGAATTAAATGAATATGTAGAAATGTTTATTTATCCAAAAAAAATAAAAGACAAACTCTTTCAAACTTTTATAAAAATAAAAAAAAACAATGGATACCTTACTAAATAAATTCTATATAAAATCATTGATTTAATTTTATATTATTGTAAATAAATTTACTAAAAAACTTCTTTGTTAATTTATATAAATTTCACCTTGTGAAAATTCATTTGGGGCAATTTCGTGGCCAAAATTATGTGTAAAACAGGGAATTCATGTTTCTTTCTCTTTTCTGCTTTTTTCCTCTTAAATAAAGGTTAATTTTCCAAAATTATTAATGGTCAGCTTCTTTAAATTGTACAGTATAATATTACCTTGCGGACATCCACTATCAGACACGTCCTTGGTAACTAACAAATCAAACGCACTTCAGTACTCCAGTAAGAACGCATTATAAAACAAAAACCCTCAATTTGCACTTCTGTTTTCCGATTTTGTAATCTGGCTCTTGTTACGAAAATTTTTTTAATCATTCTTAAAAAAATTTCCGTAAGTTCATTTGAATTCGCCACTCGCTTTGCAGATTTCGTTTTATGTTTTTTTTTTTTTTTTTTTTTTTTTTTTTTTTTTTTTTTTTTTTTCTTTATATTTTATTTTCTGTTTCTACATGATATTTTTATTTAATGTGTTCTATTTTATTTGATGTGAGAAAAAAAAATTTTTAGTGTTCACACTATTGCATTGATATAATCTATGTTGATACAATATTAGAAAGCACTCCTGTTTGCAGATATAATTATGTGAGCTGATGAAAAGATTATATCTTTTATTTTTATTAATATTTTTTCTTATTTTTTTCCTATTTTTTAAATTTTTATTATTATTTTTCTTTTTTCCTTTTTTGATTTGTAATTTTGAAGATTGTATTAATAATTAATATGTAGTATTGTGTCTCTTGGAATACCTGGGTCTGCTATTTCTTGTGTCTCTAGCAGCAATTTTATCTGTTTCTACATTTCATTATCTATGCATTAGAATATCTTTCTTTTTCTCTCCTAGATAACGTTTAGTAATATGTCTGGAAAGTTTGATCTGGATGTGACAACTTTTCAAATGGCAGTTCTCTTTGCGTGGAATCAAAGGCCTTTGGACAAAATTTCATTTGAAAATCTAAGACTTGCAACAGAATTACCGGATGCAGAATTGAGAAGAACACTATGGGTACACTTTCACTACTCTCTTGAAAAATGAAACAATATTTCTATAATTTTTTTTAAATGATTTTTTTTCCCTTCTTCTGCAAAGTAAAAAGATTTTGACTGTTAGTAAATTATTTCAAACGCATTAGAATAATGTAATTATAATTTCCAATTACAACTTCAAGTATCAGGGTTGCCCTAAAACAGGAAATGTGACTCAAAAAGTCAAGGAAAATAAATTAATTTGAGTTTGAGGTAACTAAAAGTCCCAATTGTTAATTTTCAACTAGGTAAGCACTATGTAATACATTTTATGTATAAGATTAAGATATAACTGCTAAATTAACATACAACTGACTACAGAGAGCCGTGGACTTACTAAGAGTTGTTTATTGCTCCAAAATGCTTTAATTACTATTTCAAATCTCCAGAACATCTATTTGTATATTGCAATTATAACTAATGTTTACCTTTGCGCATATGAATGAAACTCAATAAACAACAACAGATACATTTAACTACAACCAAAGTGAATGTTATAGAAACTAGCTTTAAGAGGATGCAGTATCAAGAAAAGAAATCCAATTCTTCAACTCTTGGGGCATTGTTTTAAGGGAGGCGATAATTGGTAGATCAATCTCTAAATTCTCAATCACTCTGCCACAAAATTTTAATAAAGATATACAGTACAACAATATTTTAGATTAATGTGTTGTTGTAGAGGGATATATTGTTACAATCTTTTGGGGACACAATAAGATTTTTTTAATGATATTTATGTATTAATTATAAATATAGTTATCTATTATATAAGAAATTTATTTGCAGAATGTTAATTATGGTTAAATATTAGAAACAATTGAAATGAATTCAGAAAATAAGATCTTAAACATACCTGAAAACCGTTTTTATTGAAAATTATCCGATATTTTTATTTGTTTATTCATTTTTTTTTCACTGTTAAGTCGACCAACAAAGTATGCATTCAATCCAAAGCACGAAAATGATTTTCGTTTGTGAATGGTGCTCCACCCACACCCTATGGAAAAAATTCTCTTTTTGGTGTTACTGTGGTGTGTGTGATCATTTGTGACTCTTAATAAGCTTTTAACATGAAGGAAATGAAATCTGATTGGAATATTACATCTGATAAGGGAGGCAATTCTAAGAAAGGAAGCTCTTGGGGTAGTCAGCAGTGAGTCTTCTCTTTTTAGAAAAAGTGGCAAAAGATGATAAATTAAGATTTTTTACATAAAACCAATTATAAATGAAGAAAATAAGGTTAAAATTTGGAGGGAAAAAACAGGGGTTTATTGCTTCAGGAAATACTGTAATATTGAGAGGAGGATAACATTAATTCATATGCAAGTTCATCGGGACTATGAAACATTATCGTAATAGAGGGAGTTATGTCGAAGATCTTAGTAGCGAGAGTTCACTGTAGTAAAAATTATAAGGCTTTTTTTTTACTATTAGTAAAGTTTAAATTAAAGTAAATCTATGTTTTCCACACTTTAACGGCATTAACATCTTTGACAGCGAAATTCTTTTCTTTTTGTTCATTTTTGCATCTCGCATCATTCAGGTGTGAAGTATAAAATTATATTAAACATAGTTACAAAATGGAACAAAAATTTTAGTCTTCTGTGTTAGCTAAGTGAGACAATTTGTTATTATTTTTTAAAAATCTTTATATATTTTGTCTTAATTTTTTTCTCTGTATATTATATTTTTTAATTGAAATAAAATATACATAAATTATAACTGTTAATTTTTTGTGGTTCACTGTCTATTTTGACCACCACACTTTTAGTTTCTGCGGTATTGGACTGGAATTTTTTTTAATACGTCTAAAAAATCTGGAAATGTCCAAGAATTTTGTTATTCTATTTGAATGGCAAACCCGTTTGAAATTCTCTGTTTTGTCTATCGATAGATAGCATTATTATAAATGTGCATATTGATAGATAGATAAAAGGGTAAAAGAATTCATGTTTTTTTTTATAGAGATCCTGCTTATAGTAAAATGAGACCTAAAATTCTAAGGACCTGTTTCTAAAATCTAGCAGAGTCACAATTATTGTTCTTTTTTATTATTAATGATTTTTTTTTTTTTTTCGTTTACAAAAGAAATCCCTTTTATTATTCTGCTTTTACTTTTGAAGTTTATTGCTCTGTTAAATTTATTTTCAATCTAATTTCGGTGACATTCTATTTTATGCTTTTTTTTTCTTTCTTAAAATAGTCATTGGTTGCATTTCCAAAATTAAAACTACAAGTCTTACTGAATGTGACCAGCACAGGATCTGAAGCCAGGTCACCCAAAGATTTTGACGACAGCACTTTATTTTGGGTTAATCAAGAATTTTCACTCATGTAAGCACATTTACTTTTTACACTTCCATTTAAATGTGATATTTGTCTTAATCGAGCATTCCCTGGCAGAATCGCTGTGACATTGTCGCAGAATATTACAGAGTTCTTGCAGAAAGAATTATCTTTTAGGAAGTAGAGAATTTTGGTTTTTCAGGCGTAGTAAAGAATTATGGTCTTCTGCAGAAACTTCTTATCTCTAAAATTATAGTTTAAAGATGCCTTTTTTGCAAGTCTGAGAGGGACGAAATGATTGTGATTTTTCTATTCTTATTTGAGAAGAAGGAAAAATATAAAATAATAAAGTAAAAAATTCTTTTCTGTGGAAATGTTGAAGGATTTTTTTTTCCTCCATAAATAATTTTTTGACACGCCCATTTTGCACCATTTATCCATGCAGTATATTTAATTTGCACGGTTTCACCTTCAATCTTTCTTTTTTTTTTTTTTGGTCGTCACAGCTACAAAGTTTTACATTTTTTTCTTTTTTTAATATGATGTACAAAATGCAAAAAAGTAAATAACACAAGCCTGCAAAATTGAAGTTTTTGAAAAATGCAAGAGAAGTTATTGTAGATTTATATGTTATTTGATGTGCTGATTTTGAAAATAACCTTCATTTTTCCCAATCACATCAGGATTTTTTGTTAAATTGATATGTTTTTACTAAAATCCTATTTGGAAAAGAATTCTCTCAAACAATTTTGCACATACTATCCGGTAGCTGTTCTCTTCATTCATTTTCATCTATGTAAAATTTAATCTTGTGAAAGAAAATTGATTTTTGAGGTATCAGCTAGTTTTTTACAGATTAAAATGAGTACAAAATACTATTACCAGACCGCACAATTCACCTCTAGTAGAGAGAAAAACAGTAAGTTCCTTGTGTTTAAACTCATTACATCAGTTTCTAGAAGAAAATGAGCAATATGCCATTTTAATTATTTTTATTAAGATAACTTACGTAAAATTAACGATTGTCCAAGAATAACATATATTGTGTATGTGTGCATGAAAGTTTGAAACAAAAGACAAAAGTTTCTATTTAAGTACATACGTATTATACGTATTATTAGTAAGGTTATTTTCCTCTGAAAGTTATTTTTGATGATCTTCTTTTATGCTTAATCTCAGGTCTATTCCCAGCTATCATCCAACAGTAGTCAGCAAGCATGTTCTTGTCCCATCTTCCTTGATATTAATGCTCCATATCTCTGTTTTCTTGATCGAACCTTTCCACTTGTTCTTTGCTGACTGCTTCTAAAGTATCGGGGGGAAAGTCCACATGTGAGTGAAGGAAAAGCATTTTTACATTAATGGAGCAATCCAACATTTTAAATTTGTCCAGCATTTTCATTACAATTTCCTTATAATCAGGATCCTTGTAATTACCCAAAAATTTACTGACGACATCTTTGAAAGCAACCCAAGTTTCTTTTTCCGTTTTTGTCGTGTTAGTTTCAAATCCTTTATCCTTCATGAGTTTGTGGATATCTGGACCAACAAAGATTCCTTCTTTCAACTTGGTTTGGAATAAACCTGGAAACTTTTTGCACAGGTGTTGGAAACAATCACCATCTTTTGGAACAGCCATGACAAACTGCTTCATTACACCTAATTTTATATGTAGCGGAGGTAACAATACTTTTTTCGGATCAACTAAGCTGTTTCAAGTAATGTTCTTTGGAGCTTAGGTCAAGATTTTGTCTTTCAGGCCATTCTTTTTTTACCCAATGTTGAGTCTTGTCACGACTCTCCCACTCACAAATGAAACATGGGAATTTTGTAAATCCACCTTGTTGACCAAGAAGCGTGGAGATAACTTTGAAATCACCGCAAATGGTCCAACTGTGGTTGATATATTTTATTTTGTCCATGACGAGAGCCAGGTTTTCATAGCATTCTTTTAAATATACTGAGTGTCCAACTGGTACAGATGAATACTGGCTCCCATGATGAAGAACAGCTTTGAGGCTTCTTTTAGATGAATCTATAAACTGGCCCCTCTCATCTTTATCGTTGATGGCATTAAATTTGCTCATCAATCCAGGAACATCATAATAATAGACCAAGTTCTCCTCTTCATCAAAGTACTTAATAAATTTCTTTTCACGATTCCTGTACCAATAAAAAGATGTTCCTTTGGTCAATAAGTTTTTTTCTTTCAGTCTGGAGCCTATTCAGCTGCCTCTTTCGAAAGGACAAGATCTCTTGTCAGATCATTAAGTTCAACCTGAGAGAAGGGCTGAGGTGAACCAGCTACAGATGGCTTATATTCGATATCAGAGCCTCGAACTTCTGGATGTTCCGAGTTTGAAGATTCTGAAGAGATGATTGGCAATTCAGTTGGAGGCACAGGCACATCAGTTCCATGAGGAACGGGGCGTATGGCCGATAGAATACTATTAGGATAAGATATGCACCTTTGATTTTTCCGGTTATACCCACGAACATGGTAGGAACAAAAATAACATTCATCAAAGTTGTTTTTGGGCTCCATTCACATCATAGGAATTCAAAATCGTAAAGCAGTCTTCTTTCCTTGATGCCATAAGCATAGATCATTGAGACACCGCACACAAACTTTATGAGGTGCCCACGATTTGTCCTGGTCTCCAAGTTTCATGCCAAATAATGCGAGATAAAGTTGTCTTACAGCCTGTAATGCTCCTCATGCGATATTTTACAACACTATATTCGCCGCATATATAACAAAAGTCATCTGGGAAATTTTCACAGTGTCTCGAACTCGAAGCCACGTTTCAAGAAACGCACAGAAAAAAGAAGACGCTAATATGACTTCCTATTACGGTTGCTAGTGTTTCTGAGAGGTTAGCTAACCTAGATAAAAATTATCGCGACGCTATTGGTAGAGAGAGATTGTGACAGACAGAGGGAGGGGGACAGGAAGTAGTGATAGAGGGGTACTTTTGTAGATTTAACCAAAGTAGAATGCTGGTCAGTCAAGAAGGCAAGAAATTCAAAAACAAAACTTTTTTAATGGTAAATGTTCATAAAAATTCCAGTAAAATTCAATTTTTCTAAAAAACGTGATGTGATAGAAAATTTAAAACTTTTTTAAAATTAAAGAAAATTAAAAAGACGCTATTGGTAGAGAGAGATTGTGCCAGAGAGAGGGAGGGGGACAGGAAGTAGTGAACTTTTGTAGATTTAACCAAAGTAGAATGCTGGTCAGTCAAGAAGGCAAGAAATTCAAAAACAAAACTTTTTTAATGGTAAATGTTCATAAAAATTCCAGTAAAATTCAATTTTTCTAAAAAACGTGATGTGATAGAAAATTTTCATTATTATTTTCTATTTCAGCACCAAAAAATACATTAAGTTCAGATATCAGACCTCTTGTATTTTTTTCATCACAGGCCTGTGTAATTAGTGTGTTTTCTTGTTTAGTAAAATGTGAGAATCTCGCCCATGATATTAGAATAAACTAAAATATTACATATTCAGTGCAGTCTGGAAAAAAATGACAAAAACATAGAGAAATGAAACAAACTGCCTTATGAAGATGGATGCAGCAATATAACAATATTTTTAAGCATTTAAACTGTTGTAAATATATTTTAAAACACTGTGCTATATTTTGTTAGTTTTTAATCTTAAAACCTTACATAAGGTTTATTTGCTTCTGTTGTTCGATTTTATCTATATTATTTTTACTTTAGAAAAAATAATAAACCTCAGAAAAGAGGGAAAGTAAACCTAATTGGTAGGCTTCAACTCTCTACAGAAAAGAGCAAAGAAGAAGATAACGAAAGTATTGTTCAGCTGCGAATACTTAGAACTCAGGTTTGTAAAATTTCATCTTTTATTTTTAATTCATTTCTTCCTTTTTCCTTTTAAGAGGTCATATATTTCAAAGAAAACAAGAACTATAGCCCCCGTTAGAGAAACAAGGTGACATTGTCGCAGAACTTTACATAGTTATTGTAGAAAGATTTTTCTTTTGAAAATTAAAAGAATATTCCTTTTCTTTTCTACAAAATTTTACACATAATATTTGAATCATGCATTTAGATAATCACTTTTTTGTGTGCTCCATTTATGCCGATAGTATTGTAAATCAATGTAATGTTTCAATTGTATTTTTCGCAGAGTTATTAATATTGATTTTCACGTGGATTTTAAATATCTCGATACATTTCAATCGATATGGAAAATTCGAATTGTGCATTTGAGTATTTACTTTTAAATCAATAATTCTATCGAATTTTTCGCATTTATTGCTATTGATTTCATCGTTGCTTTTAAATTCGATATTCTTTATATGATATTATTTATTGCAAGAACCTAATCTCGAAGCGAAACACGCATTTGGAGTCCGATTCACATGATTTCGCCGTCGATCTTTATTTCGGCAATTTCATGATTTTTAATTATTTTTTTTTATTGTGGGGATTATTTACAAAATGGGAGGAAGAAAATAATGTGTGCCCTCTCCCTCCAAGAATATCACCCATAATATTAGAATAAAAAATTATTTAATCATAAAATCAATTCAATTTACGTTGTCAATTTTGATACATAAGAGGTAAATAAACACTTTGAAACATTAAATCAATTTGGAAAAGCGCACAAGGCTGCTAAAACCAAATTTGTTTTATATAAAATAGAAATAAGACTTATGTAAAATCTTTACAATGAAAATATAAATGTGTATTTGCAAAGCAGTACTTCATCAGAGGACAAAAAGGAAATAATTTTTGCCCCGCTGTCCAACAAAATGCAAGAATATCACCCATAATATTAGAATAAAAAATTATTACGTATTCAATTTTAAAAAATTATGCAGCTTTTTTTAAAGCACTGCGCTAATAAAAGTAACTAAACGACAAAGCTAAGCAAGATTAAATAAACAGGGCTCCTACAGGCAAGAGAAATTTTGGAATTGTCAGAGAATGTCTAGGGGTCGTTCCAGGCCGAATTTAATACCGTTTAGCGGTACCTTCACAAATTAAATTTTAGGTAAAACGGTAGTTTCACAAAATACTTCTCTTAAAAAATTTTTTTTGTATCCCTTAAGAAACGATAAATCTATGTTTTTACGATGTTTTTGTGTTGATTTTTTAATATAATTTTTAATTTTTCACAAATTATGTCTAAATTTTCACAAAATAGGTACCTTTCAGAAAAACCTAGACAGACCCCTGATGTCATATTAACTCTAAAAAGCAGTAAAAGTTGAAATTTTTTACTGCAAAAAAAATTTTTTAATTCCTTATATTCATACCTGTAAAACAACCAGTCTCAAATATGTCAATAACAGAAATTAGTTATTGAAATTCGAGTTAAATTATTATAACATCTATTACAATTATTTTATAGAATTCAACTTTTCAGTGAAACTTTTCCATGTTTCCATTCTCATATTATAATATGTTATTATTCTCAAAATCTAATATTTGTTTTCTGGTGAAAAGTTGCATGTTATATATTAAATATGGTATGCAGAGATGCCAAGTCTCCCGATTTTGGCGGGAGACTCCAGATTTTTGATCGAACTCCCGCCACTACGATTTTAAACGTTTTTCTCCCGATTTTCCGTCTTTCGTACGATAATCTTACGATGTTTCGTTATTTTTGCCTACACATGACAGTATCTTTTCATCACAAGATGTTGCCGCGCAGTGTCTAAATCATATATTATCTAGTAGGCGTGGCTAAATACGTCATCTGCTAGTAGTCCAATGAGATTTCAGCGTGTTTAAGACGTATTGACTAAAGAGCTCTGAATGACCGAGGATGGCTGGGAGATTTCCTCCTCCAAGGCATGTACTTCGGAAGTATGTTATCACTATGTTAGATTGTTTGTAAAAAAAGTTTTAAAATTGTGGTTGGCAAGTCTGCGCTCGCTGCTTAAATCTTATTTGTGAGCTATAAGCGAAAGCAAAGAGCTCGTAGCACGTTACAATACTCAATCTTATTTGTTGTTTATCATGTGCACGCGGTGTTCATTTTGTAATGTCTATTTTATGATCAGCTAATTTTTGTTGATTTGCAGAGATATGTCTTCTAAAAAAATCAAGTACTCATCGAGTTTTCAGAAGGCATACACGGATGAGTTTCCGTGTATTATTTCGTCAAGGGAAGGCAACACGTTTGCCATGTGCGTCGTGTGTCAAACTGATTTTAACGTGACTCATGGTGGAAGATCGGATGTTGTGAAACACGTCTCAACACTAAAACATAAAGATAAAGATAAAGTGAAGATTGTTGATCAGAATAAAAAACTGAATGTCTTTTCCCAATCTAAGGACCAAAGGTTGATAAATGCGGAATGCCTCTTTTCCGCATTTTTAGTCTAACACAATCTTCCTTTGAGCGCTTCGGACCACGCAGGTTCTTTATTCCGGAAAATGTTTCCGGACAGCGAAATTGCCAATAAGTACTCCAGCAGAAGAACCAAAACAACTGCAATTGTTAAGGAAATGGGCATGAAGTATAAATCAGCATTGTTGGATCTCATTAGAACTGCTCCATTCTGTATGTCTACAGATGGCAGCAACAATACAGATTCAAAACTGTATCCAATTGTTGTTACCTGCTTTAACCCAGTTAAATCGGAAATCGAATCCAATTTGTTAACTGTTCCTGCTCTTGAAGGGGATTCAACTGGGTGTAATATTGCCCAACTAATTATTAAGATCTTAAAAGAAAATGAAGTTCCCTTTAATAATTGTCTAGCATTTGGTGCAGACAATGCACCTGTAATGATAGGAGCAAAGGCTGGTGTTGCAGGCATATTAAAAAACGAAAATTCAAGTCTACACGTAGTAGGCTGTGTCTGCCACCTAATTAATTTAGCAGCAGAGAAAAGTGTTGCTTGTTTGCCAGTTCAAATTGATGAGAGTATTGTAGATATCTATTATTATCTAGAAAAGAGTTCCAAAAGGAAGGATAAATTAAAAAAATTTCAGCAAATCCATAATACTGAAACCAGAAAAATTCTTAAACATGTTTGCTTTCACTTGGCATATGTTTGTCAAGGATCCTTGACCAGTGGAATCCACTCCTAAGTGTTTTTAAAGAAGAAGTAAAGGTTTCTAAACCAAATATTTCTTCATCTTTGGACAGCTACAAAATTCCCAAAGTTTGTCAAAATGCAGTCACTTCTGCTGCTTCAAGTTCTATCAAGAAGCATGTTTCTCCATCAGTAACTGGTAGTACTCAGCCAAGCACTTCTAGAAGTAATAAAAGGAAAAGTGAAATGGAATCATCACAAGAAAAAAAACTTCCTAAACTGGAACAGTCTAGTTTTAAAAATTTATCTCGCGAAGAAAGAATTTTTATTTTCCTCTCTTCCGACCTAAACAAAGCATATTGCTTGTTTATGCAATTTATTCTACCTACATTTGATGTCGCTAATAAAACTCTGCAGTGTAGAATTCCAAAAATTCATATTTTTAATTCTATGCTCAGAGAATTATTCAGAAATATCCTCTCGAAATTTGTAAAACCCTGTGGAATATTGCATGTCAATACGATCTATGATGTTGATTACCACAAGAGAGAGAACCAAAAAGAGGATGAAGATCTGGTTATTGGAACTTCTACTGGAAAGATTGTGTCTGAATTATCGAAAGAAGAACAGAAGCAGTTTTACATTAATATCAGAAAATACTTATGCAGGGCATGTGACTATATTTTGCATAAATTTCCCATAAAAGATGAAGTTGTGCTGCATGCTCAAGTAGCTGATGTTTCAAGACTTCAGCAAGCTTCTTTTTCGGATGTTAAGTACTTTATTAACAGATTTCCTATTTTAGTTAAATTGATTTTACCAGATAAAGAAATTGATACCGCAGTACATATCCTACAGGCACAGTTTTGCTCTCTCCAGTTAGAGGACTTAACTGAAATAAAAAAAAATTGAAAGAATAGACACCCAGTGGGGTTCCATAGGAAAAATTAAAAGTGCTGATGGAAACGTGGAATATAGTGACATTTCAAAAGTAATTTTATCGATTTTAACTATCCCGCATAGCAATGCGGAATGTGAAAGGATTTTCAGTATTGTGACAAAAACAAGAACCAAATTTCGCCCTAACTTAACTAATGACACACTAGAAAAAGTGTTGTTAGCTAATACTGGCCTACACAGAAATTGTTATGACCAAGCATTTGACTCAGCTTTCATACAAAAAGCAAAATCTGCTGCTAATGTTTACAATACAAAAATGATCCAATAATCTTTTATGTGTGTAATTTTTTGCCCAGTGGAAACTATTTTATCCTTTCTTTTAAAATGGTTTTTCCCCCTTTAAGGTCCTAATTATATTTTTTATGTGTTAACATTGATGTACTGTTATATATTAACAAATAAAATGTTCATTTTTAAATTTTAATACATATAAATATTGGTTAAGATTGATTTCCTATGTCATGAAAAATCTCTTGATTTTTTACTTTCATAACTTGGCATCTCTGGGTATGAATTTCCATTGAAATTTACGTCCTAAATAATTTCATGACAGACAATACAACAAACAATTCAAAGAAAATGCAATAGATTTATATCTGGTGTCATAAAAGTGTTTTAAAAACAAGTGCAAAGTTTTTATTTTACCATAAATGAAAAAAATAATCAAAAATTTATATCATAGACTAAGTTAATGATTATATCGTAATAAATAACACAAGGGTTCTATCGGCATCTTGTAGAGTTTTAATATTTTTTACAGCCATCAAAATTTTATGTGAGATACAAAAAAGAAATTTTTCTCAACATAAAGTAGGCACCTTTGAAAAATAAATAATTTGGGAAATATTATTATTTTGCTCCAATCTTTTCTGTGTGCAACTTCATCTGCTCTGTTTTTGCCTTCCTTACCGTAGAACATAAGCAACTGTACCCTCCTTAATCTTGAACAGAGCTTTCTAACTCCTCATCATGCTCGCCATCTTTCCAAATCTCTAAAGAGTTAATTTAGGTAATCTTAAATTTATTATTTGTGTTATTTCGAAACAGTTTTACGTTAAATATATTTTTAGCAACGATTACACAAACATTTTTAAAGTTATCACTTTTGTTTATAAATCTGTCTAATTTCTATATCTAACTATTTTGTCAGGATGATAATTCTGATTCATTAATTCAGTTTTGAAAACATAATGAAATTGAAAAATAATGATAAAAAACAGACTAAAATATTAAGCCGAGAAAGAATTATTTTTAAAAAAAAATGTTCATGCAACTATGCATTACAACAAAGGTAAAAATATTTATATCTGATGGCATTGTGAAAGAAACAGTTTATTGCGATTTTGCATGTAACTTAACAGGTGTGAAAATTTGCATATTATACAAATAAAATATAAGTTCTGTTATCGACTTCACAGGAAATGCAATGACCATGCTGGCCCAGCAATAAAGGACGAACAGAAAGTTAATATTCTTTTTGAAGAGAAAAATGAAATTTTTGCCAGAAAAAATATATCCAATGTATTTATGTTAAAATTGAGAAGAAAAAAAAATCCCTTAATTTAAGAATAATCACTTGAAATTTTAACATAAATTAAACTCAAACAGTTATAAAACTAAATAAAGGGTTTAAAGAAAATATTCAAATAAAAGAGTCATTGTAACATTACACAAAGTGTAACTATGGCAGTGAGCACAGAGGCAGAATTTTTTAGGACTTTTTGTGACAAAACTCTGGCACTAATATCTTTCTGCAATTTACTTTCAATAATAAAAAGATATATGTTACTAATTTAAGGTAACAAAAATGCTGTGCTTACAAAAATAAAAAAATATGAAAATTATTTTTATTTAATATGCAATATTTTTTTATTCTAAGATTATGGGCGATGCTCTCACATTTTGTTGGGGAGAAAAATGCACTAATTTCCTATATCACATTTTGTAAATCGTCATCAAATTAAAAATCCTGAAATCCATCGCAGTAATTACCAAAAAATTGGTCGATGCTACAAAATCCTGCTACTCTGCAAAAAGGGGTTACTCAAATGCGTGTTTCATTTCAAAACTTTATTGTTGTAATAAATAGTATTGGATTTTAAGAATTATGTGGCAATCAAAAGCAATAATTGCCATAAAAAACTATAGAATCGCTGCTTTCAAAAGTATATATTGCAATGCACAATTCGAATTTCCCATATAGTCTAAAACATATTAGGATAATTAAAAACCATGTGAAAATCAATAAATGGCGAAAATACAATAGAAACACTACATGGATTTACAATATTATCGACATAAATTGAATGCGACAAAAGTTATTATTTAAATGCGCAGTTCAAATTTTACATGTGATTTTCTGCAGAAAAGATAATCGAATATTTTCTTCCCAAAAGAAAAATCTTTCTGCAAGGACTCTGTAATGTTCTACGACAATGTCGCCGCAATTCTGCCACAGGGACAGTGAGATATCTCTGCTTAGGTTGCAGATAAAAATTCAGTTTTTATAAGAAAAATTATTTTGGAACTGAAGTCATTACATATTTTAGGCATTTTTAGTGAATATATCCAAGAAAAGCTCAATCTCTACCTGAATGCGACAAACTTAGATGAAATCTTGTCGCTTTTAGGCGCTCTGACCTTAATACATGATTTGAAAAATGAAAATCAGCTTTACAACAAATAATATAAACTGATTGTATTCCCATAATTGATAATAATAAATTAGTAGAATTTTTTACAATAATTTATAGTAACCATATATTTTTAATGAAAAATATACTATTAAATTGCTGTTCATTCTACAAATTGTAGTAAAAATTTTTCATCCTAGAACACACAATTTTTTTTCGCTTGCCCTCCATATTTTTGCCGTATTTGAGATGTTTTGTTGAAATCATTAAACCCTTTATATTTGAATGAGAAGTATTTAATAAAATAAAAACAATTTCTTGAATATTTAAATTTAAAAAAAAAAAAGATGTCAGACTAAAAGTATTGTGATTTCTGTCTTCAAATTTTTTGTTCCTTTTTCCCATTCTTCAGTAGAGCTCTTAACCATGTCCCTTGTAATGCTATATTACATAAACATATACTTGCTATTTAGAAATGAAGCACTCATTTGTAGTTCGCATTTTAAATATTATTTAAACTGTGTGTTTTAATAGCATTTGTGAGCATAATAATAATTATATGTGTACTCATTTAATATGAAATAAGGTTAAGTTTCGCACTAAAATAAGTTTTTGATATACAATAGTATAAAAATATTTACAAAAAAGAGCAATTTAAATCTATAGAATTTTAGTATTTGATTTATTATGCTTTAAATCCTGATTTTGTTTAAAATTATGCTTACATTTTTTTTTTCCTTCATAAATATGCTGTTAAATTAATTTCCTTGTGTTGATTGCAGGAAGCCATTGTGAAAATCATGAAGATGCGTAAAAGGATTACTAATGCTCAATTACAGACAGAACTTGTTGAAATTCTTAAGAATATGTTTTTACCTTCCAAAAAGATGATAAAAGAACAAATTGAGTGGTTAATAGAACACAAATATATGAAAAGGGACGAAGAAAATATTAATGTTTTCATTTATCAAGCGTAATTCTGTTGTAGAAATATTTATATTTATAAAAAAAATATTATTAGAATTTCATCTTTTGGCTGAAGCAAACTGATTAGTAAAAACATCAATAACTTTTTTCATTTGTGTGTCTGAAGCCTCTTCTCTTCATCTTTAGGTTTGTTTTCTCCTTCAAAAATATTTGTAATATAAAAAATAAATAAAAAATTGAAAATATTTTTTAAATGAATGACAAACAATGATGTCTAGCCTAACTCATACTTTTTAACTTTCTCAAACAGAAATATTTTAAGGCGATATTTCTCTTGTGTTCCTCTGATTGTTCAACTGATTCTTTCAAACACATCTGTTGATCTTTCTCAATATTGTTCAGTCATGATTTAGCTCTAACCTTTTTCATTAACCGCTTCCCTTACCAATTTTTTTGAATAAAAAAAATTCAAAAAATCAACATTTTTTTTATTTCATTGATAAGTACAAGGAACTTAAACGAAACCTAATACTCAAGTCTTAAGTTGAAATTTCAATTTTTTTTATGTATAAAAAAAACATTTAATTTACCATCAGTTTACTATCCTGAGTTATCAAGGGGAAGAAGAAGAAAAAAAATTTCAATATCAGTCTTTGTATGATAGTTTTTAAAACAAGGAGCAACACAAAGTGATACACCATTATTTTACCCTTTTTTTTCTATATAAATTCAGCAACCATCGTGTATAAAATAGCACAAAACACAGGTGCAGTCCTACAATCCATCAGCAAAACTTGGCAAACTGCTAATGACAGCAGATTATTATTTTTTTTTCTTCCGGCTGAGTAAAAAGGTGATAAAACAAAGCGTACTGATAAATTCTGCTACGCCAGAGTTTTCTCGAGATGATAAATATTTGCAATACATACATACCCGAGTTAACTCAGGATAATCAGGGAAGTGGTTAAGAAATGTAAATATGTATTTTATAATTAACTTTGACCTCTTCTCAGTTTCTTCATGCAATCAAACAGGTTTTGATATAATTAAACTCAACTTTCACTTGAATAATTTTTCAAGTTTTAATAAATTTTTTCTTTTTCTGTCAAAATGTTCATTAAGGCGCAATTACATTATATACTTTAATTTTGACTTGAAATAATTTATTTTTAGAGTATGTAGATGATGAATCTCTATAAGATATGGAGTTTGATTATCCTATCTAAGTTTGGTTCTAATTACTTCATCATTATTCTATACTTCAGAGATCTACTCTACCTGCTTTGCGTAGTTAAAAAAGTTACTCTTTCAAATGTTTGTATTTCATTATTTGAGAGTTATGTTTAATGATGTGTTATATAAACTTATGTAGTTATGTTTCTGCTAACCTGTACCTTAAGAAACAGTTGCCAACTATATCAGATTTTGCTAATGTTTTCTTGGTTTGAAAATTCTCAATTATTAAAAAAAAAATCTGAAAAAAGTATCAAAATGGATTTTATACAGTTCAATGTTTGCTTAAATAAGTATTAAAGCTAAATAATGAAGTAAGCCTTGTTTATAAGGGGTCTGTCTAAGTTTTTTTAAACGGTACCTTTTTGTGAAAATTTAGACATAATTTGTGAAAATTAAATTAAAACAAAAATATGGTAAAGTAAGAAAATATTTTCAAAAATTGTCTCTATTAAATAAAAATCATTTATGGTTGGTAAATTTCTATATATTTTCCCACATATTCAAAAACAATTTTACAATTGTAAAAATTTGGAGCTTAAAATTGTATCCATTATTAAAAAATCCATAAAAATAGTTTTTCATAGTTAAATTTTATAAAAACATACATTTAACAGTACTAGCTCTAAAAGTTACTTACATTATGAGAACATTTTTGACTTAATTATACAGAAAAAAGTTTCACCGAGAAAACAAGATGTTTCATAAAAAAAAATTCTGTTAGAATAATGTTAAAGATAATAGTTCGAATTTCGACTTCCAGTAAATTAAAGAGCGGTCGAGGGGATTTCCGTAGCAAGCAGAGATGCTCAATAATATGCTTTACCATTTTTTATGAGATTGGAAAGAAAAAAAAACATTCTAAGAGGTGGAGGGGTGAATCTTAGAACTTGCTTTTTTAAAAGTATTTTGTGAAACTACCATTTTTCCTTGAGTTAAATTTGTGAAAATGCTGCTAAACGGTAGTAAATTTGCCCTGGACAGACCTCTGTTTATAGTAAGCAATATAAAGATCTACTAATATTAAGCACTCAAAAATTGTGAGTTTTTTTTTAATAAATGTAGAACTTTTATACTAATTTAAGAATGTTATGAATATCTAAAATGAAGTCAATATCTATTACTATATAATATAACGTAATAATAATTAATTGCAGCGCATTTGATTTGATTCATAGATGAAAAATGTTGCAGTCAACTTTGAGTCACGAATGAATATGACTTTCATATTTTTTTATTATAAACTCCTGAAATTTCCTGTAAAATTTATATCTAATGAAATCTACTGAATTTCTTTTTTCTTCTTGTGTTGGTAGCTTTTTAACTTGTAGAATCAAAGGTGATATGTATATTTCGGTTTATTGCTTACCCAATTTATGTACTTTGTCCTCCCCAGGATGCATACATATTTACTGTGTTTGAAAAAATGTACAGTGTGCACAAAAAAAACCACATGCTCTGAATCACTTTTGATCTAATTTTTGGATTCTTATGCTTTAAGATACAATCCCCTTGGCAGAATTGAGGCGGCATTGTCGCAAAATGTTACCGATAAGTTTTTTTTTCTTTTTTTTTTTCTGCAAAATTTTTTTCAAATATCTCTTTTTTGTGTAACAGAGAAGAGGAAAGAAATAATCGTGGTTTACTATTCTCATTTTGGATTGAAAAAAAAGTCTGTAATGATTAGCTTCAACTAGAATTTCATGTTAATAATATAAAATAAGAAAATTCAGAAATTGCGAAAGTTCATAAGATAGTTCTCTCTAGAAATGATGTTCTTTCCTTCATTTTTTTCCCCCTTTAAAGAGTTCTCTCTCATTTATTTTTTCTTATTTGAGTCTCTTTTTTAAAGAATC
Organism: Parasteatoda lunata; assembly: GCA_949128135.1. NCBI lineage: Eukaryota > Metazoa > Arthropoda > Arachnida > Araneae > Theridiidae > Parasteatoda > Parasteatoda lunata. Next base: position 104,445,797 of record OX421978.1, read on the forward strand.
TCATTTGCGTGATTTCGTTGTCGATCTTTATTTTGGAATCACTGCACCGATTTTATGATTTTGAATTTATGTACAAATTTTAATTTATTATCGCTTAATTTATTTACGAATTTTAATTTTGGTAGTGATTTACAAAATTTGAAAGAGGAAATAATTAGTTCATTATTCTGAATACAAAATGCGAGAAAGCGCCTATAATATTAGAATTAAAATAATACAGTCAAACCTGTTTATCTCGAATCTCACGGGAAAGGCGAAAAATTCGAGATAAAGAGGTTTCGAGTTATACAGGTACTTTAAAAAAATTAAATTTAATTCAGAAATTCTATTAAAAGTGCTTTAATTGTTTTTAGTCGAAAAATATAGACATCTCTTTAAACCAATTATACCACATACATCTATTTAAACCAATTATACCACATACATCTATTTACATAACACTTTTTTAACATACATTTAACACAGAAAATAATTTTTCCAAGATTCTTGATGTATAACCTTATTTCGATTATTCTTTTGAGGTTAGAAAGATCACAAATTCCTCATAACCAACATTTTTCTGGGATTCAAGATTAGTTTATAAGAATTCTACAACTTTTTCTACTTCTTTTGCATTCATTTTTGATTCATCAATGTGATCTTCAGCTTCTTCCTCTTCGTCTGATATTCCTTTGACATTATCTATGATTTTTCCATTTGTCAATGACAGGCAGTTGTCCACTTGTAAAAATCTTCAAAATTAAGGTCAACATTAAATCTAGATTTTATTGCATTCCATTCTGGCACTTCATTTTCAGCGTTAACATTTTCTTCTTATTTACTGATGCCTTCAACCTCTTATTCATCATCTTCACAGCTATTTTTAAAACCACTTTGGATAGTTTTTAGAGACACATTTCTCCAGGCAAAACAGTAATTTAGATAGCGACTAACTTTTTCATTTCAGCGACTAATTTTTTTCATCGATCTACAAGTTTGCGTATCAAATGTTTTCTATAGTTCGCTTTAAAACTCTTAATTATCCTTTGATCCATTGGATGCAATTTTGAGATCAAAATGAATTTCTATTCTTAGCTTTCTTATCTATGTTGAAAAGCTAACCCCTGATGGTCACTACTCATTAACCCTCGGGCCAGAATCATTGTATTCCTCTCTAGTTAAGGAAGTGCAGGGATAGTGATTGAAATTCCAAGAAACATCCCCAATCTGTTCATCCCTACTTCCTGTGGATTCACGAAATTCATCTCTGTCTACGAGTTCTACTGATAAAGAAAGTTTTGACATTTGTGCTTTATTATTAGAAATTCGAGAAAAGGAGGTTTTGGAGACAAAAACTTCGACATAAACATAGAAAATACATTGATTTTAGACAGTAAATGTAGGGAATTTTAGAAATTTTGAGATAAACAGGTTCAACTTAATTACTCTTACAGTTAAAATTTTTATACATTTTATTTTATACTTTCTTCTGTAAACACAATTTTGCTTTAAATGAGTAATTGTTATAATTAAAAGTATCTTCTTTAAAAAAAAATTCATGCTAGGGAAGGTTGTTGCTGAAAGCCTGAGAAAATTCTGTCACAGGGGATGCAATCTACAACAGTATTTGGAAAGGTATGCTAGGGGAAGCAATAAATTAAGTTACATCAAAACACAATTTTACAGGAATAAACATATATATATATATATATATATTTCCTTTTTTGAGTTTTAATTCTCAAAATATTGAGGGTCATTTTATACAACACCAAATGTTGAGTCAGGATAGCAGTTAAAAGTTTAAGTTCTTTAACGTTAATTCAATTTTTTTTTTTTTTCCACATTTTAATGGGCTAATCAAAATAACTTTTCACCCATTTATAAAATTTGTTAAGATAATTTAATTTGAAGATTACTAAGCTGTTTATAATTTAATTTAATTTGCAATCTAATCATCTTTAGATTGTAAATTATAAATATTTTGTGAATTAGTTTGGAAGATTATGTTAAGTTTAAAAATTAAAGTTAAATTGGGTGATTAATTTTTGAACTGTAAAATTTCAAATATAAAGGCTTTTTCAATTTTTATTTCTCATTAACTATTTTTAACTCATCTCTTTCCAGTTGTAAATCTTGCCATTTAGAATTAAAACAGTTCAAAAAATGCTCTTTTTTATAATGAAAATCTTTTCAAAAAAATATTAATTTCTAAAATTTTCTAAGTTATGCATTGAGGTAACTCTAATGTTTAGGCCCAAAAAAAAAAATAATAATAATCCTGATTTGTGTCTGATTTTAAATCTTTCTTTCATTTAGTGTGTGTAAATATTCAAGCATTTGGTTTAAAGCTATTCAGGTTTTTTTTTTTTTTTTTTTTTTTTTGAACCTTGCACGCTATTCATTAGCATTAACACTAAACATACCATAACCAGTCAAATGACCGTTTAAGAACTTTTTCATCGAAAATGTGCTTATTATCTCATCGTTTTTGCACATTTGACTTCATGACTTTTTCTAATAATTATATACAGTTAATATTCTATTATTTTTTATTTTGTTTGTTTCGAATAATACTTGTCGTATACCTATTTCTACCACAACTGGTCATTTGACCGAGAGAACAATTTATTGCTTTATAAGGTTGCCGGATCAGAAATGACGATGTAATGTGTGTTCAACGTATTTCATTGGATTAGTTGCACAATTCTGCATTTTGCGTAGTTATAGTTCAATCAGAATAATTGTGAATTCAAATTTCAAGAAAGTACCTAACATTTTAGATTGGCATTTTTGTGTATGAAAAAATGACCAAACCTAAATGTTTTGGTAAGTGGCTAATAATTTATTTTGACAGCTTTACTTTATTTCTAACTAACTGTTAGTTTTTACCCAGAAAAATGTCAAAACAATCAAGACAGCACAAGTTCTTAGAAGATATAATATTAATTATAATTCTTATAATTATAAGAATAATTATAGAAATAATAGTAATTAGAAGAAATATGTTTGCGGAAAAAGTACAATGAAAACAGCCTGTATGTGTAAAAAATGCATTGAGCAATGAATTAAAAATTCTTATTCTTTGTGTTTGTAATGCATAAAAATTGGCAATATACAATTTTGTTTCATTGTAGTAAAGTTTGTTTCCTTCCTAACATCCATATTTCATACATTCAATCAAAAAACATAAAGTGACCGGTTATGGTAGAAATAGGTATACTTTAAGTGTTGGTATGTTTAGTGTTAATCACTCATTCTTTTTAAATGTCTCCTGGTACTGATGAGTACGATACCTGTCTCCAGGTTAATGAAATTCTATGCTGATAAATAAAATTTAAACTGTGCTTATTATTTTATAAGAAATAAAAAATTTTAAAACTAAAACTCTTTCAAGTTTTTTTATTATAGTAGATTTCTTTTGATCATGGGAATTCTTAAGTTTGGTGTGAAACAATTTATTTTGTTTAAAATCCTGCTTCATTTTGTTTGTTTCTACTTAAAGTGCATAATTTTCTCTTTATTCCTTACGAGTTAATGAATGATTCCATTGTCTGTATCAAATTTTTTTCATGTTGTATTAAATATATGATCCTTTAAATTGAACTGTACCCATGTCCTTGTGGAATATTATTGTACCTTAATTTACAAAATTAAAATTATTTTCTTTTCATTTATTTAAACTATTGACATTGGAAGTTCTTATGTTTAAAAAAAAAACTGTCCTATTCTATCTTAAACACAATATTAGCTGTTTCTTTTCAAAGATTTTTGTTCATGTAAATTTACTATATTTTTTATTGAAATTTTGATACTGAATTTTGGAGCTGTAAAATCTTGTATTTCTAACATAAATGTTTATCTAAATGAAATGTGTGCATTGATCATGAAAAAATTTATTTCATTCATATTTAGTTTCATAGTTAAATTTTTTTTTTTTTTTCATTCACTCAAGATATGGATAATTTTTAATCTGATGATTTACTTGCAAATGTACATTACAGATTTTATTTTTTTTATGTGAAAATACAGATTTTAGCTTCTCTATAGGTCTGTTATTTGATGTGAGAGTACAAATTATATTTGTTGTTTTGTTACACAGTTTTATTTCAACTTTTAACAGTATTACATTCTGCATGCATGATGTCAATACCTGAAATTGTATACTAAATCTTATTAAAAATTACCGCTTCCTTGCAAATATAAATATTTTTAATTTAAACCTGTTGTATTTCAGCATTGTCCATTTTTCAGTATTTCTTCATTAGGTGGTGTTTGTAATTATCTACTAAGTTAATGTTTTCTGTTATTAAAATATAATTTATTGTTTTTAAGCACTAGCTCCACTTTTTTTTTTTTTTTTTTTTTAATTATATTGCTAATCTTATAGTTGAGCTGTTCATTTTCAAAACCAGCTTGATCCTTTTTTATTTTTTTAAGAGGATGTTATACTTTGAAAGAGGCCTTTCATAGTTGTATTTGTAATTTAAGTATTGAATTAAATGAGTTGATATAAACCAAGAATTAACTATAAAATCTCGAATGCTAAATTTTTTTAAAATTAGGACAATGCATTTTGCAATAAACTCTCCTGGATGACGTGGAAGGCACGTGATCAAGTGGAAGTGGTATTTAACTGTTGCTGGAGAGTTTGAAGAATCATTCTTTCACTTCTGTGTGTGATGGGAAAGGCTGCGGATTTAAGTGACTCTGATAGAGGGCAGATTGTAATGGCTCGAAGGCTCAGAAGAAGTATTTCCGAAATTGCATGACTCGTGGGTTGTTTGCGATCTACAGTTGTTAGTATTTATGCAAAGTGGATGAATGACGGTGAAACCTGTAATAGACGACATGGTGTTAGATGTCCACACGCTATCAAAGAAAAAGGTCGTCGGAGATTGGTCTCTCTTGGTGAAGCAAAACCGGAGCCAGACAGTGGCTCAGGTGTTAGCCCAATACAATGCAGTGTCTAGTAGAATAGTATCAAAGCACTCTGTTCAGCGGACACTGTTGGATATGGGGCTACGCAGCAAACGTCCCACTCGTGTGCCTTTGCTGACCGAGCGTCATCACCAACTGCGCTTGCGCTGGGCCCGGGAACATCGCGACTAGTCCATGGATCAGTGAAAGAGAGTTGCCTAGTCGGATGAATCGCGGTTTGTCATTCATCACGCCGATGGCCGTGTCCGGATACGCCGTCTTCCAAGCGAACATTTGCTCCCTCAATGTACAGTAGGTCATACACAGGCCGGTGGTAGCGGTATTATGCTTTGGGGAACATTTTCTTGCGCGTCTTTGGGACCTGTGGTTGTGGTAGAGCAGACCATGAATGCTACAGGGTATCTGAACATCATTGCGGATCAGTTGCACCCTTACATGGCCTCTGTTTTTCCAGCTGAAAATGGAATTTTCCAACAGGACAACACTGTCACAAGGCACAAATTGTGTTGGAGTGATTCCTGGAACATGATCCTAAATTCCAGTTAATGTCCTGGCCGCCTATCTCACCGGATCTCAATCCGATAGAGCACATTTGGGATGTCATGGAACGGCAGCTCAATTATGCTAAGTCGCAATATCTCGGATTTGCGTGACCGTTGCTTAAACATCTGGTACAATCTGTCTCCGGCCATCTACCAAGGACTTGTGGCATCCATGCCACGGCGGGCTGCAGCTGTGTTTCAAGCTAAAAATGGGCCAACTCGTTTATAAGAGGTGGTCATAATGTTTTGGCTCTTGAGTGTAGGTATACGACAAGTATTATTCGAAAGAAACAAAAAAAAAAGTAATAATAATAGAATACTTTACTAAAATATTTTTCAAAACTTGACTGGCGCTTTAAAGAAAATAAAAAGTATTAGTTTATTCAAATGTTTATTACCTTGCACTGAATTGTCTTAAAAGAATTTTTTAGCCTTCTTCAAGATGTAAAGTTAATAAAACACTGCGACCGAAATAAATTACATTTTATTAACACGAATTATGCTTCATTAACTAAGGTCAGCTATTATGGTAATAGGTGCCTAATATACATGGAGTTGGAGACACAGTTTATTTAAGAAAGCAGAATGACAGCAAGATGGATTTTACTTTTTAATAATTCTCTTAACATGAATTTCAAATTAAACTTTCCAAAGAAAAAAGTAACTTCTCAAAAGTTTAGTTAAAAAATCAGAAATATTATCATTAGTATTCTTATAAACATTTTTTATTTTTAATCTCGCTCAAAATGAAATTATTTTATCTCGCTCAAAGTGAAATTTAAGATGCCTGGTTTTGTTAGAAGATTTACCATTATTCAACCAGTCAATAGCAGCTCAGAAAACATAGCAACAGGAGCATGAATAAATTTTTTACAGTTCATTTCATTTATTATCCAAGTAAGTTCGGTGTCAGCTGCAGAAAATAATTCAGCTTCACATGTTGATAGTCTTTGTTTTCTACTTTTCCATGTTATAAGACCTATCAACGGATAAGTACCCTAATATCACTGTGCATCTGCATACAATGAAACCCCGTTATAGTGAACGAAATTTTCGCTCCAATGCTTTGCTATACACATATAATATTTTTGTGTGATCCAAAAGAAGACAGGACAATATCAACTTTTTTGTCTTTGATTGATTTTTGGTAATTTCTACATAAAATACATATATGTCGATTTTTACAACCATCTACTGGGTGGAATGTAGCATTTTCTCTTGTTTGCTTCTTCTATATCAGTTTTCCCATCCCTAAATAAAGACTATCCTTAAATATTTTTTTACGAAGAGTAATAAAAGTAACAAATTTTTTGTTACTACATATTGTTTAATCATTTTTGTAATTCTTTTTATGAGTCATTTATTTAATAAATGTGCAATTAAAGGTTCGAAATTACTTAAAATTGTTTGCAGTACGGATACAGTGAACTCCCGGTTATAGTGAACCTAAATTTCGGTCCCTAGAAGGCTCACTATATTTACTGTAATCTGAGTTAGAAGAGAGATGTTAAGTTCACACCATTTTTCAGATTTAGCAATAAAATTTAAAGCTTTCACAGGTTTGAGACTATACTATATTGGGAAAGGATTATTACCTACTATATATTAGGAAAGAAAAGGATTTTTGAACAAGCTATATCAGAAAATCAAGCAATAATTTTGTAACTTGTATCGATTACTTTAGTTGTTATTTTTAAAAACTGCATAAAGTTTCGTAAACCTAGAGTGAATATTTATGAAGATATGGATATTTTTCTAAAAAATTAATTTTTTCGCGTAGCAGTTCTTTTGATTTAAACTTTAGATATTCGATGGAATGAAACAAATTTTTTGAAGCAATTTAAGATTAATTGCAGATTTAAATTAATTCATCGAAAACTGCGTAAGGTATGAGTAGTTTATAGCTGGTTCTTTTGTACTGTGCATATGCACTGAAAAGATTTTTTCATTGGTGAATTGGCAGCTTATAAACAAAAAAATTTTAAAAGTTTCAAGGAATTTTTGTACTTTTTAAAAGAAAGCACAAAGCAATCAGGGTTTTTTCATCATTAAACAAAATTTAATAATGATACCTTACGTTCGTATATCAATGGGTTAAATTAAACGATATGTACTGTAAATTCAACGATTGAGTACATTAGACGATATATTAAATACTTATTGAATATTTATTATATCAGGAATTATATTAATATATTATAATAATTAGACCAAATTATTAGAAGCACTGTAGTGTTTTAATAATGAAATGTTTTGCACGAGTTTATAAGAAATACTTTTATAGTTGTAATGTAATGGATTTTTAGTCAGCAGATTTTTCACATACTTCCCATTTGTATTTATTTTCTTTACGTATGGCATTACAATGTTTACCGATTGATATACGAACATAAACCGGTTTAGCGGCGTAAAAACAATGCTGTATAGCAATGTTATGACTTTTGTGTACCCTTTCTAAATTTTTTGTAACGCTGTATATATATATATACACACACACAGGACCAAGGGAAGCACGGAATTTTCTGCACCAAATGCGAAAAAATATCAACAAAACAAATAAGTAGATTAAAATATTTGTGAGTGGTTTTTATTTGGAGAGCTCATTTTAAAAATCTCATGTTGCAGTCAGAGTGCATTAAAGACGATGATTTATTTTTAGAGTTGAAAGTTAAAATAAATAATAAAAAAAATTTTACTTTAAGAAAAACTAAGCTTTCTAACAAAGCTTCTAATTTTTTTTTTTTTAAAGCAAACACATTTTTATGATTTACAATGAAATGCAAACTTAAAACAAAAACAAAATTGTTTAAAATAGTTCCATCAATCATTTTTTTTAAAAATTTATTTATAACCGCCATTGAACAGCCGACGCAATTTTGATTATGCGACTGTGATTGTTCAAATCCGTAGCCTTGTCCTTTTGAACCCGATCCAGAAGACAAGGGAACACCTGGATCAAGTATTGGGAGAAATTTTGCTGCATTTGAGTTACATGGAGAGGAAGACCACGGGAACCTCAAAAGGTTAGCTTGACGGCCAAGGGACTCTAACCCATTATCCGTCTACCGTTGAGAATATTTCACGTCAGCACTGAGGTCGGTGCAAGCCGGAATTCGTATCGACAAGCCATGTCTGGGATTGGAACTCTCTATCCCCTGAACCATAGAGGATGAAAATCTTCTATTTTTTTTGATGAAATTTTATTATGAATTAAATAATGAATCAGAAAATATGATAATTAGGCAAATGCGCTTCACAACCGTGAATGAAAGAATTAGGTGTGGTTTATATTGTACAATTAACTAATTGTGATGAAAACTGGATATTAAAAATGACAGTTGAATATGAAAACTGGATCCTAATTATAAAACTTTTATTTAGTATTTGTAGACTTCGAGATACAAAATTATATTTTATCCATAATCAGACTTTCTAAGTTAAATAATGTTAATAAGGAGATAATTCCCCCATGAGCAGCCTAATTAAAAAGTGATTGAATTGTTCCCAACAGAGAGCTGGGAGCATGGAAAGAGATCCAAGATTGGTGATTTATCGAAAAATAACATAGCAGAAAGAAAAAAAAAATAATAATACATAAATAAAGCAAACCCCTCCGTAATCACTATAAATTTGAAAACAATTTGATGAAATCAATCGTGAAAAAGACTGAGAATTAGTGTGTGACTGAAATATTTTGGCAGTATGAAATAAGCAATAAAGAATTATAATTAAATTTTTGTTTTCAATTTTAATGAATCTACATTAGTATTGAAATAAAAAGTTGGTCGTTACATTGATTGTTAAGAAGAAGAAAAAAAAAAATGAAATATTTTATATTCGCTTGTAATAAAAATTAATAATTTATTTAATTCAATCAAAATTTCGTTAAGAATAGTTAAAAAAATAAGTTAAAGAAATTTTAAAAGCTAGAAAATATGTAATGCCTATTGTGGCATCATAGTAATATACCCATTATATTATTACATTTATAACACTGACTCGAAAGGAATGACAGCATTTCAAAACATATTTACTAAATCAAATGAAAAACTAATCCATCAATGCAAGGGAAAAACAAATCAATCAATCTAAACGTATATTTATTGAACTGTTAAAGCATAATTGTTTATTACTGCTATTTTCGTTTAAAAAAAAAAAAAAGAACTACTAAAAATGTCTTTTAACTTACTTTTCTTGAATGAATTACTTTCATTTAATTGAAATTGTAGTCAATACGTAAACACAATTATTTACTCTGAAACCAAAATGCATAAAATTGTATTTGCGCATTTACTAAATTTGTACAGAGAATTTATCACCCCTAGAGCATTCGCAAGCTTTTAATATCCTGGCAAAAATGCGCTTCTAAGTTTCCATGAAGTAGAAAAGCATATATTTTTCTGAAAAAAATGAAATGAGCCCTTCCTTAAGACGATTTCCGATACCATATTTCGTTGTAATAGAAAGTAAGTAAAATAGCCAATAAGAATAAAAGGAAAGAATAGAAAAAATGAATAGAGATTAAGTGAAATTCCAAATAAGACAAGAAATTAAGAATTGAAAGAATGAAGAGATAGAATGAATAGAAAGTAAGTGAAATAGCAAATAAGAATAAAAAGAAAGAATAGAAAAAATGAATAGAGAGTAAGTGAAATTGCAAATAAGAATAGAAATTAAGAATTAATAGAAAGAATGAAGAGAAAATTTTGTAAAGCACATTGTTTTTCAATGTATAATCAGGTGCTGAAGAATTATTAATTAGTTGCTTTATACTTGCTGTAAACTCATCTGTGATCTGTGCTTCTCTGATTTTCTGTGTTGTTTCGTTGTATTTATTGTATAACCATAACTGGATATCGGCTAAGAGCATCTACATGTTGTATTCGTTTACCTGGCCTATAGAGTATTTCGTAATCAAAATCTTCTAAGAAGAGTGTCCACCGTGCTATTTTGGGTGGTAGATCTTTTTTTGTCATTGTCTTTTGGAACGCCTGGCAATCTGTATATATTTGGAATTTTGTGCCTATGAGATAGTGTCGAAATTTTTTTAATGCTGTAACTATCGCTAAAACTTCGAATTCGTAGCTGGAATATTTCCCTTCTTGGGGAGAAGTTTTACGACTCATGTACTGTATGGGATGGAAATTGTTATCAGAGTCCTGTTGAAGGAGTATTAGCACCAAATCCTTTAGCACTGGCATCACAGTGGAGTTGTAATGGAGCACTTTGTTGATAAAGATGCAAAATAGGTTCGGATGATAAAATTTGTTTCAGAGAAATGAAAGCTTGTTTTTGTGCAGGGCCAAAAATAAACTTAACTTTGTCTCGTAAGAGGTCGCTAAAAGGTCTTGCAATTAGTGCATAGTCTTTAATAAATTTTCTGAAATATCCGGTTAGTCCTAAAAATGATTGAACATGTTGAGTTGTTTTGGGTTCTGGAAAGTTCATGACGGCGGTTGTTTTAGTTGCTGAAGGGCGAATGGTGTTTTGCTCAATAATATGGCCAAGAAAAGTTATCCTATGCTGTAGAAAATTGCACTTTTTTAAATTAAATTCTACACCATAACTATAAGCTACCTCGAATACTTTTTTGAGTTTTACAATTCCTTCACTCTTATTTTTAGAAGGCACTATGATGACACTACGTCCATATAAATTTTAACAGTACCATCATTTAAAAGATCTTTGAAAACAATTTGAATGTATTTTTGGAATACTGAGGGAGAGTTACACAAGTCAAAAGGAACTTTGTTAAATTCGTATTGTCCGGTTGGTGTTACGAAGCTGGTAAATTTGCGACTGTCAGGTTCAATTGAAACATGGAAATAACCGTTCCTAAGGTCAAGGTTGGAAAATAACACTGCTCCTTGAAGTTTATCAAAAATGTCATCAATGAGTGGTAATGGGAATCTCTGTTTAATTGTTTTGGAATTAAGAGCGCTATAATCTACGCATATTCTTGTTAACTGGTCTTTTTTCTTAACAAGAACCAAAGGTGCAGCGTAATCGGACGAACTTTCAGAAATAATTCCATCAGTAAACCATTGGGTCAATTTGGTTTTCTACAATAATTTTTTCTGTTTGACCTAGCCTTCTCGGTCGTAACGCGATAGGTTTATCGCCAGAAAGAATTATTTTCATTTGTAATTTGGTATCTTTAATTTTCTTTGGCTTATAAGATTTAATAAGTTGTTCAATTTCGGTACGCTTATCGGATTCTAAATGAGATAAATCAATATCGGTGTAAATTATATTTATATTAGATAAACAATAATCCGTATTTTCAATAAACGCATTTTTAATCTCTTTATTTTCCGTATTTGAAGAATTAAAATCGTTTGATTCTGTTTCGGCAGACGAAAAAATATCGGTTTGTTTGTTTACATCGGAAAAAGCACTCTGATCACGTGATTGGGCAGTTTCCGCTTTCCTATTACGCGCAGACGTTATTGAATCAAACTCATTTATTTGTTTTTCAAATACATTTTGAGTAGAAGTACTTTTGCATTCGCATAACAAATTTGAGGTTTCAGTTCATAAGGGAGTGGTTCATTAGTATTCTCAATCTCAAAGAAAGACTAACCTTCACTTAACTGACGCCAAGGCATTTCACCCTAGTTAGATCTATTTTTAGAAACGGGGAGAAAAATGTTCGATTTCCGAAGTAATTTGATTTTCTTTTTTAGACATTGAGTTTAAATTAAAAGTATTTTGTTGTTCCTTTTTATGCAAAGGAAATTTAGTTTTAGAATAAGGAGAAATCATATTTTCTTTTGAAATTCGATCATTTTCTTTTTTTGCTTCATTTAAATCATCCAAAATATTTGGGGGATTTGGTATCGTTCCTTCCCCGGTATGCACTCTTTGCAGTTCTGGTGAGGACATGGACTCTCTGCAGGAATTCTATCACTGAACGCTATTGGGAAGACATGACTCTGTTGCTGTTGCAGTATCTTTTCTTTCTGTTTTATTCGATGTTTATGTATGCTGTCTATAATCTGCCATTGAAAATAAAAGAGAATGAAATAATTTTAATCTATATTCAAAATAGTTTTTGTTTGTTTTTCTTCAGAATTCTAAGAATGAAATCCTCAATTTAATTATGACTCACCTCTTCAGTGTTACCCCCAAAAGTGTTTGTTCTTTGCCCTTTGACGTAGAATTTTAATTACATATTTTCTTGAAAATTTCTAACTGTATTAAGGTTGAAATAGTGAAAATTAAAATTTTTAGTTTATGGTTATGAAATACAGACCCCGGTGTCTTTTTTTTCTTCTTTCTGTGGTGTTTTGTCTCATTGTCTACTGCTTACATTATAAATATTTTTTCTCTTGAGTGTAACGTTTAATGTTGTATAATTTTTGTTGTAAAATTCCTTCGGCATTCTATAGGAGGAATCTGATTTTTCTTAAATGCGTCATTCTTTAAAAAGAGCAAAAGTACCTCGGAACTTTTAAATCTCTTAACTGTTCAAAAATAAGCGGGGGAAATTTTTCATCCGCACTCTCTTCTCTTCAAAAACATTCACAGAAGAAAATGTGTACTACAGCAGACATTTTCGTTTTCTTTAGTTTCTGCAAAAGTGAAATTTTCACTTAACTAGTTTTTTAAGTTTTACAAGAATATCATTTCACTTAGGCTAGAATAACATCTATCAAAGATTTATAAACATTCGTCTTATACTTAAAATACGCAAACTCTTAAGGTGGAAGCGATAGAAAGATAACCTAAATACGTATCTTCACAGATCGCTAAACGAAAATTCTATGAATGAAGTTAAAAACGTGCTAAATAGCGTTAAAATGAGAAATATCAAGCTTCATATACTGTCATAGATGGTCGTCGATCTCCCCTCAATACTGATCCATAATATTCCAACTAGGCCAGGTATTATATTACAGGGTTCTATAGTACCCTACCAAAGAATATTATAGGCCAATTAGGGGGCCCGCAATGTGAACCTATAGGTAGCTATGTATGCATACATATAATAGTGTATTAAATAGTGTATCTCTCACACATGTTTCAGTGAAGTTATTTTTTCACGATTAATCCATTGCCAATAGTCCATAAGTGTATAGTTCGTACACTAGGAGTTGCACCTTGGCTCCGCCTCCCTCACACGTTGTATCCGACGATACCATTTCGCTACTTTTGGGAGAAGGATGTGAACAAGGTTGCTACTTTTTGAAGATTGTATAACAAAAATATTTATTTCGCATGTGCATTTTTTTAACATTAAATATTTCATAAATTTGATATTTCTCTCTTTTGAATGAAAAGTTTGACCTTTTTGAGACATTTTGCTGCCATATATTTAATTAGCAAGAGTAACAAAATGTATACTATATGATAAAACGAAGTAAGTGACTGGAAAAAAAATTCTCTGTTTGCATTTGCCCCGCATTAAGGGTTGTATCATTTTCAAGTGCGGAAATGCTTCTCCTCTTACTCCCGTAGTGAAATGAACTCATCATCTGAAAAGGTGCAGCCAAATGTCAACTTCTGGTGAACGAACTATAGTTTTATTAAGATATAACAATTCAGTTAAATTGAACAAATTTAATAATTTCTTCTACAAAAGCTCTTAGTAATTATAAGAGTAGCCACCATACTGTCCAGACACCAGCACTCGGGCATTTCCAAGTTGTTGAGGAGTGTTGGCAGCAACGGGGTAGGGAGCTGACTCAGTGGTTGACTTCCGAAGGCAGGAGGTGCAAATTGAGGTTGGACAGGAGGCACTCCCAGAATGTTGCCATTTGACTCGGGAAAAGATGCTGCTTCTGGCCCAGGAATACACCACGAGGGTGGGAGTGTCTTCTTTGAAAACAATGACGGAATCTTTCGTCTACTCCTGGTTCTTGAGCTCAGCACGGAAGCCATTCTCGTCTGCGACGTAGTTGACTATTCTGCTCAGGCCCTTGCTGTTCGTGTATGTGCCGAATTTGCGACGGAATGCATCACCCCTTTCCCGTCTGAGAGTCCCTCCCTCGTTGTACCCATAGTCGTAGTTGCCCTGCTTCTGTAAAGAAAATAAAGTTTCAATCGAAAACGTTGCGGCTATGGCTTATTAGAGAATAATGCAGCAAGGAGAAAGAAATACAATTTAAAAAAAACATAAAACAAGTAACAAAACGAATCTAAATAGAATAGGGGTACTCGATATCGTCACGTACAGCATTTTCCTCTCCATAAACATGATATCCAGAAATTATGTTTTTTCCTAACGCCATTATAGCTTTTCTTAAGTAACCATTGGTTTGAATCCGTTGGGGTAACGAGATTCTAGTAGGTGTTTGGAATCATTTTTTAGGTGTGGTTTCGGCGAGAGAAAGGGAATCTTTTTCTTCCCAACACTTGATCGCGGAGTTCCCTTGTCTTCTGGATTAGTTTTAAAATGCAAGGCTACGAACATTAGTAGACTCAAAATATTGCGTCCTCTGTTCAACGACGGTTATAAAACATAAAATAAAATAGCCCATTGTGCAGCTCTAGTGCGACATAAATAAAATATTGATATTCCAGACAACATTGAAGATATGATGCATGACTTAACTAACTCCACTCTTATGTCTCGGGCCTTAATTTGGGAAACAAGAAAAAGAAGGACTAAATTATAATGCTCATTTTGCCTTGAGAATATTGATTCAAAATTAGAAATGACATTTTCTCAGTACAACAGGGGAGCAATACGGAATGGATAAATTTTTCCGTCAGCAGCAGCATGGATGGAAAAGTGTCATCAGAGAAATGAATTAGAGGGACGACAGTGAATAAAACACGCTCCTCTAAGAACTTTTATAAGAATTCACCATCTAAATAGATCGTTATATCAAAAAGAAGGCATGCGAAGAACAGATAATGTCAAAGAAAATAAAAACTTACATGAAAAGTATAAATATCCAAAATTCTTCTCATTAACATAGCTTTCAATGCACTTATTCTAAATATTTATGATTATTGTTTATTAAATTCTCTTAAATTTAAATATCTATAAACAATTGTCTAAGAACCTAAATTATTATTTTGTTTTAATAATTAGCGTTTAAGGCTTCTTAATGATTAAGTATAAAAAATTACCATTAACAGCATAGTTTAAAATCAGGATTCTAAATTAAAGCCAACTTTACAAATTATGGTTATTGAACAATATGTAGCTATAAAAAAAACTCGATATATGCTTTAATTTCTTTTAATAAAAAAATTAAAATTGAAAATTTTAAAATAAAGTATTTATTGCATCATCTGCGACAACTAGTAAAATATTTTTTAGTTTAAAATGGTATTTATTTGAATATTACGGACAAGAAAAGTTTTTGAACGGAAATAATGTGTTGATTGTGTAAAGTTTGCAAGCTAATATCAAGAAAAGTCGAACTTATTTTTAAAGAGAGAATGATGCAAAGTTTTTATAATATGCCATCTCCATTTGATAGAAAACTTAATTCGAGATTCGGATATGCGTACTGCCAAGATATACGCAATATATTTCTACCATTATATGTGCCCTGGTTAGTATCAAGTAACAGTCAATATGTGCTTTTTATATTTATTGTCAAAACATAACAACACAACAATTAGAATAAGACCGAAATAATTGAAACGAAAATATCCGATTCATCTGTAGTAAAAACTCGATGATGAGGAGTAGAGAGGAGGAATGGAGATGGGATGACAATGTAATCATAAACAATATAAAATAAAATAATCATGATGATTATGATGATCGATATTATTAAGGAAGGTCTGGGTTAAATACAATATATATATATATATATATATATATATATATATATATATATATATATATATATATATATATATATATATATATATATTTACAACACCATATCCCTAAGGTAAAAGGCAGTGATTGGGCTAAATTTAGTGTTGTCATCAATTAATTCTATATCTAGGAGTGAGTTAAAATTGCTGGTGGTGCAGGTTTTTGCTTCATCGTAGAAATTTTTTATATAGACATTGATGTCTTCATTTTTAGATCCCTTTTTAAACTATTATTGCATTTAAGATATCAGTAGTGTAAAATCTCTCGGTTTTATGTTAGATTCTTCATTAATCTATCAAATGAACACAATCTATATTTCGTAAATCGTATGAATACAATTATATATCAAAATGTTTACAAAAATACAGGCTTCTGATTGGTTTAATTGTAATTGTGATAGGTCATCGTCATTGCGAAAATTTAGCTGAATTCTGCCCAAATGGATATGAATTTTTGGAAGCAAGTTAACAATCAGAAAAGTGCATGATGGACATCAGAAGATCAATAAAATGGAAAGAACGATCTGCCCATTGGAGTCAATTTTCTTGTTAACCATAATGAGATTAAAATACCTCCATTACTGAAGTAGTGAAGCAGCATCCAGGATAAGTGTATCGATAGAACAACTGACTAACAATATTTTTGATTGGCTCCGCCGAAATGAATTGATTTGTACACGGGGAATCTTCGGCTGGGATCGAACTCTTGGACCAACCAGGCTTGCCGACACTCCTCAAAACGTAGACACTTCATTTTGTACTATGAGAAAATTTCTTTTTACTACTTTAAATTGCCTTGATCATTTTTAGGGTCTTTTGTCATTTTCCTTTGAAAAATCTTATATATTTACAGAACCATCTATTTGTTGTATATCTGTATATAAATTATCTTAAACAATGACTTTTTCTGAGACAAGAGCTCCAAACAATCTTTTTAAACTTAATTTATTATTTTTTTAGATCGCTGATCATTGATTTTTTACCATTGATAATCGCTGACCATTGATAGCATAATTTAAATTAACTATTTTTAATTCAAGCATGCATTTTTTGTCTACTCAAATTTTTTTAAAAAAAGGATTACATTTAATTTAATAAAAAATTGCTTTCAATTGAGTAAAAAAAATTTTTTTAACATTGTTTCGTTGATAACAGCTAAAAATATGCTGTCATTTAAACTATTTTAGTTTAAATTAGTCACAGTTTTTCAGGCAATAAAAAATAAAGTGTTTTGAAATTAAACAATGTTTTTTTTTCGTTGTTTCGATAATTCTATCTACTTTTATAAGAGACCTTTTTAATTTTACAATTCTTTGAATCTACCTTTATTTTATTAAAATGAAATTGATAACAAGTCTTTTGCTTTCATTGATAAAAGTGCTGCTGTTTTATATATTTGTGAAATCTGCTTTACAATTTGTTCTTATCTCATATGATTACCACATATGTAGAGCAGATCTGAAACATCAAATCTCTTTTATTTTCTCTTATTTGAAATATAAAACATCCTTTTTCACACCAACAATAATTTATCTAAACAAAGGTAGTTTTTTAGCTTAATACATAACATTAACTTCAACTTATTAAACAATTAAAATAACAAAAAATATTTCTAATCAAACAAATAAAATAACGAAAAATATTTTTAATACAAAAGTTTCATTAAAAAATTCCATAAAATTTTATTATTATCAGTAATAAAATCTCCTTTAATTAGGAAAACAACAACATATTTTTAAGAATGTGATAATTTGTTTTCGTAACATTTAAGTGAAGGAAACGTTGAGCATGTTTTATGTATTTGTTTTTTAAATTGAAATCCTGTATGATAGTTAAAGTAATTATTTTGTATTAAGTAGTAACTTTTGAGAACTTTTTTCATTAATAATTTTTCTGAGTTCAAAGTATTCATTTTTGAAAATTTTAATACGGAAGTTATAAATTGAAATTTTTGTCGCCAAACGGTCGCCAATATCGAATATTTCATTTCTATTTGTTTTCACTAATTTATTCAATTGGATAGTTAGATGTAAATCGTTGTTTATCCAAATATAAATTTGTGCTAATTTCTACTTTAAAAAATTATCTTTGATCTTCATTGGAGATTTATTTGATTTGTTAAATAAGGAAAAAATCATTATTTAGGTATGTAAATCACTACAGTTATACTATTTAATTCGGGATTTGTAAAAAGTGTTTAATTTTCTATCGTTTAAAAAGAGATTTTTTCTTCGTCGTGTCGATTGTCGTTCTAAATCCCAAACAAATGCATAATTTTCCCAATTTTCTCTGCAATATTTCTCAGAAACTAGTTATTAAATAGTGATTATGTAAAGTTTTTAAATTTTATTGACTTTATGTGTATAAATTAAGTGTTTTAAATGATAGAAAAAAATAATTTTTCTTACTGTAGATCCTAATAATGTGTTTTTTTTTTTTGAAAAACGATTAAAAATATTTTTTGAGTGTTTAATATATATATATATATATATATATAATATTTTTTGAAACAAAATTTCCTTAAAAATTTAGTAATTCCCAAACCTGAATTTTATCATAAAATTAAATTTTCGGTTAAGTTACGAGTTTTTCCAATGCAGTTTCTATTCGTTATTCAAAAGAGGAGTTAACTTATTCTGAATTTGTTTTATTGATAAGTGATTTCTACTCCATCAGAAAATCAATAAAACTTGTGTTAGACAAGGAATCTCCAATTTAATATAAAGTAATTTGACCTCCACGAAAATAGTTAAAATAAAATGCTATTATATTAGTTTTAAAATACGTTGAAAATTCTTGAGACAAGTTGGCCTTTTGTATTATTAACTTTTACTTTCAGCTGTATTTACTCGAATACTATAAAGCTAAATCAAACACGAAAAATGTTACTTATTTCAGAACTCGTTTTATCAACTCATTTTCATATTTAATTATGTAATTAAGTTAAATCGTATTTAGGTTTTTACTAAAATGAAAAAAGATTTATTGCAAAGGCCCTTTCGTAACAAAAAATCAGGTTTAACTCTAAAGTAAATAAACTTTGTTTTATCAGAACTGTTAATTACAAATTCTTTCTATACATTTCGTGGTTTTAAGTTCAGTTCGTTAAGTTCAGATACTTATGAAACTTTAAAAGTATTTATTCTTCATTTGTTTTGTTTATCTATACAGAAACCAAAATTTACAAGAAAAAAAAAAGCTTAGAAATTTGTTTGAACTGTAAATGTAAGATATTCAATTCAGGCTTTTCATTGGTTATTAAGATTCTCCACACTATTAAGAAACATCGATTTTCCGTGTAATTTTGTTTATCAGTGCAAAACTATTTTAATTGCTTACGCAAATTTTAAATTTTACTACTTTTCAAATGGTAATTGTTAAAAATTGCTTCAAAAGTTATTTAATTTATTGAATATTCTTAAAGTTTTGCAAAAACGTAAGACAAAAATAAGTTTATAAAAATGGAACCAAGCAAAAATTTAAAAATTCGTTTTTTTTCAGAATCGCACCTTTTTAATCTTTAAATTGAATCTTGTGAAAAACATACAAATATAGAATTGCAATGAATGCGTTTAAAATGAAAGCATTGAATTAAAAAAAAAAAAAACTTTTTCACGATAAAAATGCCAGTTGCTTCTACAAATTCGTTTCAAATTACAAATTATAAATATTCGTTCGAATTTGTCAAAAATTATAAGACTTAGCTTATTAGACTTTGAAAGCTTATTTCGTGAATTACTTTTAAATTTGCGTTACATTTTGTTTAGCTGCCCAAATTCAATAAGACTTTGAAACTTGAAATTTCCTACTCCACTTCATTCCTTTTACTCAAAGCTCCGATTTCTCACCTCACGACGTCAAATCACAATAAAAGGATATGAAAACGTTGCTTTTTATACTTTCTGTAAATATTCGACACTTTTCTGAAAACGCTGTCAAATTTTACACTGCTAACAAATTATTTCTGTACAAAAAGATAGTATTCATACATTTTCATGGTATTTCTAAAAATAATTTAAAAAAAAAAAAAAAAAGATTTTAAAATTAGAAAAATATCTCAATGTTTGTCGTCATCGTTTCATTATCGTTTTCTAATTCAAATTTTTAACTTTTAATGTTAAATAAGAGGAAAGCATATAAAAACACTTTTATAGTAACATATTGGCCGATAACAATATAGAACTATAAAAATGTCCTTAGAGTGTGTTATTTTTCTTATATATAAGAGCAATTTTTTTTGTACGTTATCATTAGGAATATTTTAAATAATGACATTTAAAAAATATATTATGAAATTGGAAGAGTTTTTAAGCATCAATAATTTTGAAGTTCAGGTTTTTATTTTCTTTGACCTTGTATATTCCCCCCCCCCCAATCTCTGTTTAAAGTTACGAGACGGTATCGATTTCAATAATGAGATTAAAACTTCTTAAACGTCTAAACTGAAAACATAAAGCATAATGATTTTTTATTCACAGCTGTATAAATTCTTTGAGTACATTTTATAATTCGTTTGTCACTTATATATTTTCTGAAGCTAAAAATGGGAAATTACGTTTTGTCCTTTTGTGTTTTATAATAATTCTTGCCGGTGATATATTCTCTGGCCAAGTTATTTGACGAACTATAAGATTCTATGTAAAATCTTAATTAACAGCTGATACTATACAAATTTATTGCTTTTTACGCGACTAAAACCGGTTTTCACTAGTTAACGTTCGTGTATCAATTGGTTAAATTAGATAGATAACATAAATTCGACGATTGGATAAATTAGAAGATATATTATATAAATATGGAATATTTATTGTATTGGTATATCATAATAATCAAACCATATTACTCCACGCAATGTAGTTTTTTAATAATTATGCGTTTCGCGCGAGTTTATATGCAATGTTTTATATTTAAACATACATGTAATGGGTTTCTATTCTGGAGATTTTTTATGTTCTTCCAATTTGTATTTATTTTTAACGTATTGCATTACAATGTTAACCAATGAATAGTCTATAGTGAACGT
This sequence comes from Parasteatoda lunata, assembly GCA_949128135.1. Taxonomy (NCBI): domain Eukaryota; kingdom Metazoa; phylum Arthropoda; class Arachnida; order Araneae; family Theridiidae; genus Parasteatoda; species Parasteatoda lunata. The sequence goes on from OX421978.1 coordinate 104,467,064, forward strand.
GGTTTACAGTGAACTCCCGGATATAGTGAACGAAATGTTCGCTCCAGTGTCTTGCTATACTTTGTGGATATAGTGAACCAAAAGAAGAGAGGAAATTGGATAATATGAACTTTTTTTTTTTTGTCTTTGAGTGATTTTTTTTCTTTATTTTTTTTTTTTGTAATTTCTTCTTTAAAAAAAATATACCGATTTTCAAGACCATGTATTATGGGGAATGTAGCCATAAGTATTTTTTCTTGTTTGCTTCTTCTATCTCAGTTTCCCATCTCTAAATAAAGCCATTTTAAGAGAAATGTCAACTGGATTCCCTAATTCTCGATTATATATTTTGTACGCAAGACGAAGAATTAATAAAAATTAAAGTTAACACAGTTTTTGTTAATACATGTGGTGTTTTCGAGGAAGGACAGTTTTTCAGTGATAGACAAATTTAATGACGGAATGAAATTTACATATGTGATGAAATATTAGATGTTTATGAAGAAAAATATTAAATGTTCAGGAAAATGTGGGCCGTCTGCCCCGTTGTTGGTCACATGAATATGGGCCTTCAGCCCCGTTTATGGAAACACATTAGTCCCGTCTGGACTAGGAGGTTGAAACACATTACAATGAACACATTACACTGGGCAATGAAGTTCGCAGTTCAGCCGCAAACGAAAAAGTGAGTCTATCGATCCGATGGCGGAGAGGGGGGAAGTTGTTGATGACGGTGAGGCGGGGAAGGTGTTGCGCTGGAATGATGGCAGCAGCGGAAGGGGTGAGAGATGGAGTTCTCCTCATCCTTCACTCGGGCATCTTGACTTCTTGTGTCCTCACAAGCATGAATGAATTTCCTGAAATAAAAAAGAAAAGAGAAAGCAATATCTAATTCTACATAAGCATTTTTTTTTGATGATGCTGATTATGAAGTCCAAGGCTTCATGAAATCTACTGCGGTGGATGTGATGCTTGGCCCCTCATGGCCAGGGAGTTTTTGGACGTCATAACGGCCTTTAGGTTTTACAGCCGTCACCTGGTAGGGTCCAAAATATTTTTTCCTCAATTTAAGTCCAGTTCCGAACTGAGTCCGTTTTATAGCGATTAAGTATCCTTGCTTGTAGATGTTTGGTTTTTTTCTACGCTTGTTAAAGTTCTTTCTGTTTTCCTGTTGCACTTTCAGTATATTCTCTCGCGCTTTTTCTCGTAGTTCGTTTCTTTCACTCATTATAAAATTCTCATATTCGTTGTTCAAGATTTCTTTGATGTGCAAGTCAAGATTGTTTTTTAGTTTTACACCAGTTAGCAATTCAAAAGGCGTAAAGTTTGTACTTCTTGACACGGTACTGTTAATTATTTTTTGCACTGATGGGACAAATTTATATCACTTTTCAGGGTCATCTAAGGATAATTTTGATAAAATTGGGATCAGTATTTTGTGTATTATTTCTACCTGTCCATTTCCTCTACTTACACCTGTTGTGATTTTATAATGTTCGATGTTTTCATTAGCACAATACGTTTCGAAGTCTTTTGAGGTAAAAGCTGTACCTCGGTCAGTTATGATTCTTCTCGGGTTACCAAAAATAGTTTGTTATGTTGTCAATTTTGTGATTGCTTCTTGTGCTGCTGTTGATTTGGTGGGGTAAATCCACACGAATTTTGTAAATCCGTCTACTACAGTTAATATGTGCTGATAATTTTTATTAGTGGGTGGCAAGGGACCTATATAATCTACATGACCTATATAATCTATGTATCGAGGGGAATATTGTTTTTTGGGATGGGGTTAAGAAATCCTTCGGCTTTCCCTAACTTTCTATTACATAATATACACTTAACGCAATTAGCAATAATTTTCTCGGTTTTATATCTATGTTTTTGAATATAGAACTCCTGCTTAACTATTTCTTCGGTTTTATTAATACCGTAATGACCTTTGTTATGTACTTCACGAATAATTTCATTTTCGAGTGTTTGGGGAACGATTAATAATTCTCGACCTTTTTCTACTCGATATAAAATTCCGTTTTTTATTAAGTATTCGTTATCGTCATTTGTTTCGACGTGTTCTTTTAATGATTTAATTAGTTCGTCTTTTTCCTGAGCGGCAGCGATTTTTGCTGTAACTTCACTAAGTGCTCGAGTAACCACTAACACTGTGTTTCTGGAAAGGGCATCGACATGGGACAAATGATTTGAACCTTTATGCAAAATTTCATAATCAAATTCTTCTAACTGTAAAGCCCATCGCGCTATTTTGGGTGTTATTTCTTTTTTATTCATTGCTCGGGTAAACGCAGCGCAGTCTGTGTAAATTTTAAATTTTGTACCTAACAAGTACGACCTAAATTTTTTTAATGCTTCTATTATGGCTAAAACCTCTAATTCACAGCTTGAAAGTTTTTCTTGTTGAGGTGAAGTTTTACGGCTAAAATAATATATGGGATGAAATTTTTCATCATCACCCTGCTGCATTAAAATTGCTCCAAATCCTTTACTGCTAGCATCAGTATGCAATTCCAATTTTGATCCCTGACGAAAAATGTGTAAAACTGGTTTTTGACTCAGAATATCTTTTAATTTCTGGAATGCTTCCATTTGTTCTTGACCGAAATAGAATTTCGCTTCCTTTCTTAACAAATCACTCAAGGGTTTTGCAATGTTAGAATAGTTGTAAATAAATTTGCGGAAATAAGAAGTAAGTCCTAAAAAACTTTGCACTTGTTTAACCGATTTAGGGGTCGGGAAATTTTGAACAGTAGCGGTTTTAGAAGCAGACGGTTGCATCGTACCGTTTTTAAAAAAATAACCTAAAAACTCAATTTCGTTCATTAAAAATTCACATTTCTTAAAATTAAATTCAACTCCGTATTCTGACGCAACTTTAAATACACGTTTAAGTTTTTCGAGGTTTTCCTCTTGAGTTTCCGACGTTACGATTATATCATCGAAGTATAATTTCAATGTACCATCTTTAATCAAATCCTTAAACACTCTGTTTATATGTCTTTGAAAAACATTAGGTGATGTACTCAATCCGAAAGGGGCTTTAAGAAATTCATATTGCGAATTATCTGTTGAGAATGTCAAATATTTCGTGCATTCTGGTTTTACGGGGACTGTCAAAAAAGATAACTTAATTCTTTTAAAATCTTCAACTGAACAGGTATCAATGAAAAGTTTCTTACCTGGTTCTTCAACCCGGGCGATTCGTATCTAAATAAATCATAGAATAAATGACCACATACTCAAAATAAGAACTTTTCCCAATTTGTTAACAAGTGTATATTAACAGCACTACAGAAACAACACTACAAAAGCAACATGAACTCTCGATCGCCAGTAACAGACATGCTCTGACAAAAATTGTTCTTAGAGAGAGAGTTCTACATCCAGTGGCGCCATCTAGTATGTTCTCTGGCAAACAAAATGGAATTCTGTTTTGAACACTCCCCCTTTTGAGTTTCGGGGCATGTTGAACCGAATCTCAATACTTCATTGTCCAAATCTGGAGGGTGGGCGAACAACACGTCCAACTCTGGTAGTAGCAGGAGTGGAATCAGGAATGTCCAATGATGGTCTTTCTGGCTCATCTTTGGAAGTATCTGACAGCTGGTGTTCGCTGTTGAGATTCTCCTCGTCCAGTTCTAATGGGCAGAGATTTTGAATTGGTCTGATCAGAATTCCGGATTTGGTCTTAACTTTGGCTCTTCTGATCAGTCCATCTTTACTTGTGTAAACTGAGAGTATTCTTCCCAAAGGCCAATGTATTCTTTTGAGATTATCATTCCAAATCAAGATTATATCTCCAACTTTAGAATGGTATGTTGGTTTTCGAACTGTCAGTCTATGATGTAGCTGACTCAGATATTCACTTCGGAATCTTACTCGTAAATCTGTCATCAGTCTTCTTCTATACGCAAGTCTTTTGTTTAATTCCGTATTGTCAGTTAGCTTTAATCTATCCAAGTCCGTAGTACTACTAGTACGAGTGTCTTTCAGGAATAAATCAGGTGTTAAAGGACATAAATCATCGGGATCATCGCTAACATATGTTAAAGGTCTTGAATTGAGTTGGCTTTCACAATCACACAAAACAGTTTCAATTTCCTGGTAATTCAAGGATGTATGACCTAGGACCTTCCTCAAAATTCTTTTCAAAAGTCCTATTAACCTCTCAAAAAATCCTCCCCACCATGGAGCAGTGGGAGGTAGGAATCTCCATAAAATTGGAGAAAAGGTTGTCTTTAGTCTTTCTAGGTTGATATTCTTCAGAGAGTTGTTAGTTCCAATAAAATTAGTCCCATTGTCGGAGTAGATAATTGACGGACGTCCTCTGCGTGCAATAAATCTTCTTAGGGCAAGTATGAAATTATCTGTTGAAAGTGATGTCAGTAGTTCAAAGTGTACTGCCCTATAAATCGCACAGGTGAAAATTGCGATCCACACTTTGTTGTTGTCCTTCGTAAGCAACGGTCCAGCAACATCCACTCCTATAACTTCAAAAATTGAGGCGTTTTTTACTCTGTCCTCCGGGAGTATTCCTTCTGGTATTTCAGGTCTTTTCACATTAAATCGTTGACAAGTTATGCAGGTTTTCAGTACCTTTTTTACAGTTCTTCTAGCTTTCAATATCCAATAATCTTCTCTCAGAGCTACCATTAAAGATTGTACTCCAGGATGTCCAAGTTCTTTATGTTTGTGTAAAATAAGGTTCTTAACAACATGATGATCAGATGGTAAAATAATTGGAACTTTAAAGTTTTCATTGTCTTCTCGCATAATGATTTTTGTTTTAATTCTCACAAGTCCATTAGCGTCTGTAAATATCGACAGGAATTTCAGACTCTTCAATTTTTCGTTTTGGAATGAGTCTTCTTGGACCCTTTTCAAGATTTTGAGTTCAGCTTTAATAAGCTCTTCTACAGATAATTTTCCTGTTTTCTTACTGCTTGCTCTGGAATTTTCAAAAAATCTATATATCCAGCCTGTAATTCTGATTATTTTCTTGTAAGAAGATATGTTGTTGTAAAATTCGTCATTTTTCATATTTAAAGATGATACAACGATTTTCTTCTTCTCGGCATACACTATTTTTTCATCAGGAACTAGATCAAAATTAGGCCAGTTTTCTCTTGATTCTTTAAGCCAAGATGGTCCTTCGTGCCATTGTCTCTTCAATAGGGTTTTAACTGTGCAACCTCTTGAAGGCAAATCCGCTGGATTTTGGGTTCCCGGAACAAACTTCCAGTCACTAGCTTCTGAAAGTCGTCGAATTTCGTCAACTCTATTGGATACGAAAATCGTCCAAGGGTCTTCTTTCCTTATCCAAAAAAGAGCGTCCATGGAGTCGCTCCAAAAAAACGTTTCAATATCTTTCAATCTTAAATCCTTTTTTACTGTATCAGCCAATCTAGCTCCAATATTACATGCTAGCAATTCTAATCTTGGTATCGACACTTTTTTCAATGGGGCAACTCTAGATCTTGCTTGAATAAGTTGGCAAGTAACTTTTCCATCCCTTTCCGCCCTCAAAAAGATACAAGTCGCATATGCCATCATGGAAGCGTCACAAAAGGTATGAAGTGTTAACCTTGATTTAGAAAGATTTAAGTTCGAAAGTCTACGAGGAATTTTGAAGTTGCTCAATTCTTTTAATTCTTCTTTCCATTTTTCGAATCTTTTAATTATTTCGTCGGGCAATTTTGAATCCCAAGAAATTCCAATCTTCCAGCATTCTTGTAGAAGAAGTTTCGGGACCAACGTTATAGGACAAGTGAACCCTATAGGATCGAACAGCTGGTGTGCCACAGATAGAATTTTTCTCTTGGTAACTGGTTCACTATTGTTTTCTTCTTTAACCAGCTCACAGGATAAAGTGTCATTTTGCTTGTTCCATTTTAGGCCTAATACTGACACTTCCTTTTCACAGTTGGAATTATCTTGCACAAATTCGTTCATCTCAAGTAGGTAGTTATTTTCCCAGCCACGTAAATCAAATTTAGCAGTTTTCAGAATTCTTTGAGATTCAGATCTGAAATGTTCCAATTCTGAGACTGAGTCTACACTTGCAATGCAATTATCAACATACATAGAGTCTTTGATCTTCTCTGCAAGACTTTTCAATGGCTCTTCTACCTGATCTAATACATGATTCAGAACAGCCGCAAGTAAGAAGGGGCTACATGATATTCCGAACACTACTCTACAATGTCTATACGTAATTATGATTCAGAACAGCCGCAAGTAAGAAGGGGCTACATGATATTCCGAACACTACTCTACAATGTCTATACGTAATTATCTTTTGAGGATCTCCGTCTTTCAACCACATGAATCGTAAATTATCCCTATCAGATTCGTTAAGTGATATTTGTAAAAATGCCTGCTTGACATCCGATATTACTCCGATCTTACCCCATCTAAACCTATTTAATACAGCTGGGATAATTTCTATGAGATTTGGGCCCTTTTCTATGCATTCATTTATTGATACGGAGTTTTTGGTTTTAGCTGATCCGTCAAAAACAGGAGGTACTTTAGTGGTTGAATTATCTTTAAAAATTGCCCTATGTGGCAAATAATGTATTCCAAAGTTTTTAGAATTATCATTACCCTCATTAACTTGCTCTATTATACCTTCCTTTTCCCATTGGTTAAAAACCTCTTGATAATCATTTAACCGATTCGCTGATTTAAGGGATTTAACTGTATATTTTAGTCTTTTATATGCCAACTCTTTATTATCGGGTAAAGGAGGATGTCCATCTAACCAGGGTAAATTAACCGTATATCTGCCCGTACTGTCTCTACTAACCGTTTCTCTGAAATGTTTCAAAGCAAGTTCTTGGGTCTGTGTTTTAGATCGTTTTTCACTACTATCCTTAATACCCAAGGTATCTAAATTCCAGAGATCTTCAATTTTTGCATTATTTACATGTAATGACAATACTAACATTGAGCTAGTAGTAGATGTTCCCTCTACTTCAGATTTACCCATTACTGTCCACCCTAACAAAGTGTGCACAGCAACCAAACCTCCCTTAAGGTGTTTTACTTTTCCCGTCAATAACTTTCCAGCGTAGTCAGCTCCAATGAGCAAATGAATCTCGCCAGAATCTCTTTCATATAAACAGGACCTATCATTAATCATCGTATCACTAATATAAATACCCAGATCTTTTAATTCGTTTAAACAATATGCATCATTCATTTTGGGTAAGGAAGAACAAATCTTTTTCTCATCTAAAACCTTTAACTCACAATTATAGCTTCCATCAACATTTGATAAGTTTAGACAATATTTTTGATGCATTTCAGTATGTTCAATTCCACCGAATAATCCATGATTCACGGATTCTTTCCCGAACCCTTTTAAACCCATTTTTCCCGCAACAAATTTTGTGACATACGATCTCTGACTACCTTGATCGATTATTACCCTTATTAACTGTTTCAAATTATTTTCTTTAACGCATACTATTAAAGTTTGAAGATAAACTTCCCGCGAACAGTTATTATTCGAAAGTGTAGTATTTTCTATTATTTCTGGTTTTTCCTTTTTTGAATAATTATTATCCTGAAAACACATAATTTCAACGTGTCTTTTATTGCAATGGGAGCATTTAACCTTTGCCCTGCACATTGAGCTCATGTGATTTTTCCCAAGGCATCTAAAACAAATGCCCTTTTTTAATAAAATCGATTTTCTTTTATCTAAAGATAAACTTTTTCCATATTCCCAATTTAAACCAGAACTCACCGCAAAACGGACACGGCTTTGCTTTAGTAGTAGTAGAATCATAAACAAATAATTCATTGGCAGTAGGATTTCTTTCGCGATCATATTTCACTTCCCGCTCCCCCCTTCTATGGTGACGCCAGCTACCTTCATTAATATTCGGATACGGCGGCGAATTTTGTTTTTCTTTCACTCTCATTAATTCAGTCTTTTCTTTAGCTATCAATTGTTTATTCAAAAAATTAATCAAATCAGTTAAAGAATATTTTTCTCCGAATTCTTTATTAAATTCAAATATTAAATCGTTTGGGATTGAGTTAAGTATTACGGGGGATAATAAAGTACTATAAGTATCTGATGAAATACCTAACGATTCTAAACTTCTTATATGGATTTGTATTTTATCAAATAATTGCCGAAAATTTTTTACATCATGTGGTTGTTAATCAATGTTTCTTTTCTTCCGAAGCGCTGTTCTAGCAAATCAATAGCTTTAACATAATTTTCTGAGGAAATAGCAAAACCTCCTATCGTTTCTAAAGCTGTTCCACATAGATGAGCTTTTAAATAGTTAAATTTACTGACATCGTCTAACGATTTGTTCTTATGTATCGATGTTTCGAAAGAGTTCCAGAAAGTGAGCCAATCACTTATATTTCCCGAAAATTTCGGGATTACTATCTTCGGTAATTTAACATTCAGCACTTCTGGTTTCGTTTCTACTTCCACTTCGCGATTAGTAGTTGGAGCTATATGTTGGGGGAAAGTGAGAGGTTCCGGAATATTTTTCTTTTGATTCAAATTACGCAAATATTTATTTGCTTTAAATCTCCAAGTTACTATCTTTTCACGGTATTCTTCGGCGGTTTCTAATTCTTTATCTAAATCCTCTGGTTTAAACAGATTCTCTAATTCCGAATCAACTGTTTTGAGAGACTCGAATTTATCATTTAATTGTTCAATAATTAGATCAATTTCGGATTCTTCATCAGTTATTTCGTTTTTTTGAATTTCTGATTCAATTTTAGAAATTAGTCTAGTAACTGATGCTCTCAACGTAGTGCGTTTCTTTTTAAGAAGTTCAATGTCTTGCTATACATTACAATGTCACAGCTATATCAAGAGGAAGTAATCCAACTAAAAAATTAACCCAATCTTCTTTTGGTATTTTAGCTCTACTTATTTGTTTTTCAAACAATGACAAATAAATTGCAATATCTGAGCCGCTTTCGTATTTATTAAGAAATTTTAACATTTCTGTATTCGCTGTTTCTGGTTTAGGCAAATTAATTGCTATTTTGCTTTCTAATTCTAGTTTCTTTAAATTATATTCACGTTCTTCTAATTTTTCACTAGTTCCTCATCATAATTTTCCGATTCTGTAATATTTTTTACTAGTTGCGGTACTTTAGCATTTTCTGGTGCATTTAAATCAAGTTCACAAAGTAAATTGATAAGATCGATTTTTCTGGCTCTACTAAGATAGGCCATTTTAAAAATAAAATATTCTACTCACAAGTTTTGTAGAAGTCTCATGAAGTATCCTCCAATCACGAATTCACAGTTCAGGTGCACACACAGCTTGGAAAATTCACAATTGATCACCAAATCAGCAAAGTTCAACGGTTCGGTTATATTCGTCTAAATTCCGGCTAGAGTTAAATCCCGGTGAGAGTCCCCATGGTTGTGTGGTGTTTTCGAGGAAGGACAGTTTTTCAGTGATAGACAAATTTAATGACGGAATGAAATTTACATATGTGATGAAATATTAGATGTTTATGAAGAAAAATATTAAATGTTCAGGAAAATGTGGGCCGTCTGCCCCGTTGTTGGTCACATGAATATGGGCCTTCAGCCCCGTTTATGGAAACACATTAGTCCCGTCTGGACTAGGAGGTTGAAACACATTACAATGAACACATTACACTGGGCAATGAAGTTCGCAGTTCAGCCGCAAACGAAAAAGTGAGTCTATCGATCCGATGGCGGAGAGGGGGGAAGTTGTTGATGACGGTGAGGCGGGGAAGGTGTTGCGCTGGAATGATGGCAGCAGCGGAAGGGGTGAGAGATGGAGTTCTCCTCATCCTTCATACATATTGTTTTTTAATCATTTTTGTATTTCTTTTTGTTGGTCATTTATTTAAATAATGTGTAATAAAGGGGAGCAGTTCGGAAAAATTAGTTAAAATTGTTTGCAGTACAGATATAGTGAACTCTCGGTTATAGTGAACCGATAGTGTGGTTCCTTGAAGGTTCACTATAGCAGGGTTTGATTGTAATACATCGACTTCATTCGTTTAAAAACTTACTAAGTATTGTAATATGTGATATTTTACAAATTTTTTAAGTCTTTTTATAGTTTTAAAAATTATTTAAAAATTTCAACAAAAAAAAAAAAAAAAATCCATGTGATTTTCTTTGTGATTTGACAAGGTAAAGAAAGAATTCTCATTTATGAAAAGGTAAAATTAAGCACTTTTCAAAAACACCCAGTGAAAAAGCACCTTTAAGAGCTTTATAATAACGGAAATAAGCACCTTTAAGCAATTTTTAAAATCGCTACGCGTCATGTAAAATATATTTAGAATTTATGCAAGATATTTTGCACCTAAATCTATGCTTTTAAAAGATCTTGAAAAAAATGTAAGGAACGAAATTTAAAACATAATTCCCATTTTTTTTATTTAATTACCAAGTTTTCGAATTTATATGTATTTGCTGTAAAAACACCATACTATAATAAAAATGCCGAAAAAAGAAAAGAAAATGGTTTAAAAAAAGCAAACGAAATTCAATAGTGAGAAATTATGCTAGAAAATGTAGGAAAACATTTAAAAGCAAAGATAAATCAAAAACACTTGTTACAAAAAAAAAAATTATAAAGATAGCGAGAAAATTATTATAGTTATTCATAAAATTTATTAAGATAAATAATTAGCTGTAAAATAGTTAGTAAAAAAACAATAATAAATAAAATAAAAAAATAAAAAAAATGAATAAAGGCGAAAGAGACAGAAAATTATTTCGTTTTTAAGTTTCTTGCTCCTACTGAATTTTTTTTGTTTTGCTAAGACCGAATTTCTCCTTTTTCTTTATAAACCCTTTTAACTTTAAAAGTGTCTCATCTTAATAAATAAGCCGATTAAAAAACAAACGTATCTTCAAATGTCAGAAAAATAATATAGAAAAATAGAATTATTAGTCATGCGTAAGAAATTTTAAAAAGATAAAAAATTGGCAGCTATTAAAAATAAAACTGAATTTGCACACAACTAAGAGTTGAAAGAAAAAACTTAATACCGTAATTTCAGAAATTTTAAATCATTCCCGCTAGAGTTTCTTGTTGACCTAGGGAACACGAAGTCCTAATTCTTGATGGTCCCGTCAAAGAATTTTAATGGTTTATGTTGAATCATGATGGTCCAACATCATTTGATGGTCACCATTATGCGTTCATGGTTTTAGATATGCCAACAAACTTCCACTCCAATAATCATCGAAAGAACTGTGATTCTCATGGACCATGATTTTCCGTGATGGTTCTAACTATATAAATTTCCAAAACGGTTTGATTGGAATACTTGATTGGCTTACTTCGATCTCAACCACTGAGGATTTACCTTCAAAAGGACAGTGCATTTTACCACTGAGCCATCGTAATACATTTTAAAAAGAAATAACCATAGAAAAAGTGACGTTCTTAAAAATGCCGCTCTGTAGTAAAAACGCCGAAAAAAAAATTCATTCAAAAAAGAAATATTCCTAATTTTTAAAATGAAACTTAAAAAAAGCATAGTTTTGAAAATCATATTTCCATCTTGCAGTATTTTTTTTGCAAAAAAAGTCGGAGTTAAAAAAAAATATTTCAAGGCCATGAGATTCTTAAAAAATTATAAATATATTCTTGAAAATGAAGCGCTATAGAATAATAAAAGGAAAACATACAAAATTTATTAAAAAAATTAAAACAGAAATAAAAAAAACGAAATATCGGTCTAAATTCTTGAAACTAAACTTTACAAAAAAGCATAACATTTGAAAACCTCGCATTTCCTTAAAATGAGGAGAAAAATTTGGTAATAAAAAAAGCACAAGAAACGCTGTTAAAATGCTGCGCTACAATACATATGCCGATAAAAACAAAAGTTTATTTAAAAAAAAAATAGTAACGGAAACAAAATTTGGTAAAAAACAATAATTCATAAATAGTTCATAAAGAAAATCCCTCTTACAACAAAACGAGGAGATAGAACAACATTAAAAGAAATTGTCTATTAGAATCACTCTACTAATATAATAATCTGACTAAAATATTATAATATCTAGCTAAAATAATACAATTAAAACGAGTCAATCAGAAACCTCTTGAAAAATTAAAATTTAAAGTAAACAATCTATAATCAATAAGTTATTTGAATTACACGTGTCATAAAATTGTATAAAAAAATACGTTAGAATTGTTTTTATAAGAAAATGTAAAGAGCAGTTTTACTGCAATAATTGTCGAACTTAATTCTCATTATTTTTTTTAAAAAACTGGCTGTTCACAAGTAAAACCTCTCTACAAGACTGCATTTTCTAGAAAGGATAATCCCTTTTCGGCAGGGGACTATTTCCACATTTAAACTTGTGTTAGCGTATTTATAACTCATTTAAAACATATTGATAAATTATATTGATAAACATATTACACACACCATAAAAATTTTTTTTTTGCTATGTTGAAATTTTTTCGTTCTTTTTAAAAATGTGGCTATTAATTACCTCATACAAAATCTATTCTAATGGCTTTTTCCTTTTGCTGATTACCCCACCGGGGATAAAATTCAAGATTATTATACGTATGCTTCGCACGCAGGGATAGTCTGGTTGATAGGGCACCGGGTTCATGTTCTAAGAGGTCGTTGGTTCGATCCCCGCTAGCCGAAGGTGACTGATGCACGTTAAATCTGTCGGTCACAAAGTCGTTCCCATAACTTACCTTTGGGGGTTACTGATCTAAGAGTTTCCTTGTCTTGTTGATTGTTTCAAAACTACAAGAATACGGAATTGAACGATGAAGTAGTCGTAAACCCAAAAAATTGGGTCGGCTGTTCAACGACGGTTATATAACTATAATATTATAATATATGTTTCGCACAGAGATGATTGTGCAGTGCTAGGTGAAGGGGCTGGTGAGCTGTAGCGACACGGATCTCTGGCCAAAATTATAAGGGTTAAATAAGAGTAATTTTATCGCAATTTTATACACTACATATTCGATGCAATAATGCTTGGAAATTGATCAGCTTTAATTTGATACTTTTATGTAATTAGAGGCTATTTTATATAGGCTCAGAACCTTCCGAGTGCCTACCTTAAGTATTTTTATATCATATATGCACCTTGTACAGAGCAAAATGCTTTAGTATAATTTATTACGTATGAAAGTTAACATTTCAGCTTATATTTTATTTTTGACAACTTAAATTTCTAAATTTACGATTACAAATTATAATTCTAAATAAAAAATTTAAACAAAAAATCGTTGAAAAATGTTAAGGGCTCCTGAATGTAAGCTTTTAAAGGCGTTGAGATAAATCAGGCCTGCATGAAGCGATAGTTATCGTCTAAATTGCTTTAACTTAAAAATAATAATACGCAATGGTGTATCTTAAATTAAAAATTTTTCTTTTCTTAAATATCTAATTTGTTTAAATATGTATATATAAGCTATTATATATATTATATCTGATTATAATATTGTAATTAATTTATTATATATATAATAATAGATATATATTATATATTAATATATATTTTAGAAATTATCCACATAATATAAATCCTGATGCAAACCTGCATGAGGTGCAATATGATATTTTAAATAAAGTTAAATTAGATTTATAAACAGACTTACTACTACTTAACTACTTGAAATCTCATATAACTGTGAAAGCGTTCATAACTATTATGGCTCTACCTTAGCAAAATGTCTAGCTACGCCTTAGGATTGGTAACCTTCTTACTCTAGCTAGTCATAAAGCAGTGTTGCGTTCTCGATTTCATCATCAAAGATGATGATATCGAGAACGAAAAATGGAATTAACAGAAAATGGAATTAAAAAAAAAAAACTCTAAATTATAAGGGAAACGATCGCTGTATAAAATTTTAAAAAATTGCAACCATTCTTAAAAAATCAATTATGAGCTTTTTGATTATTATAACTCTTAAATAATGTTAGGTGAATGTAAATTGAATGTTTTTTTTTTCCTTTCTTTTTTTTTTTTTTTAGTTGTTAGATAAAAATGGCGAGGAAGAAGATGTTGCCAAGTAAAAGGGCTCGGGTAAGTTGTGGTTTGTTTTCAATGATTTTTAAACGAGTGTAAATAAAATCCTGAAAATATGTCTGAAAAAAGAATTCAAAAATAACCATTTGCCTCCTTTTAAGTACCTTAAAACAGGTTCACACATTTAGAAAAGTCTTTTCACACATTTAGTTTATAAGATTTCAAAAAACTTGCTCGTAGCTGCAACTCTACTAAATTTTGCCAGTTTCTCAAGATCTACTGGTTTAATTAAAATTCTGGTTTTTGTACATATTAGAACATTTCCGAAAATTAAGTCTAATTTCTAAAAAAAATCTCTATTGAAATGGAAATATATATTATGCAATCATTTGCAATACATTTGAATGAGTAAGGAACATAAGGAAGAGAACCTCTTTTATAAAAATCAATTCAAAACTTGTTTTGTTCTAAAAGGGTCAGTTTATTTTTATTCTGAACTCTCTTCTTAAATAAATTAAAAATAAAAATATTTTAACTATCTTTGATGAATTAAATGTCGATTAATATTCGAAATTATGAGAAAACATTATGCATAACATTTCAGGTATGTTTAACGTGAAATCATAACTGGAAAATGTTGCAGTTTTTCTATTTTAATGAATATAAAAATCCCTAAAATTCCTTGCGTATAAATATTTAGTATATTATGCAGTAATTATCACGAAATTTATGTTATTTTGTAATATCTACTGGATTTTTTGCTATTAATGATGGTAGCTAAGCTTGCTATATCGCGTTTGAAATTCATTTTGTGATAAATGGATCAAAATTCATAGTCATTAAAAAAAAAGAGGATCATTGTTTATGCATATAGTTTAAGAGCGCTCCAGTCCACTTAATCGTCAATGTTTATGTATAAATCGTTGGAATTCGTCCTTCGTTGTTTTCATTGAAATGAAAACCAAAAAGAGATGTGAAAATCTGAAATTTGAATTTAAAACTAATCCCCATTAATCCTTCATATTTTTATATATGGAAAGCGATTATCAAGGAGACATGTTTTGTTTCGTTTAATTTAGCTTGATTTATTAATTTATTTATTTTTTAACTAAGAAGTTCAACAGAAATAGCTGCAGCTAGTGTGTATAATTTGGGTTCTAAACCCTCAGAATATGAGGGAATCTCCAACATCAGAACATATTCCCAATAGTTTAATCAAGAAAGATAAAGGTCGGAAGACACCAAAATGATAATTTTGCTGGGGAGATTTCCGCCTCGTGATCTATGTCAGAGTAATGGAAACTGAAAAAAAAAAAAACAAAAACAAAAAAAAAACGGAAAGAATCTCACTCGAAAGGTGTAACTCGTAGCCACCTCCGGGCAATCACCTACGTGTGTCTTTTTTTTTTTTTTTTTTCTTAAATTGCAAGTTTAAAATCTTTTTATCAGAGATGATTGTGCTCCGGAAAAATCCGGATTTCCTGATTTTTCGCTCAGCGTGATCCGGAAATCCAAGGTCCAGAAATTTCAAGAAATCATCGATCACATTTATGTATAAAAATTCTTCTATATTTTATTTAAAATTATTAGAACTGGAATTTAAACTTGGCATCTCTTTCATTTCGAAATATTTTTTCTGGTAGA
This sequence comes from Parasteatoda lunata, assembly GCA_949128135.1. Lineage (NCBI taxonomy): Eukaryota > Metazoa > Arthropoda > Arachnida > Araneae > Theridiidae > Parasteatoda > Parasteatoda lunata. The sequence continues at coordinate 104,482,701 of OX421978.1, forward strand.
ATAATAAATGCGATTAGAGATAAAAGTAAACTTACACATAATTATTCATTTAAATTATGCTGCCTATTAATTTATTTAGAATTTCATGTTTTGAAAATTTCAATGATTTTAATTTATTAAGACATGAATTTTTTGAAATCCGTCATTAATGATTTTACTCAAGAAATTTTCAGGATTTTTGAGTAGGGCTGACAATCACCCCTGATTAATCGATTATAGCGATCATTGTAGTTAGCGAAACAGGTCACGATGCGGAAATACTCTATCCATTTCACTTTTTGCCTATTATGCAATAATTAGGGAGTCAACAAAAGAAAAATCGATTTTTTATGTTCTTTTTTTTCTTTCTTTTTTTTATTTTGCAAACATATAAAGTTCCTTTATGATAATTCCATGTAAAAAATAATTTAAAATGAATTATTTTTATTATTTTGTTTAATAATAGTAAAAAAAAAAATTTAATCGAGTAAATATCACTTCTTTTGAAACTTAAAAGATAAACGCCTATATTTATAAGAAAATGAATTCAAAATCATGAGTAAAAGTTTTTTCGTTTGGTTTTAAAATAGTTTTCGACTCTTTTATTACTTTGAAGGATTGTGCATTTATTTTTCTACTTTCAGGAAGAGGATGACGATTCTTCCAATGAAAATCAAAAGTAAGTAATCTTTCATCATTCGGTTTTCATATTGATCTCTACCTTCATCGCATTATAAAAGAGTTTTAATTGCTCTTTTGGTCTAAAGATGTTTTGTTTGCATATACGAGTGCAAGTAAATATTAGTTTTATTAAAAATTGATTACTGAAATTCTGTTCGTTTTGTCACTATCTTTAAGCTACGTTACTGATTTGGCATGCCCGATTTTTATATTAATAATATTTGTTCTTTTAGCATACGGCCAGTTGGTCTGTGCAAACGACGCCGCTTGTGTTCTTCGTCGAGCGAAGAAGATGAAACCTTTTCTGATAAGGTGAGTTCAATCTTCAGTGTTTCCCAAACTTTTGTGTACCCTTTCTAAATTTTTCGTAATGCTGTGAATTAAAAAAATAAATGTATTTTTACTGTTAAAAAATTGCATAAAAGTTAAAAATCACAACTGGCTGTTGACAGCACTCATTATTAACTGTTAATTGTGCAAAAAATAGCCAATAGAAAAATACGTAATCGTAAATTTTCATGACTAGCTTTGTTTTTAAATAAACGTTTTGAAATTTTCGCTTGTTGTAAGATATTTCGCATGAGAACGCGTACCCCCGCTTAGCTGTTCCCGTACCCCTGGGGGTACGCGTACCACACTTTGGGAAACACTGTTCTAACTGATCACTTTTATTATTTTCTGTTCTGTTTGGCATCTTTTTTGTAGATTTGTAGTTAAAGAATATTTGCTCAGAATGTGTTTATAAACTTTTAAAAAATTCAATGCGTTTTAACATGTACAAAATGTTTTGTTTAAAAAAAAATTAAGCTACTTCAAAATAACACAGTATTCGTTTTTTAACGATTAAATTAAAATACAACATGATATGAAATTAATACTTTTACCATGTCTAAACAAAATAATAAATCATAAAATCCAAATTTAAGTAAAGTATAAAAGATAAAGAGTGTAATTTCTTAAATGTGTGTTCCGTATATTTTATAAAACAATAAACAATACTAAGCACTACTTTTTTAAAATGTTATAAACCGGTATACTAGAAGCTTTCTTTGGCTATAATAGCATAAATGAGTGAAAACATGATCGGTTGAAGCTATCATTTGAATATTAACTGCAATTCTAAGACTTTTTTTTTTTAAATCTTTCAAACAGAACTACCATTTATAGTTACCATTAAATTACAATTTAAAATTTTTTTTTTCTGCGCATAATTGTTTTTCAAAAGAAAAGTATTTTATAATTCACTCAAATCTGAAACTTGTTTCTTGTAAGATAATCTTTTAAATTTAGAATTATGGTTTGCTGGTAAACTTATTTAAAAGTGTTGAATTTGTTTTTTGCTAAATAGGAGATAATAAAATTTTTTGATAGTTTATAATATGGTTTATAACAGTTTTAAACAGCTGGAGTGATGACTAATATTTTAGTGGTAGTTGAAATATCATCCTTGATCTTTTGGCCGTTACATCTTAATTTGAGTGTTGTCTCAGAGAAATAAATAAAATCGTTTAAGAAAAATTGATTTATTAATTATTGAAAATGGCCATGATTCAAAAATAATAGGAAAGGGCATCATAATCAGTATTAGGTTTGAAAATACTGTTTTTCTTTGAGTATTGATCATTATTTTGAAAAGGATTGCTCGTAAAAGTAAATGTATGCATTATAATATTTTAACAGGATTCGTGTGGTCTTTAAGAACGTAAGACATCCGTAGCATCAATATTGTAACTATAAAAGTTATCTTTAAAATTAAAATTTTGAGACCAGAAATTTTGAGTTAAAGAAACGGAATATTTTATCTTTTAAGTTTTTGTGCCTCCATTTCAATATCTTAAGACCCTTACAAATTCTGTTTAAAAAGAGAGTATCGTATTAGATATATATATAAGAAAAAGAAATCTCAAAAGCGGTTTTTGGTAATGAATGTAATGTATCGTAATTGAAAAAAAATGTTGTGTGACATTTTATGGTGAGTTTGCGAAAAAAAGTTTCAGAATGTATCAAAACATTATTTGCAAATCATCTTTTGTCAAAGAAAACCTAAATATCTGACTGAATGAAGAGATTTTTTAAACAATTAAGCATTTTTAAAATGTGCTTCTTTTCGATTTTTGTTTTTTAAAAGCCCTTAAAGGCTACCTAAACTAACCAGTTAATCGGAACACCTAAAACTCGCAGGCAATGCCTGAAACGATTCATATTTCACACATTTCCTAAGCATTCTATAATAATAAACCTGAAAAGTATAAAATGTATTTCCGATTCGTTTCGAAAGTAATGAAATACAATTCAAACGTCATTGAAACTTCACAGCATATAGATTAATTTTAATTTCTTCATTTGTATATGAACATTTTGTTTCCCTTCATAAGACATGAATTCTTCAAGGCATGAATTTCGTTTTATCAAACTTTCATTTTCCCTACGCATTTTGAATAAATTTTTTTAATGGCACTGTCATAATTTTTTCCTAATAGTATTTGAATTTTTGAGGAATGCGCGTAATTGTAATTTACAAAATAGCCTTATTACGACCTTTTTTCTTACTTTGCCTAATATCATTTGGGGCCGTTCAAAAAATACGTACACAAAAATGGAGAAATTTTGACCCCCTCCCCCCCTTCGTACATTACCGTACATAAAGTCTTACCCCCCCCCTCTTAGAGTACGTAAATTTTATTAGTCTACACCCCTTTTCCATAAAAATTAAAATAATTATGTTCTAATAAAATTAAATATTTATTTAAAATAATTTATTCATTTAAATTATTTAAACAATAACACCCAACTTTATCTTTGAATCAATAAATAAAACAATCTTATCTGTACGTACTTTGTATAATATCTCCCCCCCCCCCTTCGGGATGTACGTACTTTTTGAACGGCCCCTTTTTCATTCTATAGAATGCCTAGCTATTACATATAGTGTCCAGGGAAAGTATGTAATAATTCTCATATTTCGTACTCCCCCCCCCCTAAAAAAAAAAAAAAAAAACTCCTAGCATTTCATGCATTGTCACGGAATGTTTCATACTTTGCCCCGGTAACATACACATTCATACAGTCTTGAATTAAAGGTTCATAAATTAGTTGTATTACAAATTTTAAGAAGCATTTTAAAACTTTATTAAATAAAACAGGCAACATTATTTGTCTCTATGTAAAATATGCAACAAAGTTTGAAAGGTAATATTATTTCACCCTGTACTTCAAAGCCTTCGAAGACAATTACTTTCGTTCAAAATTCTAAAATTGCATTTGAAATATTTTGAGTTCTTCTGAAATGTTCTATTTTTTTGCAAGGCTGTCATTTGTTATACGATTTCATTACTCTTTATAAACTTAAAATTAAACATCGAAAGTTCTAAAGACAACTCAAAATTTTGTTTTGATACTCCCTTTTTGCTGCTATTTTAATTTCTCAATATTAAATATTTCGGAACTTATTTAGTTTATTATTATAAATTTTAAAAGCTAGGAAACATGTAATGTGGAATCTCATTAAAACTTTCACGCAAAGTATTTTAAAAGTTCCTCTAATTTCTCAAATTCATTATTTTTATAAATTAACCATTCGCCTATTTTACAAATGTTTAAAAATATGTAGTGTACCGAAATTTAGTTCAAACTGAGATATCTTTTTAGTTTTTTTTTCTTGGTAATATATTTTACGATCAGCATCATTTTTTAAAATTTTTTTTTTTTAAATTAGATGTAAATAAAATGAAGCTTATCATAAAATGGACATAAAAAGCTTTACATATATTTGAGCTGATTTGAAGAATTTGAAGAGATGCTCTCATGATGAAGGGATGCTTTAAGAGATGCTAGGACCTGTGGGACGGGAGCGCTAGGTCCTTGGTTCGATCCTCGGATCGGAATTACAAGGCTACGGAGTTGAATATTGGTAGTCGTAAATCCAAAATTGCATCAGTTGCTAAACAACGGAAATAAATTTTCGGCTAAGTATACTACTATAAATTCTTTGTGTGAGCCGCGATGGTTCCCCTTCCAATGAGGTGAACCGGGATCGAATCCCAGAGATAGCTGGTTGATACGAATTCCGCATCCGGCACACGCTGGCCATAGTGCTGGCGAAAGACAGTGGTAGACAGATCATAGGTTAGAGTCCCCTTGCTGTCAGGCTAACCGTGGAAGGTTTTAGTGGTCTCACAATGTAACGCGGGCTAGTTTCATCAAAGTCTTCTACGAAGGCAAATTTCTCCCACTATTTGATCCAAGACTTCCATTGCTTTCTGGATTGGATTCAAAATTACAAGGCTACGGAGTTGAACATTAGTAGTCGTAAACCCAAAAATTAGGACGGCTGTTATAGAATATTATTATTAAATAAAATAAAATATGAATTCTTTATCGTGTTTTAGATCTTAGCACAGTTTAAAATTAATTTTTTACTTCGCTGATTTGCAAACGAATCAGCTAACTATCAAAAGTAATAAAATAGTTCCCTGTCTATTTTTAGCGTCTTTGACAGACAGCCAATCATCTTTGTTAATATAACGAGATGATCTTCATATTTTTTGTAATTTTTAATTCAACACAAAAATAAAAATAAATCGCAATTTAAGTATCAGTGTAAAACAATATTTATAAAAGTTATAAAAATAATTTATTTTAACCGAGATTAAATTGAACTTAAGATTATCAACTTTAGCGTTACACGCAAAGAAAAAGACAGGAAAATGATTTTCAGATTGCTTGGCGGTAATAGGATTCCAGCTAATTGTTCATCATTATCTCAATGAAATTATATTTTATAAGCAACCACTTTTTATTATTAATAAGGCCGAGCCGTTGAGACTCAGAAGACCAGGAGTCCCTTAGGCGAACCGTGGAATGATACCATGTTTTTCCTTCCTATGTAACACAAATTCAGTAAAAAAAAGTTAGTCCAATAAAAAAAACTCCACGAAGGTAAAATCTCTCTCAATATTTGATCCAAGAGTTCTCTTGTCTTCTGGATTGCGTTCAAAATTACAATGCTACGGAGTTAAATATTAGTAGTAGTAAACCCAAATGGCTCGGTTGTTCATCTACGGTTATAATATTTAATTAACTAATTCTAACAAAAATAAATTTATAATAACTTGTAAGTTTTATTCTAGTGCAAGTGGAAAGCAACATATGGTTGCACCATGCAACAAATGAATAAAATTTACTTAATTTCTCAAAAGCACTATGCTTAATTTTCTTTTTTCAGTAGTGAAAAATAATCCATTTAAAAAAATAAATATAATTTTCTTATAAAAATTCAATGTAATTTTCAGAAAAGGAGAGTCAAGCGCTCTACTAAGGATGATCGAGCTGGTCCATCAAGCAGGTAAATAGTTACTTATAATTATTATTTTAAAACAAGAAAGTATGAAATATGTTTTTAACGCGGATTTCCTAAATATATTTTAAAGGTATTTGTTATTAACTTTATGGGTATTGGCACTTTTATAGCTACTCCACTGATTGGCATGCACGATTTTTGCATTAATATTTTTGTTCTTTTAGCGAGCCGATATTACCAACCTGCCCATGCTGCTCATCCGCGAGACGGAAAAGGAGACACTCATCCAGCGAAGATAACTCACCCTCTGACGAGGTGAATTTATTCTTTTGAATTATAATGGATCACTATATAATATTTTCTGCAGTGGCGAAAATTATCAGCCACACTCTTGTTTCCCTTATCAATTTTTTTGAAGGAAAAAAAAAAATCAAAAATCAACATAATTTTTTTATTTTGTTAATAAGTATAAAGAACTAAAACAAAATTAATGAACAAGTTTTAAGTTGAAATGTTAATTTTTTTTTATGAGTAAAAAAAACATTTAATTTACCATCAGTGTTCCATTCCGAATTATCCAGAGTTTTTTTTTAAAAGTGATACTTTCCAAACGTGATACGCCATTTTTTTTTTTTTAAATTCAGCAATCATCGTAAATACAATCGCACAAAACGCGTGTCACAGTAAAACACCTACAAAAAAACTTGACTTTAAATCGCAGCTGATTCTTAATATTATTCGTTTTTTTTTCTTCTGCGCTTCCGGCCGAGTAAAAAACGTGAGAAAGCAAACAGTACTGACAAATTCTGCTACGCCCGAGTTTTCTCGGGATAATAAATATTCGCAATATATATATATATATATATATATATATATATATAGCAAAATAAATAAATATAAAAAAATTAGGAAAAACAATAAGTATCATTTATTCATCATAAGTTCAAAATGAAGATAAAACAAAGGTAAATTACAGACAAATGAAAAAAAAAAGGGGGGGGGGGAGAATAATAATAATAACAAACAACTGGGGAAAGAAAAAGAATTAATCCGAAAAAGAGTGCTTTCTAATATTGTATCAATATAGCCAAAGCAAAATATATCAATACAATAGTGTGAGGAGCACTCAAAAAAATTTTTTTTTTACAAAAGTTACGACAAATAAAATATAATCTTTTCATCAATTATTTATTTTATCTTTCATTTTTCGGTTTTTTTAAATTCTTTTTCTTTCCCCAGTTGTTTGTTATTATTATTATTATTCCCCACCTTTTTTTTTTCATTTGTCTGTAATGTACCTTTGTTTTATCTTCATTTTGAACTTATCTTATGAGTTCTATTTACTTGCAGCTTATGCGCAATAAATGATACTTATTGTTTTTCTTACTTTTTTTCTGGTTTTTTTGTATTTATTTATTTCGCTGCATATATATATATATATATATATATATATATATATATATATATGCATGCCCGAGTTAACTCGGAATAATCAGGGAAACGGTTAATGAGTCATTGAAACTAAATACTTGTTGGATACTTGTGATACTAATGTTGGATACTAATGAGCAGAGCTTGCTAAGTCTCTATCTCCAATCGATATCTGTTTTTTTTTGCAAGAAAATAGTGAAGCCAGACCTTTAAAAATAAGTCAACACAAATTGGCAACAATGCCCTGAATTCTTTTGTTGCCTCTAATTTATAAGATCTCGTAAACGACCGGAATTCAGTGTCTCTTCAAACATGCTGTTTGTTTAGTGATTCTAGAAATTTTGTACATGAAATACATCTTGCAAAAAGACCAAGAGTTGTTTCTTACAGAAACTAAATGGTTATAAAATTAGATAATAATTCTTTCATTAGAGTTCAGGAAAGCATATCCCAAATTCGGTAATAATGAAATTTGATGATTAATTATGTGAATTTTATTAATTGAATTATTGAAATTCAAAATTTTTTTTAGTTATCCCAATCTTATTCCATGAAAGCATCCTAAGCGAATGTTCTGAATGTTCTTTCTCACTCGGAACTGGTTAATTACTAGTCAAAAAAAAAAAAAAAAAAAAAAAAAAAAAAAAAAAAAAAAAATACTAGCTTTTCCTATGTTTCCTGCAACAAATATTAAACTGCTCCTTCCAATGAATCATGTTTAACCTCAATTCTAATGATGAGAGCACAACTGTACGTAGAATACAATACCTCATTTATCTTTAGATGATGCATTTGTTATAAGAGCAAGATTATACTTTTCTTAAATAAAACTATCAGAATCCTACTTGAATTGTTTCCGCAGTTTAGAGATGTTCTGTTTAAATCCCTTTATTTCTGCGCCACAAAGCAAAATAATTATGGAAACTTTTAATGGTTTGAGAAATTTTAAAAGAAAGAGTTATAGCAGAATCTCTTTTATTTTCGAGATGGCTTAAAAGTTATCTCTTCCTTTAATTTGAATGAAACTTCCTTTAAGCCTCATATAACTCACAATACAATTTGATGTAAAATTATTATAATAATAATAACAAATAATCTGCGATTAATTACTCCAAAGGCTCTTGAGGGCTCTCAATTTACTGAGCTAAAAGTACTTGAAATTATGAAAACTGACGGTAAATATTAAAAGTATTTTAATATTTTCAATTCGAATAAAGATTACAATAGGAAAAACTAATTGAAAGTTGACATTTTTCTATGTATAAGTCTTAAGAAAAAATTATATGATATTTCTACAAATTTGAATAGAAAACTTAGCTATTGGATATATTTTTTAAATTTTGTTTTGGTTTGTTTGTGTATTTTAAGTTGTTTAGTTTAAAATGTGTTAAATTTGTTTTTATTTTCAACGAAGTAAGAGATGAATGCTTTTTTGGTAGTTTATGATATGGTTTATAATAGTTTTAAATAACTTTACGCAAGTGAGAAAACTTAATTTTTGAAAATTTCATGCAAAATATTATTAGCTGTTTTTTTACCTCAAATTTATTATTTTTTATATATAAATTCTACCACTATTTGAAAAATGGTGGAAAAATATAGTACACCAATATAGTTTTAAATGTAGTTTTTAAACAGCATTATTGTTTTATGTTTTGTTTGCAATATTCCTTACAACCTCTCGTTATTTATTAAATTATATTTAGTTTAAAAGAGGCTTTCAAATTATCGTTGGCTTTTTTTCCTTTGTCGTTACAGAGGCCCTGACTGTAATCAAGTGAGACATAAAGACTGTGATTTAAACTTATTACAATATGAAATTACAATTAATAAAAATCTGTGATTCGTTTGCCTCGCATTAGTTTTTTCTATTACCATTCAAAAGAATTGTTTTTCTTACAACTCTGGCTAGAATTCTTTTACGCTAATCTATAACATGGAAAAGTGGTTCTCTCCGAGAGTTATTACAAATTTAAGTTCTGCCGTGCTGTGGTTTCTTTTTTTTCGAATCAGCTTTCATGTATACATAAAGTATTCTTCCCCTTGATCTACATATACATTAATTACTATCTAATTAACTGTGATTCTACCAAAAATAATTTTATAATTACTAGTAAATTTTATTTAAGCGCACATGAATAGTAATATATTGCAACAACTAAATAAAATTTACTTAATTTCTCGAAAGAAATGTCTTTAATCTTCGTTTTCTTTTTCAGCAGTGAAAAAATAATCTATTGACATAATTATCTAATATAAATTAAATTTAATTTTTAGGAGAGCAGAGCCAAACGCTGCAGAAGAAAATATGAAGAGCTGTAAGTAGTCAAGTGATTTATTACTGATATATTAATGCTGGAAACTTTAAAAATTTTGAAATTCTTCAGAGCTCAATTAAACTCTTTTCAACAGACATAAATTTTTGTTTTTAATGCTGATTCGCACAGTACATTTCAAAAGTATTAAAGTGTGAAACTCTAAAGTTAATATTTTTCAGGGGATTTTTTATTTTTAAACTTAAATTTTTTGGAGTTCAGAAGCCATTGTCATATTTGAAGAGTTTTAGTTTGTGTTTTTTCTTGAAACATTTCACACTTACTGAGAGTTTGTTTAATTTTATTAAGTTTATAATACAATATACTCGAGCATGATATTTTTAAATTTTATTTATGATTGAAATGTCACAATCTTGAACATGGATTTTAACAAAACATGATGTAATTTCTTTTCAGAGGCTCCTTTGGTGAGCATCTAGAAGGGATGCAGATAAGGCAATGGGGAAGAGGCTACCCGTCAGCCCTCCTTCAGGCTATAAGTCAGGAAAGGAGACGACTGGCAGTAAGTTATTTTACTTTTTTATCAAATGTTCACAGTTCATTGGATGCGACCCACAAATGAGCCACGGAAATTGTTGCACATATATTAAAGTTAATTAGTATTACATTTTAAGTAATATGGATTAGTTTGTTTAATTCGATTGGTATCTTTACCTCAACCAAAATTTCAAATTTTGATTGGTATCTTTACCTAAGCCAAAATTTCAAATCAATTTGGATCTAAATACCTTATCAAATAGAATCTAAAGCCGTCCTTCCTGCGCAGAATGATTTTTCAGAAACTTTCGACATCAATATGGGTGTTCAATAGATAGCCTCTACTATTTAATTTAATTCGCCATTAAGAAATCGGATTTCAGAGACTTGATTACCAGTAAAGCCTTTGCTGATGATGTAGTACTTGAACCCGGGATTAGACAATTAGATATCAGAGGTTTAGTTAACAGTAAAATAACTCGTAATTTATGCCTCTGCTGTTAAAATAACAATACTGGGTGAAAATTATAAATGATTTAATTGCATCAACAAAAACTATTAGAAGTAGCAAGTATAGCCGTTCTTTTACTTAATGAACAAAAAATAATATATATGTAAAATAAAAAGTTATATTACCACGAACTACAGGGAATTTTTTAATGTTGGTAATTTTAATTTTCCTACCGTGGATAGCTTTCATATCTAGACTCAATTATAAACACTTCAAATACAATTCCAGAAGAAATTTCTTAAAGAATTCAGAAAGAGGACCAAAACGTTTTGTCTTATCAGCATACGTGAAAAAGAAATAAAATTGACCCTAAGAGCAAATAAACTAAACATTTACTTAATAATCATAATTCCCGTGGTAACTGCGAGATTTGAACTGTGATACAAAAAATAATTTTTGAACAAAATGTACTTAGAATTAAAATTTATGACCCAATACAATTACAGCTAACTATTAATTATTAGTGATTAGGAACTAATGATGAGCTGGAAGCACTTATTAAGCATAGAAATATTGTCACCAAAGCACCGAGTACTTCATGGTTTGGTAGCATTGACAGATTACCTCGAGTGGTCTTGCATTGCAATAGGCCGAGATACAGATTAAAAAAATGTGGATGGATGATATTGATTGATGATTTTGAAGACCAAAGTCAGGGAAAGAGCTGCTTGAAAAATTATTGTGCGAGGCTAAGGTCTACCCTGGGCTGTAGTGCCAATAATGAAGTTTTTCCTAGTTAAAATTCATCCTAAAAAAAGGAATTTTTACGTTAATCGGAAATTTTGTGCACACAGTTGTGTGAAACTCATTTAACCGAATATCCATGTTAAATTTTCTTAATCATGTTTTTTTATAAGTATTTAATAATAAAATAATAATTTTGAACACGTATTGTTTTGTCATTTTTATCTAAGTAAATTTAATTAAAAAAAAAAAAGAATAAACTTGATTAAGGATCGCTCATTTCCCTCAGGCTGAAATATTTTATTTTCTTCGTATTTTGTTTTATTTTATAGTAGTGAATTGAATAATGGTAGTGGTGGGTACTCTACATTACTGATGTGGGGGAGTTATATGGCCAACATTCATCTATGAAATATATTAATGGACTTGAGTTGAAGAATAATTGTTGTGGTAGACACGCTACTGTACTCCCCAACCAGGATTTAACCTGTTATAGAATTCGATGAGCCGATTCATTGCTGTTTTGCGAGAAGCCGGGAGAACTATATTAAGATCACCGGATTTCAAGTGATCATCGTGTGAGCTCGATTAAGTTCACGTCGGCCGTGATTGCTCCTGTGTTGCCATTAGAAGTCGAATGTATACAGGCCACGTTGTGTGCGATCTAGATTGAGTACGTGAAGGTGGTCACAAATAGACAATCTATCGAAGTGGGTGTTTCTGTCGGCGTGTTCAAATCACATCTGGTTATTCACCAATTGTGAGCTGCCGGTAATGTCAATAATCAAAAGTTACCTAACAATAGAAATTATATACCATTGAATTATATTGAGAGAATAGAATACCTTTGTTGTACAATTACCACTATATATAAAACTTTTATTATTTTCTATTATGTATTTTCTTATCGAAACATTTTAGGCTCAGTGTGATCCTTCCAAACCTGGTCCTTCAGGTGTCCAAATGAGAAGATCTGTCTCTCGCTCTGGACGAGCATCTCCTGTAAGTATCATAAACCACTTATCCAGTGCCTTTTATATTACTTTAATTTATTTTTAATTCCTAATATTTTTTTTTTATGAGAATAAATTATTATTGTTTCGATTACTTTCGAGAACAAAAAGTAACTAACCATGACTACGCATTATATATAACAGAATAGAGTTCTCTCATCTGTGCTAAATATAGTGTACTATATACTTGTCTTATGTTAATTTGTGCCGACCGGCCTGTGTAGGGGGCAGGGAACTGTCCTTGCATCAGAAAGGTTCTGGGTTCGAATCCCGGGCAAGGCATGGATGTTGCTTTCTCTCTATCTGTGTTCTATGTCTTTTCTTCTTTGTGTGTGAATGTGACCCTATAAACGGGTTGTGGTAGTGTGACGTGGGTGACGCAGCTCCACCGCCGTGGCTTCGCCACAGGTGCCCACTGTGTAACGAAAAGAGAGTTAGCAGTTCTGGCACTTTCTATGGCCAAGTGCCCGCCATTTAAAAAAAAAAAAATATTTAATTTGTGGCATCCTATGATTGACGTTGATAAATTTTTGCATTACTTTTAATTAATAAAATATTGACAAAATTGCAACAATTACCATAATCAATATTACCGTATCATAGGTGAAAAAGCTACAATATACCAAATAAGTGTTTTTTTTTTAATTTTCCGCTTTTTTTTTTCATTTTTATTTTTTTGAGATCGAAAATGTCAATAATCTTCTATCAAAAGTTACCTAACAATAGAAATTATATACCATTGAATTATATTGAGAGAATAGATTACCTTTGTAGTATAACTACCACTATATATAAAACTTCTATTATTTTCTATTATGTATTTTCTTATCAAAACATTTTAGGCTCAGTGTGATCCTTCCAAACCTGGTCCTTCAGGTGCCCGAATGAGAAGATCTGTCTCTCGCCCTGGACGAGCATCTCCTGTAAGTATCATAAACCACTTACCCAGTGCCTTTTATACTACTATAATTTATTTTTAATTCCTATTAAAAATTCTTTTTTATGAGAATCTCTCATCTGTGCTAAATATAGTATATACTTGTGTTATATTAATTTGTGGCATCCTATGATTGACGTTGATAAATTGTTGTATTATTTTTAATTAATACAATATTGACAAAATTGCAACAATTACCATAATCGATATTACCGTATCATGGGTGAAAAAAGCTACAATATACCAAATAAGTGCTTTTTCATTTTCCACTTTTTTTTCATATTTATTTTGAGATCGAAAAGTCTTCATTACAAGCGCCGTATTTGGATGGAACTCGCGTGATATTCTGCTTCTATGAGCGTAGCTGGTTACGAGGCTGGAACATTCGTAGCTGGTTAAGAGGCTGGGACATTCGTAGCTGGTTAAGAGGCTGGGACATTCGTAGCTGGTTAAGAGGCTGGAACACTTAAAATAGGGATAGGTGGTGTATAGCTTTTTTTTCTTTTCCTTATACTTGGTATAGATCAGCGAGTAAACCAATCAACATCTTATTCCTCCATTGCAACCCCATTAGATATTTGCACTCGCTTGTTACTATAGTAGCAGATAGTCCCAGACTTATAGTCTGGAGGAGTTCTCCTCAAAGCCCTACAGCAGAATATAAAACCATAGGCATGTCATTTTTTCATAAAAGTTTCTTTTTTTTTTAATAAATATTCTGATTTTTTTAAAAATTTGCCGTTGAAATAAAATAATCACATATATTTCCAATTCTCAAGGATAAATAGAAAATTCAAATTACTTTAACACTCATAATATGCTCCAATACATAATCTTTTTATTCTAATTGTTTCTTAAATGTATTCCCTTTTTTATTACATACAATTTAAACACCATAAAACTGTTGGTGCCTAAATATTTCTGAATAACCTGTAAATCTATTTTTAGGATAAACAGCCGGATGATGCTTCAGGTGTAGGTGATAGAGGTGGTGTGGTGGATCCTGTTCCTCTACGCAAACCTCGAAGTAAGTTATATAATTATTTTATTCTAAGTGCCTTTACTTATTCAATATTAAACGTTTTTTAAAAATCCTTTAAAGTGCATTCATTTTCCCTTTTACGAAATGAGATTTTTTTTCTTGTCCCAAAAATTGTTCAACGTTTTCATAATTCATTCAACCATTTTGGTCCATAGCGATAATCATTTTACATGTTTAATGCTTGCGATTCTGCTGCACCAGGGGTCTGTCCAGACATTTTGTGAAAGGTCTGTTTTTACAAAATTGTAATTTCTGAATATAAAATAAACATTCTTTCAACCAGGGTCCGCTTTTGTGAATGTGTGCAAATAGGGTCCGATTATTGCAAAAAAAAAACTTTTTCAAGGAGTTTTTAAATCGTAAAGACATACAAGATTATGCTCAACACTGTAAAATTGTAATTAAAAAAACTAAATTTTAAAAAATAAACAGCAATTGCAGCTACTAAATGAGCGATGCAACATACAAGTATTTGGTATTTAGCCTATACTGCTGAACACAGAATATTCATTTCGGACGAATAATGGAAAAAGCGTCTGCAGAAGACAAAATTTAGTTCGTTTACATCTATCTTTCTCCCCCCCCCCTTAGTGGGATGGGTTTATTCGGTTAATAAAACAATAATGAAGATAAACAAATCTGTGAAGGGTCTGATTAAAGGAAAAATCATTTTGTGAAGGGTCCGTTAACGGTTAATTTCTTCTAAACAGACCCCTGTGCTTGTTGCAAGATATTCTCAATTTCAGGATTTCATTTTCCACCCTCTGATATCGAACCAAAAAAATTTCTTGATCATTTTATGATGGCTAATATAAACAAGAAAAGAGCTCTTGTCAGAAACTAGTTATTTTATCATGATCATGTAAAGTCATTGCAGATTATTTTGCATTTTGTTAAAGTGCTTAAAAATATTTTTTGAGTTCTTAAATTGTGCTTATTTTTTGTTGAAAGATTTCTCTACGACACTTGTTTAAAATAATTGCTTTCACAAGATTGTTTTCTTTTTTTAATTTTAAGCGATTTTCATGAAACTTAGGTGGTCAACGACATACTCAGTATTCAAAAAAGAGAGCTTTTACGCTAACCTAATTAATGATTAACTATTACCAATCATTACTTACTTAATCAATTAATAATTCCTTACTTATAAGTCATTACTTATTAATAGAGCCCGGATTTTGATGACCTAAAAAATCTCAATGAATGCCCTTAAAAAGTGCAAAAAATGCCCTTTAAAAGTGCAAAAAATGCCCTTAAAAATGCAAAAAATGCCCTTAAAATGCGAAAATTGCTCTAAAAACGCCTTATGACATGACTTAAATAAAGTTAAAATATTGAACTAAAACAATTTTTTACTCTTTAAAATTATTATGAGTCATTTAAAAAAATATAAAGCAATGCAATACTTGTTCTACGTTCATTAAAGTTTGAAAAATATGTTTTATATCCTAAAATAACAACAAAAAAGAAGGAAAATATATTGACTCCAAAACATTTTAATTTTGTATAGAAACTTTAATGAATATAACAACTTCCATCTCATATTACTAAATATCAGAATTACATTGGATTATAATTTTTTTTCAATATTTTGAAATGTAAACGAGCATTTCTTGTCTGAAAGTTAATTTTTATACCTGAAGAAGCTTCTTTCAACGTCTACTGATGTTATTGGTACGTACTTGAAAAAGACGGTCTCACTTACTGACAATTCTTCTTCAATTTGACAAGATGTTGCTTCACCTGTTAATATCCTAGAGATTTTCTTCATTGTTTGGAAGCCAGTGTATTAATGAAAAATGATAAAAAATAATAAAAATTGGAAAAAATTAACAAAAAATTTAAAAAATGCTTTAAAATGCAAAATATGCCCCAAAATTTAAAGAAAAATGCCCTATAAATCTAAAAAAATGCTCAAAAGGACAAAAAATGTCCAAAAATGCAAAAAAATGCAAATGTCATCAAAATCCGGGCCTTACTTATTAATAACTAATTCAGAGCCGATTGTAATCCGGAAAATATCTGGATTTCGAGTTTTTTCGGTAACCGCGATCCGTAAGTTTCCGGAAATCCAAGGTCCAGAAATTCAAGAAGTCATCTATTACATTTATGTATTAAAATTTTTGTATATTTTATTTCAAAATATTGGAACTAGATTTAATACTCGTCATCTCTTTCATAGAATGAAAAATGTGATCAGAGATAAAAGTTAATTTATAAGTGATTATTCATTTAAATTATGCTGCATAAAATTTGTTTAGAATTTCATGTTTTGAAAATATCAATGATTTAAATTTATAAAGACGTAAATTTTTTGAAATGCGTCATTAATTATTTTTCTCAAGAAATTTTCTGGATTTTTGAGTTGATTTTGAGTTTGACTCATTAATAATCATCAGCATTAATCATTAACTTTTGTAGCGAAGAAAAGGTAACTTTTTCTTTTTGAAGTAACAAACTTTGTGTATTGTTCCCTGTTTAGTTAAACATTTTCTGTTAATTTTTACATCTAACTAAGTTATCTTATGTATAGTGCGCAATATGAAAACGGTCAACCCTGAATAATTTTTTATATTAACTATGATCGGATCTTTCTCTTCCTTGGACTAAAATCTTAATAAACTTTTTACACAGTTTTAAACTATATATTTAAACTACAAAAATTTTTGGGCTTAATTGATTGAATAGTTAGGGTTATGTAACTTAATGAAAGCTACATTTTAGAAAATCTTTTCCTCATAAACTATTTGATTTATATCGTTAAAATTTCGTATTTTGTCATATGAAATTCTATAGTTTGAAATGATGCAAAAAATAATAAATTATTACTTAAAATTAAAAAGATTTTTTTAACTATCAAATAATAATATTAACTAGCAAAAAGGAATTAAAATTATTTTTTACATAAGATTCATTTGGATAAACTATTAGTTCTCAGGCCTCTTTTATTTTCCAAATTGCGACTACCCCTACATTTTGGTAATCAAAAATACAATTTTTTTTTAAAAAAAGGAATGTATTGCTTTTTATTTCTATTTCCTATATTTACACCAATTATTTATATTTATTATTACAATTCTAAATTATTTGTTTTTTCAGAGGCAAGAAGCAGCCGACTGGAGATGTTGGGTGGTTCTTTCCTGTCTGCCAAACTCTCTCAGGATCAGCTCGATGATGATGGGCCGGTATCTTCTCGGTTGAGAGGCGGACCTAGACCCGACTACCATGAGACAAGGCTTCGTCCTCGGCGGAGGAGATAAGTTTTTATTTATTTTAAAAACTTCAAATAGCTCTTTAATTTTTTTTTTAAATCTGTTAATTAGGGAGCTAAATCGTAATAAATTTTCATAAATTACTTACATTTTAATTACTTAAATTAAACACAACATATCTCATTTAAAACCAGATCTACTTTTTTACTCCTTTTTATTTTTAAATATTTTTAATGGTTTTTTTTAAGAACCTGGCAATGATTGAATGGTGCCTCTGGCGAGGCTGAAAAGCCCGTAAGCCGACCAAATCTAGACCTCTGGCGTGGCCTAAAAACCCGCAAGTCTGAATGAAAGGGCAACCTCTATCGCGGCGTAAGAACCCGTAAGTTTAATGATGTATGTATGTGGTGTGAATGTTGTCAGGGGATTTAACTCCTTTTTTTTAATTTATAATTAATCATAGCATTTATGTATCATAGTTAATTAGCTTAATTAGTTTGCATTAATTATAATTTTTAAATACTATTAATTAAAATTAGATTCAAATAAATGTAAAATTCGCCTTATTACTTAACATTACTTTTTTTTTTTCAACTTTTTAAAAAACATTCTCGTGGGTAATTTATTTAATTTGATAGCCTCATTATAAAAATTATTTTTTGACATCGAAATTTAATTTTTTGAGTGATTAAAATGTAAGTAAATTTATTGAAATAATCTTTCTTACTTTTGAATCAAAATGATTCAATTTGATTTTTCCTATTTTGTAAGATATACTCAATTAAAGGCTTCAGTTTCCACCCTTTGATCATTTTATAATGGCTAATATAATCAAGAAAAGAGTTCTTTGTCAAAACAAATTCTTTTATCATGATCATGTTAAGTCTTTTTGAAAATTATTTTGCCTTTTTTTAAAGTATATAGGGCTTAAAAATATTTTTTGAGTGCTTGAAAAGTGCTTATTTTTTGTTGAAAGATTTTGCTACGCAACATGTAAAAATAAATTTAGGCCAATATTTGTTTTAACAAAATTTTAAATACTTGGTGTTTTTTTTAAAATTTCTTGACATAGCACCCTGAGCAGTTAACAATTAAGCCTTTCGAAAATGCTGTTATTATTAAAGTAAAAAATATATTGCCTTCTATTGTCTTTATGTAATTGTCTCCATCTGATATATGTCACATTTATGTCATAAGCTGCTAATTTTTCTAAAATCGCTAATTCGTATTGAGCAAAAATGATTCAAGTACGTTCCTTTTTTAAAAAACATATTTGAACCTAAAGCAAATAGAAAATAAATTTCTGTGAGCTATTTTTGTCAGTAAGAAATTTCTCTTACTGCATTAATTCAATTTAATTCACATAACGAAATACTATATAGACTTTAAAAAAACTAATAATAACGAATCTAGAGAGTTTATTTATGAAAGCTTTCAAATTATGACTTTATTTTAGTAAAAAAGATATAAGTGAATATCAAATTTGTAGGAGTAAATAATCTAGGGACACTGGATTGCCATTCCACAAGAACTGGGGAAAACCTGTAATGTACAGGGATTTTCAAAATCACCTAAAATAACAGGAAAAATGCAGGGAATTTTAAGTTTTTCCTTACAAACTGAGAAAATACAGGGAATTTTATTTCTGACTTTCATATTTTAAGAGTGGTGACCACTTAAAGCTCAATATATAGGTTTTTTTAAAAATGATATTTCAGCTATACTAAATTATTTCATTTACTGTAGAATTATTTGTTTAAAGTATGTTCAGCTGTTTTCCTTAAATTTTTTAGCAATTAAAACTACTATAGCTAGACTAATAATAGGGCACTCAATAGCTTCCTCTGTTTCATTATTGTGTACAAGGAAAACACAGGGAATTTTTTTTCCAGATTTGAGCCATGATAGACTGATTAAATACGCGTGCGTAGCAGTGCCTATAGTTAATGGGTGTAAGAATTTCTTTGTAGGAAATCGAAGAATAAATAAATAAAATAAATATTATGCAAACAGTTTCTTTTAACTGCTTTTACTTTCGATAATTTATGTGAAAAAACATGTTTCCCACATTGTTACTTCCCGAATAGACTATTTCATAAAATAAAATGTTTAAAGATAATATGTCAAATTGCCTAAAAATTGAAAAAAAAAAAAAAACTTGGTGCAGAGATTTTGGTTTTTGTTTGCATCTTTTTGTAATAGTTGTTATACATGAGAAAGAAAGGACTTGTTTTTGTTTCCTATTTATATGAAAGCATGATGTTTAAATGCTGTTGCCCCTAAAGAGAGTGAAAAACAAAGTTTTTAACGTAAGACATTCATAGCGGCTTGTAATGTGATTACACCAAAAAATTTAAAAGTCCAGATGATTATTAAAAACATACGGTTTCATAAAACAAGACGTATTAGCTAAATAGATTCTCCTGCTTTCTATTGGCATTCTAATTTTCAATTTTGTATCACAAAAATATTCGCCAACCTTTGTTAATTCATAATTGCAATAAATTATTTGATTCTAAATTTCGTTTCTCAAATTACTTTTAATAAATGTTACCTATTCTTAATAAATGAAAAAGTACTTCATAAATTTATTTTTTTAAACTTTTGATAATTTAATATTTTTGAATGTATTTCAACCATTTAAATTATTTTAAAACAATTTCATTTTATTTGGAAAACGGGTATAATCACATGCTATTTTTTAGTTATTTCTGAAAAAAAATGAAGTTATTCTGAAGATGAAAGTTACATCACTACGTATTTAATTACTAATTCTTCATTTTATTTACGAGCTAAGAGTGTCTCTTTAAAGTATTATAATGCATGTAAAATCGATTAAAAATGCATTCATATAATGCCCAATAATACGCTGCAAATCTTGGCAGAATAAAATATGGCAGGCTCTTTATTTGACACTGATTTTCAAATTATATGAAGTTGGACATTGAATGAATGGTTCTTTTGAACTTAATAAAATTTTCTATTCAGTTGCGTCAAACTTTAAATATGAGAACAGTGACTGTGTTAAGGTTAAGTACCGTTATAATTTAGCATTCATATTTATAAGAGTATTCTAAGACATATTTCTAATATTTCGCTGTATGTTGAAGAATCGTAATGACAAACTGTTACGATGACAAATATAAAACTTAAACTTTTATTCTAACCACACACATCTGTGAGTTAATAAAAATTCAGAATATATTTCAGTACATCTTAAAATTCTTTTCAAAAATAGTAATGTAAATTAACACATTCATTTTAATTGTAAAAGAAAATAATGCATTGCATTGCATTGGAAAAAAAATGAGCTGAATTAAACAAACAAAAAAGTTACACTCAATAAAAAGAAAAAAACTTAAATTTTTTTTTATAATATAATGCTTTGTTATCCCCTCCTTTTAAAAAAAACTTTATTTGGAGGACTATCCTTTAAATAATGTATCTCTTTATCAATTTTATTACGAAAATTCTTAAGCGAAAGACAATGTTCTTATCGATGAATGTGATAATTTCATAAAAAATAAACTAGAATTTTTAAAATTATATTTTCTTTGCCTAAATTTTAAACTTTTCTCTGAATTTTTTTTTTATTCAGCTTCAGGAGATAAATTCTCTATACACTGCATATTTAAAAAAAAAAAAAAAAAAAAAAAATGACTTGCAAACAAATTGAAAAAGCATACAGCCTTATTTTTGAATATTGTGATGATATTTTACTCTGATATTTTTAAAAGCACAAAATGTAAATTGTTTTTATTGTGCATATTTTTAAAATATTTGTTTATATGATACATTTACCATTTCTGCTATCCTTAAGAATGATTAGTGTAACTAAATTACTTAATTAATCCTTAAGAATGACTAGTGTAATCCTGTATCGAACTATAGTGACAAGTTTGACGGAGAAATATGAAAGTATCATTGACTATTAGTCTTCGATTTTGAAAGTTTTGTGAAGGTGAGAAGGAAAATAAAATCGAAAATTTTTTTAACAGTGAGAGCCAATTTGAAAGAGCCAACCAAATCATTAGCACCATAAGTAGATAGACAAAGAGTAAAAAATTTGGCACTGAGGGCAACCATAGAGATACTGCTGGCGATGACCTTCTTACTTTCTCAGAAATAGCAACCCGGATTAGGCAAGATATTGGTTCCTGTTGGAAGAAAGCTCTTGTGCATGATTGGTATGGGGGAGACCGGCCTGGTCTTGCTCTGATCAGGGCAAGCAATAGGCGTGTCCAAACGGTGCTTGCCAGACTTAGAAGCGGACACACTCGATCCCAACGTCACGTTGCTGGCCTTGAAGTCTTCCCATCCTGCCCTAAGTGCAATGTGAACCAGTCTGCTCCTGCTCACATCCTATTGTGTATTGGCTGCCAGAAGAGCCACCTGGTCTCCAACCCTGCTGCAATAGTACATGGCTTTGGGAACTTTTTGGATGAGTTCATGGACTTGATTTAATGCTTCTGTTGGTCAAGTGGGCATAACCAAAAACAACAACAGAATATGGCACTAAAGAAAAGGGTAGTTCAGCCGTTAGGTGGCTGTACAATGGAGAAAAATATCACAGTGATCTTAAATGGAAAAACTGTGGCCATGAATATACAGATTGTGGCCATGATTAGAAAAACCTTGCCCTCTTCTAGGATGTAGTGCAAAGACTCTAATTGGACGACCAGCCATTAGATGGTTGTACAGTGTAGAAAGAGATATTTGTATGGAAGAGCTGTGGCCATGAATGGACAGATATGGAAAAGCCTGGCTCTCTTCTAGGATGTAGTGCAAAGACTCTAATTGGACGACCAGCCATTAGATGGTGGTACAGTGTAGAAAGAGATATTTGTACGGAAGAGCTGTGGCCATGAATGGACAGATATGGAAAAGCCTGGTTCTCTTCTTGGCTGTGGTGTCAAAGACTCTAATTGGACGACCAGCCATTAGATGGTGGTACAGTGCAGAAAGAGATATTTGTATGGAAGAGCTGTGGCCATGAATGGACAGATATGGAAAAGCCTGGCTCCCTTCTAGGATGTAGTGCAAAGACTCTATTGTGACGATCAGACATTAGAGGGTTGTACAGTGCAGAAAGAGATATTTGTATGGAAGAGCTGTGGCCATGAATGGACAGATATGGAAAAGCCTGGCTCTCTTCTAGGATGTAGTGCAAAGACTCTATTGTGACGATCAGACATTAGAGGGTTGTACAGTGCAGAAAGAGATATTTGTATGGAAGAGCTGTGGCCATGAATGGACAGATAGGGAAAAGTCTTGCCCTTTTCTTGGCTGTGGTGTCAAAGAAAGAAAAAAGTAATCTTGTGTAACTCTTTAATTCTTTCTCGATTGCCATTTCAAAATTTCACGAAAAAGCCCAGGTTCATTCCTGTAGAATAAAAGATTTTGAACTTGAGAGGACCTGGAGATCCATTGACCTCTTATGGGTTCTGATCTATGTAGAGTAATATGAAGGAAATCTCCGAGTAATATAAAGGATGACAAAATCGCCAAGACGAAACAAAGGTGCTGAATAAAATCCTTGACTCTGTCTGTTGGAGTTACTGACTTGGATTGGCAAGGCTTCTCACATTATATTGAATTGGAGTGTCACCAGAGGAAAGAGACCATTAAATCCTGGAATTTTTATTTCCATGAACTTAATAACAATTCTATGAACTCTTTGACTTTTATATTTCTTCGTTATTTTATATCTCGAATTTTTAAACTTCTATTGATAGATAGAAATTTATTGTTTTATTGTACAGCTACTTAACATGAATTTATACTTTGTATTACGTGTTCTTTGTTAAATAGAATAAACAGTTTGCATAGAAAATTAAAAAAAAGAAAAGACTGAAAAAAAAGAAAAAAATTAAAAAAAAAAAAAAAAAAAAAAAAGTAAAAAAAAAAAAAAAGGTAAAAAAAAAAAAAAAAAAAAGTAAAAAAAAAAAAAAAAAAAAGTGAAAAAAAAAAAAAAAAAAAAAAAAAAAAGAAAAAAAAAAAAAAAAAAAAGGAAAGTTAAAAAAAAAATAATGCTAACTGAATATAATTGTTTTTCTTTTCATAAATCTGTTACTAATTAATTATATTTCATAATACTTGAAAGTTTCTCATCGTTCAGTTGTTTTGTATGTATAAGTTCAAATGTTTTCTGAAAATTTTTTTGTTTGCAAGTCATTGATAGCATTGTCATTTTTTTTACTCTCAATTTAAATGCATTTATTCAAATTTCAATCAAATGCATTTATTTAATTAATTTAACTCATATAATATATAAGAAAAACATGTTCATAGGTTGTTAGAAAATAAATAATAAAAAAACTTTTACACAAGAAGAGAGAAATAAGAAATAAAAAAAACTTTTTTCATTTTCCATTAACATTTAGTGTGAATTTTAATTTCTATTAACGTTCAATTTTTTAATAAAAAATATAAATTATTTTATATATCTTCAACTTTAAATATTACAAATAAACATAGTGAAATTTATTTTATTTTATTACTAATTATTGTAGTGATTAATTGAAATATTAATTACGAAAATTACTATCTAATTAATTAAAAAAAATTACAAATTTTCAGAATTTTTTTTGCTGAATCATGAATTTCCAATTTATCATTTTCAATCTCTTAAACTTGTACTGAAATATATTCTTGGAAAAATATATTTTAACATATAAAGTTTAGGTACGTGAATGCTAAAAAAATGTTTATGGATCGTATACGATCTATAAATAGAAAAAAAATTATACAAATTATTAAAAGAGTAATTACTAATGTAATTGCTGTAAAAGCTTTTAACTTTCATTGTTAAGTTTAAAAAATAAGTACTTAACCTTTTGAAATTTAATTGTTTGCTTTTTCTAAAAAATGTTCAACTTCAAAGTTTGGAAATTAATGTCTAGCATTCATTAAAACGTATTAGGAAAATTCCGTAATTAAATTATGTTGAATTTTAATTATTCTAAAACTAAAATACTTGTCAGATATTAAAATTTGTGAAAAAAAATTTTCTCATTTTTTTTTTTTTTTTGCTTTTTTTTTTGCATTTTATAAGTGTTTATGAAGGCGTCTTCACAGGTATCATATTAACTTGTATATGTTAACATGATACCTGTAATAAATTTTGATTTTTATAAGTATGGTTTTGGTTGAAATACGAAATAAAAATATTAAATTCTTCATGCATAATTTAAATTCTTGGAATCCAATAGTTGTTCTATCATTGATTTGAATCAGACTGCAGTAAACAGTCATTAAGTTGAATTGATTCCAGTAAAATGATTATTTTGATATAGAACTTTATTTATTTACTCTACTTATGAATCAAATATTTGATTGTGAAAGTGAAAATAGATCAAGAGTATTTCTCATGGCTAAGATAATAATATCCTATTCAATAACGCAAGCCAGTTACGTTGAAGAAAAAGAAAATACTTAAGTGGCAATTTTTTTCTGGACTCAAGATTTTGAATAAAAGATAGATAGCGTCGTAAATCTTTGATTAAGAATTTTTAAGAGTTTTAAATTTTTTGTGATAAATTTTTGTTCTAGTGCATAGCATTTATCAAACGCATCACTCATTTTTTCTAATTTAAGTAGACGTATACCGCTTTTTGAGCTATTAGATAATCTTCTAGGGATAGATAACCTTGTAATTTAAACAAATGGAGAAAAAAAATTTGGAAACAAATTTTTTTACATAAAACAAATAATTATGAAGTGTGATTTATGCATCCAAAATAAGCATCCACGATTTAAGCATACAAACTTTTACTAAGGTAAAAGAAATCAATTTAGTATCGAAGGATAATTTCTTTCAAGAGAAATATCATTTCAAAGTAAATAAAAGCTATATTTCTGCTAAATGAAATATTAATAAATATTGTAACTAGCAAAACATCTAATGAATCTAATTTGTAGAATATTTCAATTCTGAAATCATCACACGGAGAAAGATTTTCAAATGTAAGTCGAATAAGCCACTTAAAAGTTAAAGTTAAAATTTTTGCAAATTAAAAGAAGATTTTGGAAACATAAATATTGAGATTCCAATCTTTTGTTAACTAATCCTTCTCAACGCGTTGTCTACATTTAAGAGAATGTTAAACATCCTTCATTTGGATTGATTTCTTATTGATAATTTCATTTTGAAAACTTCTTTTTTTCAATTTTTCACATTGAAAAAAGTAACGAATCAGTATTTCTTGAAGAGCTGTGTATCAAACCCAATGTTGTTAATCTTAGTTCATTTAATCCTTTATACAGAGTATCTGAGCTCCTGGAATGTCATAAATTTCGGTATTGAACAAAATTTGTCAGGAAATGTCATTATTTTAACTATTTTTTAAAAAAATAAAATAATGGATAGTCATGTATTTCGGTCGCGGAAAAATCTAATTTTTAAAATGGAATTCCCCCCACCCCTCTATTTTATGGTGTTCCGAATATCTGAATTTGTAGCCAAATCCCCACTCACAGTCCTAGTTTATTAAAATATAAAATGT
Organism: Parasteatoda lunata; assembly: GCA_949128135.1. NCBI lineage: Eukaryota > Metazoa > Arthropoda > Arachnida > Araneae > Theridiidae > Parasteatoda > Parasteatoda lunata. Next base: position 104,508,807 of record OX421978.1, read on the forward strand.
TTTTATCATGTTCTTTAGAAAGTATGGTGTTATTTCAAAAAATGAAAGATAAAACATTATTTCTAGAAAGAATTATCTTTTAAACTTCTGTGATTTCAGAATTTTTGTAATTTTTATTTTATTTTATCAATTTAAAGTTCTAGCTGAAGCAAGCCTATAATTTGCAAATTTGTTTTATTCCAAAATGAGAACAGAAAAATCAGGAGTATTTTTTTCCCTTCTGTTGAACTAGAAAAGAATATAATTCTGCAGAAAAAAAAACCTTCCTTATTATAAATACTTAATTTCTTTTAAAATCTCTCTTGATTCTAAGAATTTATTGTTTACGTTCAATATAAAATTTGAAAAAGAATAACTTAATTTCTAACAATATTATTTATTTTGCTTAAGTAAATATCTAAATATTTGTTTCTAATATTTGACAATTTCTATGTAAAATGTCCAGCTATGTTTTTTAATAATATAAAACTCAACAAGTTTAATATCTTCTGATGAATATGTATTTTTTTTTTTCTGTGATGGAGACAATTGCATTTTGTTTAGAAATTATATGAGACATTTTGTTATGGTTATTAAACAAAAACTAGAGCATTGATTCCAAGTAATCAATTTGCTTTAATCATTTTATTATGAAGCTTCAAAGCTTCAGTTTTGCTAAATTTTTAATTTAATACTTATATCTAAATGAATTTTTTTTTAATAAATTCAATAGTAATATTGTTCATTACAGGGTGCGTAGCGTTTTTAAAAAGTGCCTGTAGGTGCTTATTTTCGATTTTCGTTTTTTAAAAGCCCTTGCAGGAGTTTTTAAAAAGTGCTTTATTTTTGCAAGTACTTTATTATCGCTGTAACATTTTACCATGTTGATTTTTACCACGCATTAGGCAAAAAGACATTGTCCTATTCAACGTTTTCTCCATTAGTTAAACCCTAATATATTTCGGAGTACTCTCTGTCAGTAGTGTATGAAAACACAATTCGTTTTACTTGTTTGATGAAATACCTGCGAATCCGCATTTGCCTATACTGAGTTGGATTCAGTGAGAAGGATTTTTGCCCTCTCATGTGCAACTGCATTTTGCCAGAGATTCTCAGACTTCCATTTTTCGCCCTTTGGAATTAAAACCAAAAACTCTCTAGAGTTTTTGTTGATTACGGGAACCAACTAAACATTGTCAAATTTGTTTTTTTCTCCAATTGCGTCAGAATAGCGTTATTTCTCTAGTTTATTTCATCGTTGGTGGACGAGACAGTGTCTTTGTCACTGGCAAGCAAATGAAACCGGATAAAACTACCAATTGTTAGCCTTGCCAGCCTTGTCTAATTATAATATTTTTTTAAAGTGCTCAAATTTTTTTGAGTGCTTGAAAAGATCTTAAAAGGTACTTATGTTTTGTTGAAGAATTTGGCTATGCACCTTGGTAACGAATTAAAATTTAAATGATTTATTTTTGGGCTATTTGGAGTTTTTAGAGTACATTTATTTTCCTATATATATTTGCAGGGTTGCCACAGGTGACTAAAATACGACTATATGCAACTGTTTTCAATCTGAGGCAACTTTTTTTTTCCTGAAAAGTTTAATAAAGCAACTATTTTCAGGAAAAGACGGAGACTTGGGAGACTTTTCTGCGCTCCTAATGATGTTTTTTTAAGCATAAATTAGGTTGATAACCCTGAACAAAACGATTTTTTTTCTTAAAAAAAAGTTTTAAAATTTTAAATTGCAAATTTGAGTTATCACTTTTTAATGCTCTCAATTTGAACAGATTCCATAGTTAGTCTATTTTGTAACTCGATCCAATGGTTATTGCTACAAAATTATGCAGGATTTAAAAAAAAAAAAATTTAAAAAAAAATTAAAAAAAAAAAAAAAAAAAAAATGCGAATGTTGGATGTGTGTTTTTCGAATTTGTATAATCACTCAATTATTGATAATTATTGATAAAAGGGAAAATTATTTAGAAAAAGTATGTTTTTTTAAATAAAGTATTTTTTGATGGAATTCTAGTAATTAAAATATTTAATTTTCCTTAAATATACAAATTTTTTTATTTAAAAAATTATTGCTAGAACAATAACCCTTATCGAAGAATTTTCATATTTGGAACAAACTTGACTAAATGGATCATGTTATATGACAACGAAGTAATTTATTAAAATTTTACTTATATTATTGAAAAAAGTTTGTTCTTATTTAGGCAACTATTTTCATGCTTTAGGCTACTAAAAACAACTATTTTGTTCATTTTCTCTGTGGCAACCCTGTGTTTGTTGTAAATATATTTCTCATTGATAATTTGTATTTTTTTAAGTAATTTGTATATATATATTTCATAAAGGATTTAAATCAGCAGATTAACTTTATGGTATTCAAGTAACTTTTCCAAAATAAATGTTTTTCTGATAAATATTGAGCATGAATTAAGTGAATAATGAGAATTTCATGAAATTCTTCTCTCTAATCTATGTTTAACTTCAAAATAAATATTGTGTGTTTTGAAGAATAGATATTGGTGTAATAGATAATGTTTAGTCATCAATATCGTAGTAGACAAAGAATATTAAGGATTCACAGATGTGAAGTTGACCTCTATGCAGAAATGGATATTATACTCATTATTAAATATAGAGTTTGCAATTAAAATTTCGAGGATTTTCAATTCAATACAAATGTTCAATTCAATTAAATCTCAATTTAAATTTGTTCGATTGATCAAAACCAGCAGGAATGAATCTTTACTTTTAATAAATATGATATAAGGAAATGAAATGTTTTTTCTGAAAAAAAGTTGCTTAAAAACTTGTACTTTGAATGCATGCATACTCCATGCAACGAGTACTGTAAAATTAGTGCTGTACAACACCGAAAAGTAAATACACCTGGTAAAAAAAATAAAGAGAGTTAGTCAACATTACAGTAAGTCTCTTAATCGCCACCCTAATTAGTTGATAATTTTGAAATTTCTAACGGATAACGGAAAATTCACAAATTATAGTATAATATTTGGAATAACTACAGATTAGTTAATGGCTAGGGTCGATTAAATCCACCCTAAAAATTTATTGACTAACCCAGGAAAAGTTTGATTTCAAAAATTTTATCTTTATATAATTTTTAGAAGAAAATAAATCTCTTCTAGCCCATCTAAGAAAATCTCAATTTTCCCTTTTACCACTAATGACTCCTTTCTTATTTCCACAGAAGATTTTTTTTTTTTCTCGCATGTTTATTCCCGGAGCTGGGAATGAAAGCTAAAGCATGCATTGCAAATTTAAAATTTTCTTCATATTCTCCACTTTCAAACAAGCAGTTTGGTTTTAACCTCGAAAATTTGCATTTTCCTAGAATTTACATCTTTTCATTGTTTTCGTCCCAGAATCCATAGTGTGGATTGTTTAATTGCTTGAAATCTCGTTTTTTGGGCATAAAGTTTTTCTTAAACTACATTTAAAATCTTTTTATTTAAATTAATATCATAAAAATGGATTATACGTTTTGTGTGAACTAAAGAAAATATAATTTTACAATGAATAAATAATGAAACTATCTGAATGAAATTTTATTTTATTTTATCTCTAATAATGCAGCTTCCAAAAAAATTTTATTTAATGAAATCAATTTTTAAATACTGTATTTAAAACCCAGATTTATACTTTTATAAACTAGAGAGCACCAAGTCCTGCTCGCTACCAGTCGTCGATCTCGGAACTGCTTTCGCAGCTTAGCTTGCTTTCCTTTGTTAAGTGCCTTAGAATTTATTCTTCCATATTTTGATATCATTACGAAGCTACTACCGATAAAGAGACTTAAAGTCAAGATGTTAGATTGAATTGATAAGGGTTCATAAATATGTGTGACTTTACAATTTATCTTCTCTTAAATTAGGTTGAATTTTAAATAAAGTTTATGTTCAAAAGTAAGATTCTGTAGCTGCAAAAGATTATATTTCTATTTCCTATAAATTACAATTATAAAAATTTTTTTTTTAAAGAAATAATCAGTTTTGGCGTAATATTAATATCATTAACTAATTTTCTCTTATTTAAAGTATATTGAATGTTACGCTCCCTGCTCGCTATCACTAATCAACAGCTCGAGCAACTTATGTTAAGAAATTTAAAACAAAAATATTATATGCAAGCGTTTAGCAACTAAACATTGAAATTCACCTAAAAAAAAGGACTATTTTGATATCTTGTTCATTTTTTTATTCTTTTACTTTTTTTGGTTTAACTTTAAATTTAAAGTTTAAATTTTTAAAAGGCTGGGGTAGCCTGGTTGGGAGGGTCTTGTCCAAGAGGATTAAATGTGATTGTATCATTTGTCCAGTTTGCATAAAAAATTTAAAAAGAAAAGATTGAAAAAAGTTTTTTAAAAAAAAATAAAGAAAAAGACTAACTGTAGAAACTAACTGTGGAAACAATTTTTATAGTGAAATTTATTTTAATTTTATTATTAATTATTATTGTAAAGATTAATTGCAATATTAATTACGTAAATCATCATTATTACCTAATTAATTAGGAATAAGAAGGAGAAGTTATAAAATGATTTTTACTACCATATTAAAGGCTGATTTCCCATGCCGCTTATAGGTTCGCTAAATTCATTTGACGTCTGAAATTTATTCATTTAATATTTTGTTCATTTTATATCTACTTATGAAAAAAATTAATTACAAATTTTCATAATTTTTTTGCTGAACTATGAGATTCCAATTTATCATTTTAAATCACAAAAACTTGTACTGAAATATATTATCTGAAAAATATATTTTAACATATAAAGTTTAGGTACGTGAATGCTGAAAAAATGTTTATGGATCGTATTCGATCTATATATAAGAAAATGTATACAAATTAGTAAAATTTTTGAATAAATTAGAAAAAAAAAATTGCGTTTGGTCGTGAAAATGTAAATAAATGACTTATAAAAGTATTTAATAATGTAATAGCTATAAAAGCTTTTAATTTTCATGGTTTTGTTTAAAAAATGAGTACTTAACCTTTTTAAATTTAATTGTTTGCTTTTTTCTAAAAAATGTTCAATTTCAAAGTTTCAAAATTAACGACTAAAATTCACTGAAATGTATTAGAAAAATTTAGTAATTACATTATATTGAATTTAAATTATCTAAAACTAAAATACTTGTCAGACATTTTAATTTTTTTATAAGTGTTTGAAAATTATGAAGTCGTTTTCATAGGTATCATATTAACTTGTATATGTTTTGAATAAATTTTTATTTTTATTAGTATGGTTTTGGTTGAAATACAAAATATTAAATTCTATAAGCATAATTGAAATTCTTGGAATCTACATTCCGATAGTTATTTTATCATTGATTTGAATCAGACTACAGTAAACGCTGATTCCAGTAAAACAATTATTTTGATATTAAACTTGTTTATTTACTCTACTTATGAATCAAATTTTTGTTCCTGAAAGCGAAAATTGATCACGAGTAGTTCTCATGGCTAAGATAATAATATCCGATCCAATAACGCAAGCGTGTTATGTAGAAGAAAATACTTATGTGGCAATTTCCTTCATTTGGAAATTCATTTTGGAAATCAAAGAAAACTTCTTTTTTTCGATTGTTACATTAAAAAAAAGAAACGAATCAATATTTCTTGAAGAGCTGTGTATCAAACCAAATGATGTTAAATTTAGTTAATTAAATCATTTATACGGGGTATCTGCGCACCTGGAAAGTCATGAGAAATCATGATAAGTCATGAATTTCGGTATTGAACAAAAGTTGTCATGATTTTAGCTATTTAACTATTTTTAAAAATAAAAAAATCATGGAAAGTCATGGATTTAGTTCTCTGAAAAAAAATTTTCTCTCGCGGAATTTAGTTCTCTCGCGGAAAAATGGAATTTACCCCCCTCCCCCCATTTCCTGGTGTTCCGAATGTCTGAATTTGTAGCAAAATTCCTACTCAGAGTCATATTTTATTAAAATATAAAATGTATTTATCATGTTCTTTAAATGGTCAGATTTACTTGTTAAAATCTTTTCTTTAAATAATGCTGATATTTTGCCCATTTAAACTATGAGATTTATGACCACTTATTTTTAATAATGCTACATTTCAGCCTATTTGTTAATAATAATAAATAATATAATAATAACAATAATTTACTAATAAAAAAAATCAGCCACAGATTGGATAGAAATTCATATCGATATAGGGTGGATGATTTTATTCCCAAATGAAATCTCCCTCTTCTGTTTCACCAATCGTTAATCTGATTTGGCGAAAGCCATACGGATATCAGGAAATTTTTTGTGATATAATTATGAAATTAATGCTAAGGCCTCTGAGCCTAATTTGAAACTCCCCACTCCTGATAAACATTGGAATGTTATCAAATTTTCGACGAAAAATAATACTCCGTGGGAAAAATGATTTTAGTTACGGTGGATACTCTCAAAGATCTTAATAAACCGGGGTTTAACGTGAAACAAATAAACAGAATGAAGAATCAATTTACTAGTAGAGATCTTATTCATATTTTTCTATCACCCAATTACAATTAAGAATCCATTTATAAAACCTTGCTTTGTGGATATTAACTTTGAACATAATAGGGACAACTTAATGGTTGTCCAACGTTACAACTGCCAAAGATTTGGCCATTCGGCCAAAAAATATAGAATGTTATGTTTAAGTGACAGATTTTCATAAACAGATTCTAGGCCGGGATAGCATGGCTAATAGGGCACTGGGACCATGTCTAAGAGTTCGTGGATTTGATCCCCGGCGGCCTAAGACTCCACGTGCAGTAAATGGTGACTGATGCACGTTAAATCTGTCGAGTCGCAAAGTCCTCCATGTTCCCATAACAAATCAAAACCTCTGGGGGTACTGGATTGGAGATTAATCGTTCTCTGATTCAGATCAAAATTACGATTTGTGGATGACTGAATGAGTCCACCCTATAAACGGGGGTGACGTATGGATGTGACAGAAGTCGAATTCTTGGCCATAGATGGATGGCGTCACTGGAAAAAGAGAAAAATCGCACCTTAACAGGCATACGAGAGGGAGAAATATTTTACTTACTTGTTCTATTAAATACTCAAGAAAACTTCTCTTTTCTGCAAATGTAGGTTTTCATGCTTACATATCTTAAGTCTATTCTTGTCAATTTAATTGAAATTTCTGGTTATTAAGACCAAACACTTTTTAAAATGTGATCGATGAAGGATACTTTTTAGAAAACTACACACGACCTTCAAATCCGCGTTTTAAGAAGACAAGTTTTAGAATAAGTAAAGGGACAAACTCACATTCGTGGAGAACTCAACCTCATTTGCGTTACACAGTGAAGAAAAACACAAAACTCTATCTTGGTATAGTTGATACAAAGAGACTCAAATTCGTTATCTGTCTACCACTGAGACTTTATCAGAGTGATCAGGACTAGTGCCCATCATCTATCAATGTGATTTCATCATGGTTCGCCTCATAGAGATTCTTTATTCCCTGACTTATCCTGCAACGTTTTGAACTCGCTTGTCATTTTAGAGGTGTCACACAAAGAGATGAAATAATTACTTCCTGAAAGTAAAGGCATAATAAAGAAGCACGTGCTTTCGCTGGTAAATTTAATTTTGTAACATTTAATTTTAGAACCAGCGTTGAACAGCCGACCAAAGTTTTGCATCTTTGGCTCAAAGTTCAACTCCTTAGCATTGTAATTTTGAGCCCAACGCAGAAGACGAGAGAGAACTCTTGAATCAAGCATTAGGATAAATCAAGGATAAATCAACTTTCATGGCAGAATTTTCGTTGGCTTTTAGCCGCATTTGCGTTTTATGAAGAGGAATACGATGAAAATCATCCACCGTTACCCAGACGGGGATTCTGCTGTTTACCACTGCACTGTGATAGTGTATAGTCTGCCAGCCGCGATCACTGGGATTCGAACTTGAGTCAACGTATTATTATCAACTGATAAGCTGTATCTCCTGATTTACACATAGCTCCGAGCAAACTAATCATAACAAACAAACATCCATGCAAGCTTACCAGCTTTTTTCGTACCATCCATAGGTTATGTCATCATTTGATTTCGCTGATTTAAGTATTTGTGATAACATTTGTATTTATCACAGTATAATTGCTTCTGACACTTTTAGCATTAAATTCTAATTTCAACCAACCTGTTTTCTGATATGAGTAAAAGATTTTATTATATTAAATAAGTTTTTCATAATGTTTAGTAAGTTAATCATGAGCTGTTCATCACCGGATGATTATGCAGGGTGTTTAATAAGGAACCATCTTTGCATATATTTTTAGAAAACTTATCAAAAACGAAATAAAAAATTTGCACGTTTGTTTTAAAATGCAAAATAATAAAGTGAATCATATACACATACACTGTCGAAATCTAAAGAATACACGTCTCACTTTCATCACTGGTGAGAGTTGTTTGACAACCTGATGATGACTTCATGCATCATTCAAATGAAACCCGGTCACTAGTGTAAAGTAACGGTTTGATAACTCACAAATACTCACAAAAAACTTGGTTGGCACATTTATCCCATTGCGATACTAGCCGCTCTATTCCATCTTTGAAGAAGCTAGTAGACTACTGTCGGATCCAGTCCTGGACCCAGTCACACACGTCGTCATCCGCGAATAGCTTGTTTTAGAGATCCGAAAACATGAAAGTCAACCGGTGAAAGGTATGGCCTGTACGGTGGATGTTCCAGCGTTTCCCACTGAAACTCGTTGTTCCTGCTTACGCGCCTTCTTGTTCCTTAGTGGACGATAACTTGCTTGACCACCTTCTCTTCAACGTGCCACAACACACCACAAAACTATATTGTGATATAGTTTTTCTATATCACAATAAGTTTTTACATTTCAATAAAATATAAGTACTCAAAATTGACATGAGAATCTAAAAAAATGCTTGCTGCGTCATAAAGAATTATTTTCTTTAAAAAGTAGCCAACTATTTCGCCGGGTTCAAATTTCAAGTAGATCTAGTTAACAAAATTTGTTTCAGACTTTCATTTGATCTCACGTGATGTCGAATATTGGCATTGTAGCTTTTCTGTGATGATTCATGCCAAATAAGGTAATCTCTCAATTTCCAAGTAAACATTTGTTACACTTAGAGATCAATAGATCAATTCTTCTTGGACTGAAACAATGCTTTTAACTATAAACATTTTTACTATTTCTGTAATCATTTCAATTTTTGTCAACTTCATTATTCGTCTATTTGTTATTTGTAACTAATATGAATGTATTTTTCCATGTTAAAGTTAATCTTAGAAATTATCGGAAAATGAATTTAAAATTAATGTATATATGAGCAATTGACTAATCATTTAACCACGATAAAAAAAACAAAGAGATATATTTCAATTAATATATTAGTCCCGCAGTAGACTGATCGTTAAGACACGATTCTCAGCAGACCACCGAAGTCAAGCATCACTGGTTGCGGTCAGTGTGCGGATAGGTGACCACTTGGATTAGTCTGTGTAGGTCCGATGGTGTGCGGTATTAGACTGTACTAACGTAAAGTGTTCGGCTTAGCGTGCAGGGCGTCCCTTCTACAGAGGATCAAAATTGCGATGGCAAATCTTTGGATCATCCTGGAATGTTTCCCAGACCGACGCCAATAGCCCATTGTGCATCTCTAGTGTGACATAAATGAACTGCGACTACAAGAACAATTAGTATTTTAACAGGGTGCGTAGCGTTTTCAAAAAGTGTTTAAAGGTGATTATTTTCGATTTTCGTTTTTTAAAATCCCTTTGATGTTTTTAAAAAGTGCTCAATTTTCCTTTTTCGAAAATGAGATTTTTCTTCCTTTACCATATCGATTTTCGGGCCCGTATTGTGCAAAAACGTATTTTTCACATTGTTCAATTCAACATTTGTACAATTCATTCAACCACGTTATTCCATTTCGGCGTGCCGTCGGTGCGTAAAGTGTGACAACGCCAATCATGTTACATGTTTGATGAAATACTTGGGGGTGACTGAGCTGAATTCGGTGAGATTCTTGCACTCTTATGTGCAACTCTGCTGCATTCTCAATTTCAGGTTTCATTATCACCTCATCTGTAAAGGTAGAGGCATAGGAAAACGCATTGGGCGGTGTAAGATGTCGTCCCCCGTCATACCTGAGGAGGCTTAGGGAAAGCCCATGTGTGCTGCATGCAGTAAAGATTTCTTCTCTTATATTTTATTTCATGTTCTAATAACATTCCAACTAATATCCCCTTTGCACTATAACGGCTGAAAGAGTCACGCTGGAGTGAGGACTGAATTACTGACGAAAGGATCATCTTCCACAAGGAAAAAACTGTAAAGGCTGACAAATTATCTTATTTTAACGAAAAGGTATTATTTTACAGATTATCCTAGTTAATGTAAATAAAATGCATTGCGTGTGTGTGTGTTTCTTCCTTTATCCCTAACACATGAATTATGGTATTAAAGAATATTTTCACAAATAATTTATTTTTGGAAACAAAAATGAAAATATACAATCCTTGTCTAAATTATTTGACGCATTATAAGAATCTATCCAAAATCTTAATTTTCAGATGATACTATGCAACATTATTATTTTTACGTGACTTAAAACCGGTATGCAATTGTTTACGTTTGTGTAATAATTGATTAACATTGTAATGTAATACGTTAAAAATAAATACAAATAGAAGGTAAGCAAATATCTGAATAAAGACTCGTTACATGCATGTTTAAATAAATATACAAGTATTGCATATAAACTAGCGCAAAACATGTAATTATTATATAACTACAGTGCGTCAAATAATTCGGTCAATTTATTATAATATGCTATTATAACACCTGATATATAAATACAGAGTATTTATATAATATATCGATAAATTCATCTAATTTACATAAATCGTCTAATTTGACTAATTGATACGTAACCGGTTGCAGTCACGTAAAAACAATAAATCAGTAAAGTATCTGATAATTAAGGTTTTACAGTGCGTCTAATAATTTGGCCATGAACTGTGTTTTTAATTGGTTTATATTTACAAAAGTATCTCATTTTTGACTTATATTTTTTTTAGAAGATTGAAAAGCTTCAGTTTAAAACGTAGACACAAATTTTTACTCAAAATTTCAGCCAAAATTATAAAGTCTAGTAACGCAAATGTAATATAAACGCGCAAAAGAAATTCAAACATGAAAAATGTTGCGAATTAGAATAAATATAAAGAGTAATTACAATAAATGCGTAACAGCTACGCATAAAACCTAAAATATACTTCGTATAACTCGTGAAATGCTTAAGAAAAATAAACGCGTAAAATAACTTTTATGAATAGTGAAAGTAACACGTAAAAATATAACACTTTCTAAAAGTGTAAGAAATTCATAAATTACTAGTGCTTAAAAGCAATATTGAAAGTTTAAGATAAATGAAAAAGAATTGAACTACTATTTGCATAAATTTTCTAAAACAGACGTATAATAACTAATATAAGGAAATAGTTACAAGCATTAAAGTAACTCATAAAGACTGTTAAAATTCAAAATATAAAGGTAAAAATGTGTAAAGGAAAGTAAACGAATAAAAGTAACGTGTAAAAAATTGTACCGGGTAAATAATTTTAACATGAAAAATTTAAAAATGCTTAAATGTATAGTGTTTATTAGCGCGTAAATAGAAGCAAATGCGTAAGGAATTGTTATTCTTACAAATAACGCATAAGCAAAGTAATTCGTATGTAATACTCTTAATAATGTAGTAAAGTAATACTTTCCTGATTCGTTGCTAAAATAAGCGTTTATTTTAATTGTAGAACTTAAAGAGTAGAAAGCAGCAACGCATACAAATAACTCACATTAAACACTGTATACTCAATATCTTTTCATCAGTACTCGATCTCACACCGTTTGTTTTTGTTTCCAAACATTACACATATTTTGTTTTATCCGTTTTTGAACCCGCTATCATCTGATTGGTGATCAAATCCACTCTTTGACCAATACTCAAACATATCGTTAAGTAGTTTCTTGAAACTACTCTCATTATTTCGGCATTCGAACCCACTATTACTTTATCGATATTAGATCAAAAATCAATTGAAAAATACTAGATTGCTGTGACCAATACTCGAACCCAATATCGTTTGAGCACATTTCAAACCTCATTTTAATAACGAGTGAACTAATTATCATTCAATGCTCGAGCCAAATAAATATCTTTTAAACAGTAAACGAACAGACTTTATCGTTCCATTAATTCTATTTTCATAGGAACAACCCATCAATTGATCTACACATGATTGTTGCACAAATTTACTCTCTTTTTAATCGGTACTCGAACTCACACAATTATGACCAGTACTTTCTTTAAAACGAGCAATTTATTTTAAGTGTGAACCAAATGAATATAAATCTGAATTTTTATCCTTGTCTTTCCAAAACTTTTGTGTTCCCTTTCTAAATTTTTCTCAATCCTGTGTACCACTTATAGAAAAATAAATGTATTTTTTAAAAAATATATTTATTTTTCTTTTTTGGTACAAAGTTTTGTAGATACAAACCAGCGATCCATATTCTGTGTTAAAGATAAAAATTATACTTTAGAAAAAAAAATCAAAATAAGTGACATTTATTACAAAGCTTTACTATAAAAAAATTGCAACAAAATTAAAAATTAAAACTGACTGTTGACAACACTAATTATCAACAGTTAACTCTAAAAAAATAGCCAAAAGAATTCTAAATTTCCACGATTAGCTTTGTTTTTAAATCAAATTTCATTGTATATAAATGTTTGCATGATATTTCACATATGAACGCGAGCCCCCACTAAACTGTTCCCGTACCCCTGGCTGTACGCGCACCAAGCTTTGGGAAAAACTGCCCTAAACTATCAGCACAGATGTCGCTCAATTCAATCGTGATGCAAATATGATATGAATGGGACTTAGAAAATTCTTTTTGGCCTACTTTTAAAGTACACTATTGTCCAATTCAGTTATAAGCATTGTTATCCCTAACTTTCTAATTAATATTAAATACTGCATTTGAGGAATTCATTCGGCGGACACTTTAATGATTTTTTATATTTTTTTAGTTCGTAATAGAACTTTCGTATTAGTTTCAGGTCATTGCAGAGGTGTCAAAATTTCTAAAAATATATACATAAGCGGAAAAATATTTAATAAACATCTTTAAAAATATTCTTATTTTGACCGTGTTACCCAAGATTATCAGCACAGGTGTCGCTAAAAACCAATAGTGACGCAATTATGATATGAGAAGGGGTAGGGAAATTCTTTTTGGCCTACTTTAAAATACACTATTGTCCATTTCAGTTATAAGCATTGTTCTCCATTACTTTCTAATTAATATTAAATACTGCATTTGAGGAATTCATTCGGCGGAAACTTTAATGATTTTTTATATTTTTTTAGTTCGTAATAGAACTTTCGTATTAATTTCAGGTCAATGCAGAGGTGTCAAAATTTCTAAAAATATATACATAAGCGGAAAAATATTTAATAAACATCCTTAAAAAAATTCTTGTTTTGTCCGTGTCACGCAAGATTATTAGCACAGGTGTTACTAAAAACCAATAGTGACGCAATTATGATATGAGAAGAGGTAGGGAAATTATTTTAGGCCTACATTAAAATACACTATTGTCCATTTCAATTATAAGCATTCAATTATACCCTTACATTTTAATTAATATTAAATACTTCATTTGAAGGGTTCATTCGGCGGACACTTTAATGATTTTTTATATTTTTTTAGTTCGTAATGGAACTTTCGTATTAAATTCAGGTCATTGCAGAGGTGTCAAAATTTCTAAAAATATATACTTAAGCGGAAAAATATTTAATAAACAGCTTTAAAAAAATTCTTATTTTGTCCGTGTCACCCAAGATTATCAGCACAGGTGTCGCTAAAAACCAATAGTGACGCAATTATGATATGAGAAGGGGTAGGGAAATTCTTTTTGGCCTACTTTAAAATACACTATTGTCCATTTCAGTTATAAGCATTGTTCTCCATTACTTTCTAATTAATATTAAATACTGCATTTGAGGAATTCGTTCGGCGGACACTTTAATGATTTTTTATATTTTTTTAGTTCGTAATAGAACTTTCTTATTAATTTCAGGTCATTGCAGAGGTGTCAAAATTTCGAAAAATACATACATAAGCGGAAAAATATTTAATAAACATCTTTAAAAAAATTCTTATTTTGTAGGTGTCACCCAAGATTATTAGCACAGGTTTCGCTAAAAACCAATAGTGACGCAATTATGATATGAGAAGGGGTAGGGAATTTCTTTTTGGCCTACTTTAAAATACACTATTGTCCATTTCAGTTATAAGCATTGTTCTCCATTACTTTCTAATTAATATTAAATACTGCATTTGAGGAATTCATTCGGCGGACACTTTAATGATTTTTTATATTTTTTTAGTTCGTAATAGAACTTTCGTATTAATTTCAGGTCATTGCAGAGGTGTCAAAATTTCGAAAAATATATACATAAGCGGAAAAATATTTAATAAACATCTTTAAAAAAATTCTTATTTTGTCCGTGTCACCCAAGATTATTAGCACAGGTGGCGCTAAAAACCAATAGTGACGCAATTATGATATGAGAAGGGGTAGGGAAATTATTTTAGGCCTACATTAAAATACACTATTGTCCATTTCAATTATAAGCATTGTTCTCCCTTACATTTTAATTAATATTAAATACTTCATTTGAGGGGTTCATTCGGCGGACACTTTAATGATTTTTTATATTTTTTTAGTTCGTAATAGAGCTTTCGTATTAATTTCAGGTCATTGCAGAGGTGTCAAAATTTCTAAAAATATATACATAAGCGGAAAAATATTTGATAAACATCTTTAAAAAAATTCTTATTTTGTCCCTGTCACCCAAGATTATCAGCACAGGTGTCGCTAAAAACCAATAGTGACGCAATTATGATATGAGAAGGGGTAGGGAAATTCTTTTTGGCCTACTTTAAAATACACTATTGTCCATTTCAGTTATAAGCATTGTTCTCCATTACTTTCTAATTAATATTAAATACTGCATTTGAGGAATTCATTCGGCGGATACTTTAATGATTTTTTATATTTTTTTAGTTCGTAATAGAACTTTCTTATTAATTTCAGGTCATTGCGGAGGTGTCAAAATTTCGAAAAATACATACATAAGCGGAAAAATATTTAATAAACATCTTTAAAAAAATTCTTATTTTGTAGGTGTCACCCAAGATTATTAGCACAGGTTTCGCTAAAAACCAATAGTGACGCAATTATGATATGAGAAGGGGTAGGGAATTTCTTTTTGGCCTACTTTAAAATACACTATTGTCCATTTCAGTTATAAGCATTGTTCTCCATTACTTTCTAATTAATATTAAATACTGCATTTGAGGAATTCATTCGGCGGACACTTTAATGATTTTTTATATTTTTTTAGTTCGTAATAGAACTTTCGTATTAATTTCAGGTCATTGCAGAGGTGTCAAAATTTCTAAAAATATATACATAAGCGGAAAAATATTTGATAAACATCTTTAAAAAAATTCTTATTTTGTCCGTGTCACCCAAGATTATCAGCACAGGTGTCGCTAAAAACCAATAGTGACGCAATTATGATATGAGAAGGGGTAGGGAAATTCTTTTTGGCCTACTTTAAAATACACTATTGTCCATTTCAGTTATAAGCATTGTTCTCCATTACTTTCTAATTAATATTAAATACTGCATTTGAGGAATTCATTCGGCGGATACTTTAATGATTTTTTATATTTTTTTAGTTCGTAATAGAACTTTCTTATTAATTTCAGGTCATTGCGGAGGTGTCAAAATTTCGAAAAATACATACATAAGCGGAAAAATATTTAATAAACATCTTTAAAAAAATTCTTATTTTGTAGGTGTCACCCAAGATTATTAGCACAGGTTTCGCTAAAAACCAATAGTGACGCAATTATGATATGAGAAGGGGTAGGGAATTTCTTTTTGGCCTACTTTAAAATACACTATTGTCTATTTCAGTTATAAGCATTGTTCTCCATTACTTTCTAATTAATATTAAATACTGCATTTGAGGAATTCATTCGGCGGACACTTTAATGATTTTTTATATTTTTTTAGTTCGTAATAGAACTTTCGTATTAATTTCAGGTCATTGCAGAGGTGTCAAAATTTCGAAAAATATATACATAAGCGGAAAAATATTTAATAAACATCTTTAAAAAAATTCTTATTTTGTCCGTGTCACCCAAGATTATTAGCACAGGTGGCGCTAAAAACCAATAGTGACGCAATTATGATATGAGAAGGGGTAGGGAAATTATTTTAGGCCTACATTAAAATACACTATTGTCCATTTCAATTATAAGCATTGTTCTCCCTTACATTTTAATTAATATTAAATACTTCATTTGAGGGGTTCATTCGGCGGACACTTTAATGATTTTTTATATTTTTTTAGTTCGTAATAGAACTTTCGTATTAATTTCAGGTCATTGCAGAGGTGTCAAAATTTCTAAAAATATATACATAAGCGGAAAAATATTTGATAAACATCTTTAAAAAAATTCTTATTTTGTCCCTGTCACCCAAGATTATCAGCACAGGTGTCGCTAAAAACCAATAGTGACGCAATTATGATATGAGAAGGGGTAGGGAAATTCTTTTTGGCCTACTTTAAAATACACTATTGTCCATTTCAGTTATAAGCATTGTTCTCCATTACTTTCTAATTAATATTAAATACTGCATTTGAGGAATTCATTCGGCGGACACTTTAATGATTTTTTATATTTTTTTAGTTCGTAATAGAACTTTCGTATTAATTTCAGGTCAATGCAGAGGTGTCAAAATTTCTAAAAATATATACATAAGCGGAAAAATATTTAATAAACATCTTTAAAAAAATTCTTGTTTTGTCCGTGTCACGCAAGATTATTAGCACAGGTGTCACTAAAAACCAATAGTGACACAATTATGATATGAGAAGAGGTGGGGAAATTATTTTAGGCCTACATTAAAATACACTATTGTCCATTTCAATTATAAGCATTGTTCTCACTTTCATTTTAATTAATATTAAATACTTCATTTTAAGGGTTCATTCGGCGGACACTTTAATGATTTTTTATATTTTTTTAGTTCGTAATGGAACTTTCGTATTAATTTCAGGTCATTGCAGAGGTGTCAAAATTTCTAAAAATATATACTTAAGTGGAAAAATATTTAATAAACATCTTTAAAAAAATTCTTATTTTGTCCGTGTCACCCAAGATTATCAGCACAGGTGTCGCTAAAAACCAATAGTGACGCAATTATGATATGAGAAGAGGTAGGGAAATTATTTTAGGCCTACATTAAAATAAACTATTGTCCATTTCAATTATAAGCATTCAATTATACCCTTACATTTTAATTAATATTAAATACTTCATTTGAAGGGTTCATTCGGCGGACACTTTAATGATTTTTTATATTTTTTTAGTTCGTAATGGAACTTTCGTATTAATTTCAGGTCATTGCAGAGGTGTCAAAATTTCTAAAAATATATACTTAAGCGGAAAAATATTTAATAAACAGCTTTAAAAAAATTCTTATTTTGTCCGTGTCACCCAAGATTATCAGCACAGGTGTCGCTAAAAACCAATAGTGACGCAATTTTGATATGAGAAGGGGTAGGGAAATTCTTTTTGGCCTACTTTAAAATACACTATTGTCCATTTCAGTTATAAGCATTTTTCTCCATTACTTTCTAATTAATATTAAATACTGCATTTGAGGAATTCATTCGTCGGACACTTTAATGATTTTTTATATTTTTTTTAGTTCGTAATAGAACTTTCGTATTAATTTCAGGTCAATGCAGAGGTGTCAAAATTTTTAAAAATATATACATAAGCGGAAAAATATTTAATAAACATCTTTAAAAAAATTCTTATTTTGACCGTGTTACCCAAGATTATCAGCACAGGTGTTGCTAAAAACCAATAGTGACGCAATTATGATATGAGAAGGGGTAGGGAAATTCTTTTTGGCCTACTTTAAAATACACTATTGTCCATTTCAGTTATAAGCATTGTTCTCCATTACTTTCTAATTAATATTAAATACTTCATTTGAAGGGTTCATTCGGCGGACACTTTAATGATTTTTTTATATTTTTTTAGTTCGTTATAGAACTTTCGTATTAATTTCAGGTCAATGCAGAGGTGTCAAAATTTCTAAAAATATATACTTAAGCGGAAAAATATTTAATAAACAGCTTTAAAAAAATTCTTATTTTGTCCGTGTCACCCAAGATTATCAGCACAGGTGTCGCTAAAAACCAATAGTGACGCAATTATGATATGAGAAGGGGTAGGGAAATTCTTTTTGGCCTACTTTAAAATACACTATTGTCCATTTCAGTTATAAGCATTGTTCTCCATTACTTTCTAATTAATATTAAATACTGCATTTGAGGAATTCATTCGGCGGACACTTTAATGATTTTTTATATTTTTTTAGTTCGTTATAGAACTTTCGTATTAAATTCAGGTCAATGCAGAGGTGTCAAAAATTCTAAAAATATATACATAAGCGGAAAAATATTTAATAAACATCTTTAAAAAAATTCTTGTTTTGTCCGTGTTACCCAAGATTATCAGCACAGGTGTTGCTAAAAACCAATAGTGACGCAATTATGATATGAGAAGGGGTAGGGAAATTCTTTTTGGCCTACTTTAAAATACACTATTGTCCATTTCAATTATAAGCATTGTTCTCCCTTACATTTTAATTAATATTAAATACTTCATTTGAAGGGTTCATTCGGCGGACACTTTAATGATTTTTTATATTTTTTTAGTTCGTAATGGAACTTTCGTATTAATTTCAGGTCATTGCAGAGGTGTCAAAATTTCTAAAAATATATACTTAAGCGGAAAAATATTTAATAAACAGCTTTAAAAAAATTCTTATTTTGTCCGTGTCACCCAAGATTATCAGCACAGGTGTCGCTAAAAACCAATAGTGACGCAATTATGATATGAGAAGGGGTAGGGAAATTCTTTTTGGCCTACTTTAAAATACACTATTGTCCATTTCAGTTATAAGCATTGTTCTCCATTACTTTCTAATTAATATTAAATACTGCATTTGAGGAATTCATTCGGCGGACACTTTAATGATTTTTTATATTTTTTTAGTTCGTAATAGAACTTTCGTATTAATTTCAGGTCATTGCAGAGGTGTCAAAATTTCGAAAAATATATACACAAGCGGAAAAATATTTAATAAACAGCTTTAAAAAAATTCTTGTTTTGTCCGTGTCACGCAAGATTATTAGCACAGGTGTCACTAAAAACCAATAGTGACGCAATTATGATATGAGAAGAGGTAGGGAAATTCTTTTTGGCCTACTTTAAAATACACTATTGTCCATTTCAGTTATAAGCATTGTTCTCCATTACTTTCTAATTAATATTAAATACTGCATTTGAGGAATTCATTCGGCGGACACTTTAATGATTTTTTATATTTTTTTAGTTCGTAATAGAACTTTCGTATTAATTTCAGGTCATTGCAGAGGTGTCAAAATTTCGAAAAATATATACATAAGCGGAAAAATATTTAATAAACATCTTTAAAAAAATTCTTGTTTTGTCCGTGTCACGCAAGATTATTAGCACAGGTGTCACTAAAAACCAATAGCGACACAATTATGATATGAGAAGAGGTGGGGAAATTATTTTAGGCCTACATTAAAATACACTATTGTCCATTTCAATTATAAGCATTGTTCTCCCTTTCATTTTAATTAATATTAAATACTTCATTTTAAGGGTTCATTCGGCGGACACTTTAATGATTTTTTATATTTTTTTTAGTTCGTAATGGAACTTTCGTATTAATTTCAGGTCATTGCAGAGGTGTCAAAATTTCTAAAAATATATACTTCAGTGGAAAAATATTTAATAAACATCTTTAAAAAAATTCTTATTTTGTCCGTGTCACCCAAGATTATCAGCACAGGTGTCGCTAAAAACCAATAGTGACGCAATTATGATATGAGAAGAGGTAGGGAAATTATTTTAGGCCTACATTAAAATAAACTATTGTACATTTCAATTATAAGCATTCAATTATACCCTTACATTTTAATTAATATTAAATACTTCATTTGAAGGGTTCATTCGGCGGACACTTTAATGATTTTTTATATTTTTTTAGTTCGTAATGGAACTTACGTATTAATTTCAGGTCATTGCAGAGGTGTCAAAATTTCTAAAAATATATACTTAAGCGGAAAAATATTTAATAAACAGCTTTAAAAAAATTCTTATTTTGTCCGTGTCACCCAAGATTATCAGCACAGGTGTCGCTAAAAACCAATAGTGACGCAATTATGATATGAGAAGGGGTAGGGAAATTCTTTTTGGCCTACTTTAAAATACACTATTGTCCATTTCAGTTATAAGCATTGTTCTCCATTACTTTCTAATTAATATTAAATACTGCATTTGAGGAATTCATTCGGCGGACACTTTAATGATTTTTTATATTTTTTTAGTTCGTTATAGAACTTTCGTATTAATTTCAGGTCAATGCAGAGGTGTCAAAAATTCTAAAAATATATACATAAGCGGAAAAATATTTAATAAACATCTTTAAAAAAATTCTTGTTTTGTCCGTGTCACGCAAGATTATCAGCACAGGTGTCGCTAAAAACCAATAGTGACGCAATTATGATATGAGAAGGGGTAGGGAAATTCTTTTTGGCCTACTTTAAAATACACTATTGTCCATTTCAGTTATAAGCATTTTTCTCCATTACTTTCTAATTAATATTAAATACTTCATTTGAAGGGTTCATTCGGCGGACGCTTTAATGATTTTTTATATTTTTTTAGTTCGTAATGGAACTTTCGTATTAATTTCAGGTCATTGCAGAGGTGTCAAAATTTCGAAAAATATATACATAGGTGGAAAAATATTTAATAAACATCTTTAAAAAATTCTTATTTTGTCCGTGTCACCCAAGATTATTAGCACAGGTGTCGCTAAAAACCAACAGTGACGCAATTATGATATGAGAAGGGGTAGGGAAATTTTTTTGGCCTAATTTAAAATACACTATTGTCCATTTCAGTTATAAGCATTGTTCTCCATTACTTTCTAATTAATATTAAATACTGCATTTGAGGAATTCATTCGGCGGACACTTTAATGATTTTTTAAATTTTTTTAGTTCGTAATAGAACTTTCGTATTAATTTCAGGTCATTGCAGTGGTGTCAAAATTTCTAAAAATATATACATAAGCGGAAAAATATTTCATTAACATCTTTAAAAAAATTCTTATTTTGTCCGTGTCACCCAAGATTATTAGCACAGGTATCGCTAAAAACCAATAGTGACACAATTATGATATGAGAAGAGGTAGGGAAATTATTTTAGGCCTACATTAAAATACACTATTGTCCATTTCAATTATAAGCATTGTTCTCCCTTACATTTTAATTAATATTAAATACTTCATTTGAGGGGTTCATTCGGCGGACACTTTAATGATTTTTTATATTTTTTTAGTTCGTAATAGAACTTTCGTATTAATTTCAGGTCATTGCAGAGGTGTCAAAATTTCTAAAAATATATACATAAGCGGAAAAATATTTGATAAACATCTTTAAAAAAATTCTTATTTTGTCCGTGTCACCCAAGATTATCAGCACAGGTGTCGCTAAAAACCAATAGTGACGCAATTATGATATGAGAAGGGGTAGGGAAATTCTTTTTGGCCTACTTTAAAATACACTATTGTCCATTTAAGTTATAAGCATTGTTCTCCATTACTTTCTAATTAATATTAAATACTGCATTTGAGGAATTAATTCGCCGGACACTTTAATGATTTTTTATATTTTTTTAGTTCGTAATAGAATTTTCGTATTAATTTCAGGTCATTGCAGAGGTGTCAAAATTTCTAAAAATATATACTTCAGTGGAAAAATATTTAATAAACATCTTTAAAAAAATTCTTATTTTGTCCGTGTCACCCAAGATTATCAGCACAGGTGTCGCTAAAAACCAATAGTGACGCAATTATGATATGAGAAGAGGTAGGGAAATTATTTTAGGCCTACATTAAAATAAACTATTGTACATTTCAATTATAAGCATTCAATTATACCCTTACATTTTAATTAATATTAAATACTTCATTTGAAGGGTTCATTCGGCGGACACTTTAATGATTTTTTATATTTTTTTAGTTCGTAATGGAACTTACGTATTAATTTCAGGTCATTGCAGAGGTGTCAAAATTTCTAAAAATATATACTTAAGCGGAAAAATATTTAATAAACAGCTTTAAAAAAATTCTTATTTTGTCCGTGTCACCCAAGATTATCAGCACAGGTGTCGCTAAAAACCAATAGTGACGCAATTATGATATGAGAAGGGGTAGGGAAATTCTTTTTGGCCTACTTTAAAATACACTATTGTCCATTTCAGTTATAAGCATTGTTCTCCATTACTTTCTAATTAATATTAAATACTGCATTTGAGGAATTCATTCGGCGGACACTTTAATGATTTTTTATATTTTTTTAGTTCGTTATAGAACTTTCGTATTAATTTCAGGTCAATGCAGAGGTGTCAAAAATTCTAAAAATATATACATAAGCGGAAAAATATTTAATAAACATCTTTAAAAAAATTCTTGTTTTGTCCGTGTCACGCAAGATTATCAGCACAGGTGTCGCTAAAAACCAATAGTGACGCAATTATGATATGAGAAGGGGTAGGGAAATTCTTTTTGGCCTACTTTAAAATACACTATTGTCCATTTCAGTTATAAGCATTTTTCTCCATTACTTTCTAATTAATATTAAATACTTCATTTGAAGGGTTCATTCGGCGGACGCTTTAATGATTTTTTATATTTTTTTAGTTCGTAATGGAACTTTCGTATTAATTTCAGGTCATTGCAGAGGTGTCAAAATTTCGAAAAATATATACATAGGTGGAAAAATATTTAATAAACATCTTTAAAAAATTCTTATTTTGTCCGTGTCACCCAAGATTATTAGCACAGGTGTCGCTAAAAACCAACAGTGACGCAATTATGATATGAGAAGGGGTAGGGAAATTTTTTTGGCCTAATTTAAAATACACTATTGTCCATTTCAGTTATAAGCATTGTTCTCCATTACTTTCTAATTAATATTAAATACTGCATTTGAGGAATTCATTCGGCGGACACTTTAATGATTTTTTAAATTTTTTTAGTTCGTAATAGAACTTTCGTATTAATTTCAGGTCATTGCAGTGGTGTCAAAATTTCTAAAAATATATACATAAGCGGAAAAATATTTCATTAACATCTTTAAAAAAATTCTTATTTTGTCCGTGTCACCCAAGATTATTAGCACAGGTATCGCTAAAAACCAATAGTGACACAATTATGATATGAGAAGAGGTAGGGAAATTATTTTAGGCCTACATTAAAATACACTATTGTCCATTTCAATTATAAGCATTGTTCTCCCTTACATTTTAATTAATATTAAATACTTCATTTGAGGGGTTCATTCGGCGGACACTTTAATGATTTTTTATATTTTTTTAGTTCGTAATAGAACTTTCGTATTAATTTCAGGTCATTGCAGAGGTGTCAAAATTTCTAAAAATATATACATAAGCGGAAAAATATTTGATAAACATCTTTAAAAAAATTCTTATTTTGTCCGTGTCACCCAAGATTATCAGCACAGGTGTCGCTAAAAACCAATAGTGACGCAATTATGATATGAGAAGGGGTAGGGAAATTCTTTTTGGCCTACTTTAAAATACACTATTGTCCATTTAAGTTATAAGCATTGTTCTCCATTACTTTCTAATTAATATTAAATACTGCATTTGAGGAATTAATTCGCCGGACACTTTAATGATTTTTTATATTTTTTTAGTTCGTAATAGAATTTTCGTATTAATTTCAGGTCATTGCAGAGGTGTCAAAATTTCGAAAAATATATACACAAGCGGAAAAATATTTAATAAACAGCTTTAAAAAAATTCTTGTTTTGTCCGTGTCACGCAAGATTATTAGCACAGGTGTCACTAAAAACCAATAGTGACGCAATTATGATATGAGAAGAGGTAGGGAAATTCTTTTTGGCCTACTTTAAAATACACTATTGTCCATTTCATTTATAAGCATTGTTCTCCATTACTTTCTAATTAATATTAAATACTGCATTTGAGGAATTCATTCGGCGGACACTTTAATGATTTTTTATATTTTTTTAGTTCGTTATAGAACTTTCGTATTAATTTCAGGTCAATGCAGAGGTGTCAAAATTTCTAAAAATATATACATAAGCGGAAAAATATTTAATAAACATCTTTAAAAAAATTCTTGTTTTGTCCGTGTCACGCAAGATTATTAGCACAGGTGTCACTAAAAACCAATAGTGACACAATTATGATATGAGAAGAGGTGGGGAAATTATTTTTGGCCTACATTAAAATACACTATTGTCCATTTCAATTATAAGCATTGTTCTCCCTTACATTTTAATTAATATTAAATACTTCATTTTAAGGGTTCATTCGGCGGACACTTTAATGATTTTTTATATTTTTTTAGTTCGTAATGGAACTTTCGTATTAATTTCAGGTCTTTGCAGAGGTGTCAAAATTTCTAAAAATATATACTTAAGCGGAAAAATATTTAATAAACATCTTTAAAAAAATTCTTATTTTGTCCGTGTCACCCAAGATTATCAGCACAGGTGTCGCTAAAAACCAATAGTGACGCAATTATGATATGAGAAGGGGTAGGGAAATTCTTTTTGGCCTACTTTAAAATACACTATTGTCCATTTCAGTTATAAGCATTGTTCTCCATTACTTTCTAATTAATATTAAATACTGCATTTGAGGAATTCATTCGTCGGACACTTTAATGATTTTTTATATTTTTTTTAGTTCGTAATAGAACTTTCGCATTAATTTCAGGTCAATGCAGAAGTGTCAAAATTTCTAAAAATATATACATAAGCGGAAAAATATTTAATAAACATCTTTAAAAAAATTATTATTTTGTCCGTGTTACCCAAGATTATCAGCACAGGTATTGCTAAAAACCAATAGTGACGCAATTATGATATGAGAAGGGGTAGGGAAATTCTTTTTGGCCTACTTTAAAATACACTATTGTCCATTTCAGTTATAAGCATTGTTCTCCATTACTTTCTAATTAATATTAAATACTGCATTTGAGGAATTCATTCGGCGGACACTTTAATGATTTTTTATATTTTTTTAGTTCGTAATGGAACTTTCGTATTAATTTCAGGTCTTTGCAGAGGTGTCAAAATTTCTAAAAATATATACTTAAGCGGAAAAATATTTAATAAACATCTTTAAAAAAATTCTTATTTTGTCCGTGTCACCCAAGATTATCAGCACAGGTGTCGCTAAAAACCAATAGTGACGCAATTATGATATGAGAAGGGGTAGGGAAATTCCTTTTGGCCTACTTTAAAATACACTATTGTCCATTTCAGTTATAAGCATTGTTCTCCATTACTTTCTAATTAATATTAAATACTGCATTTGAGGAATTCATTCGTCGGACACTTTAATGATTTTTTATATTTTTTTTAGTTCGTAATAGAACTTTCGCATTAATTTCAGGTCAATGCAGAAGTGTCAAAATTTCTAAAAATATATACATAAGCGGAAAAATATTTAATAAACATCTTTAAAAAAATTCTTATTTTGTCCGTGTTACCCAAGATTATCAGCACAGGTATTGCTAAAAACCAATAGTGACGCAATTATGATATGAGAAGGGGTAGGGAAATTCTTTTTGGCCTACTTTAAAATACACTATTGTCCATTTCAGTTATAAGCATTGTTCTCCATTACTTTCTAATTAATATTAAATACTGCATTTGAGGAATTCATTCGGCGGACACTTTAATGATTTTTTATATTTTTTTAGTTCGTAATAGAACTTTCGTATTAATTTCAGGTCATTGCAGTGGTGTCAAAATTTCTAAAAATATATACATAAGCGGAAAAATATTTCATTAACATCTTTAAAAAAATTCTTATTTTGTCCGTGTCACCCAAGATTATTAGCACAGGTATCGCTAAAAACCAATAGTGACACAATTATGATATGAGAAGAGGTAGGGAAATTATTTTAGGCCTACATTAAAATACACTATTGTCCATTTCAATTATAAGCATTGTTCTCCCTTACATTTTAATTAATATTAAATACTTCATTTGAGGGGTTCATTCGGCGGACACTTTAATGATTTTTTATATTTTTTTAGTTCGTAATAGAACTTTCGTATTAATTTCAGGTCATTGCAGAGGTGTCAAAATTTCTAAAAATATATACATAAGCGGAAAAATATTTGATAAACATCTTTAAAAAAATTCTTATTTTGTCCGTGTCACCCAAGATTATCAGCACAGGTGTCGCTAAAAACCAATAGTGACGCAATTATGATATGAGAAGATGTAGGGAAATTCTTTTTGGCCTACTTTAAAATACACTATTGTCCATTTCAGTTATAAGCATTGTTCTCCATTACTTTCTAATTAATATTAAATACTGCATTTGAGGAATTAATTCGCCGGACACTTTAATGATTTTTTATATTTTTTTAGTTCGTAATAGAATTTTCGTATTAATTTCAGGTCATTGCAGAGGTGTCAAAATTTCGAAAAATATATACACAAGCGGAAAAATATTTAATAAACAGCTTTAAAAAAATTCTTGTTTTGTCCGTGTCACGCAAGATTATTAGCACAGGTGTCACTAAAAACCAATAGTGACGCAATTATGATATGAGAAGAGGTAGGGAAATTCTTTTTGGCCTACTTTAAAATACACTATTGTCCATTTCAGTTATAAGCATTGTTCTCCATTACTTTCTAATTAATATTAAATACTGCATTTGAGGAATTCATTCGGCGGACACTTTAATGATTTTTTATATTTTTTTAGTTCGTAATAGAACTTTCGTATTAATTTCAGGTCATTGCAGAGGTGTCAAAATTTCGAAAAATATATACATAAGCGGAAATATATTTAATAAACATCTTTAAAAAAATTCTTATTTTGTCCGTGTCACCCAAGATTATTAGCACAGGTGTCGCTAAAAACCAATAGTGACGCAATTATGATATGAGAAGGGGTAGGGAAATTATTTTTGGCCTACTTTAAAATACACTATTGTCCATTTCATTTATAAGCATTGTTCTCCATTACTTTCTAATTAATATTAAATACTGCATTTGAGGAATTCATTCGGCGGACACTTTAATGATTTTTTATATTTTTTTAGTTCGTAATAGAACTTTCGTATTAATTTCAGGTCAATGCAGAAGTGTCAAAATTTCTAAAAATATATACATAAGCGGAAAAATATTTAATAAACATCTTTAAAAAAATTCTTATTTTGTCCGTGTTACCCAAGATTATCAGCACAGGTATTGCTAAAAACCAATAGTGACGCAATTATGATATGAGAAGGGGTAGGGAAATTCTTTTTGGCCTACATTAAAATACACTATTGTCCATTTCAATTATAAGCATTGTTCTCCCTTACATTTTAATTAATATTAAATACTTCATTTGAAGGATTCATTCGGCGGACACTTTAATGATTTTTTATATTTTTTTAGTTCGTAATAGAACTTTCGTATTAATTTCAGGTCATTGCAGAGGTGTCAAAATTTCGAAAAATATATACATAAGCGGAAAAATATTTAATAAACATCTTTAAAAAAATTCTTATTTTGTCCGTGTCACCCAAGATTATTAGCACAGGTGTCGCTAAAAACCAATAGTGACGCAATTATGATATGAGAAGAGGTAGGGAAATTATTTTAGGCCTACATTAAAATACAATATTGTCCATTTCAATTATAAGCATTGTTCTCCCTTACATTTTAATTAATATTAAGTACTTCATTTGAGGGGTTCATTCGGCGGACACTTTAATGATTTTTTATATTTTTTTAGTTCGTAATAGAACTTTCGTATTAATTTCAGGTCATTGCAGAGGTGTCAAAATTTCTAAAAATTTATACATAAGCGGAAAAATATTTGATAAACATCTTTAAAAAAATTCTTATTTTGTCCGTGTCACCCAAGATTATTAGCACAGGTGTCGCTAAAAACCAATAGTGACGCAATTATGATATGAGAAGGGGTAGGGAAATTCTTTTTGGCCTACTTCAAAATACACTATTGTCCATTTCAGTTATAAGCATTGTTCTCCCTTTCATTTTAATTAATATTAAATACTTCATTTTAAGGGTTCATTCGGCGGACACTTTAATGATTTTTTATATTTTTTTTAGTTCGTAATGGAACTTTCGTATTAATTTCAGGTCATTGCAGAGGTGTCAAAATTTCTAAAAATATATACTTCAGTGGAAAAATATTTAATAAACATCTTTAAAAAAATTCTTATTTTGTCCGTGTCACCCAAGATTATCAGCACAGGTGTCGCTAAAAACCAATAGTGACGCAATTATGATATGAGAAGGGGTAGGGAAATTCTTTTTGGCCTACTTTAAAATACACTATTGTCCATTTCAGTTATAAGCATTGTTCTCCATTACTTTCTAATTAATATTAAATACTGCATTTGAGGAATTCATTCGGCGGATACTTTAATGATTTTTTATATTTTTTTAGTTCGTAATAGAACTTTCTTATTAATTTCAGGTCATTGCGGAGGTGTCAAAATTTCGAAAAATACATACATAAGCGGAAAAATATTTAATAAACATCTTTAAAAAAATTCTTATTTTGTAGGTGTCACCCAAGATTATTAGCACAGGTTTCGCTAAAAACCAATAGTGACGCAATTATGATATGAGAAGGGGTAGGGAATTTCTTTTTGGCCTACTTTAAAATACACTATTGTCTATTTCAGTTATAAGCATTGTTCTCCATTACTTTCTAATTAATATTAAATACTGCATTTGAGGAATTCATTCGGCGGACACTTTAATGATTTTTTATATTTTTTTAGTTCGTAATAGAACTTTCGTATTAATTTCAGGTCATTGCAGAGGTGTCAAAATTTCGAAAAATATATACATAAGCGGAAAAATATTTAATAAACATCTTTAAAAAAATTCTTATTTTGTCCGTGTCACCCAAGATTATTAGCACAGGTGGCGCTAAAAACCAATAGTGACGCAATTATGATATGAGAAGGGGTAGGGAAATTATTTTAGGCCTACATTAAAATACACTATTGTCCATTTCAATTATAAGCATTGTTCTCCCTTACATTTTAATTAATATTAAATACTTCATTTGAGGGGTTCATTCGGCGGACACTTTAATGATTTTTTATATTTTTTTAGTTCGTAATAGAACTTTCGTATTAATTTCAGGTCATTGCAGAGGTGTCAAAATTTCTAAAAATATATACATAAGCGGAAAAATATTTGATAAACATCTTTAAAAAAATTCTTATTTTGTCCCTGTCACCCAAGATTATCAGCACAGGTGTCGCTAAAAACCAATAGTGACGCAATTATGATATGAGAAGGGGTAGGGAAATTCTTTTTGGCCTACTTTAAAATACACTATTGTCCATTTCAGTTATAAGCATTGTTCTCCATTACTTTCTAATTAATATTAAATACTGCATTTGAGGAATTCATTCGGCGGACACTTTAATGATTTTTTATATTTTTTTAGTTCGTAATAGAACTTTCGTATTAATTTCAGGTCAATGCAGAGGTGTCAAAATTTCTAAAAATATATACATAAGCGGAAAAATATTTAATAAACATCTTTAAAAAAATTCTTGTTTTGTCCGTGTCACGCAAGATTATTAGCACAGGTGTCACTAAAAACCAATAGTGACACAATTATGATATGAGAAGAGGTGGGGAAATTATTTTAGGCCTACATTAAAATACACTATTGTCCATTTCAATTATAAGCATTGTTCTCACTTTCATTTTAATTAATATTAAATACTTCATTTTAAGGGTTCATTCGGCGGACACTTTAATGATTTTTTATATTTTTTTAGTTCGTAATGGAACTTTCGTATTAATTTCAGGTCATTGCAGAGGTGTCAAAATTTCTAAAAATATATACTTAAGTGGAAAAATATTTAATAAACATCTTTAAAAAAATTCTTATTTTGTCCGTGTCACCCAAGATTATCAGCACAGGTGTCGCTAAAAACCAATAGTGACGCAATTATGATATGAGAAGAGGTAGGGAAATTATTTTAGGCCTACATTAAAATAAACTATTGTCCATTTCAATTATAAGCATTCAATTATACCCTTACATTTTAATTAATATTAAATACTTCATTTGAAGGGTTCATTCGGCGGACACTTTAATGATTTTTTATATTTTTTTAGTTCGTAATGGAACTTTCGTATTAATTTCAGGTCATTGCAGAGGTGTCAAAATTTCTAAAAATATATACTTAAGCGGAAAAATATTTAATAAACAGCTTTAAAAAAATTCTTATTTTGTCCGTGTCACCCAAGATTATCAGCACAGGTGTCGCTAAAAACCAATAGTGACGCAATTTTGATATGAGAAGGGGTAGGGAAATTCTTTTTGGCCTACTTTAAAATACACTATTGTCCATTTCAGTTATAAGCATTTTTCTCCATTACTTTCTAATTAATATTAAATACTGCATTTGAGGAATTCATTCGTCGGACACTTTAATGATTTTTTATATTTTTTTTAGTTCGTAATAGAACTTTCGTATTAATTTCAGGTCAATGCAGAGGTGTCAAAATTTTTAAAAATATATACATAAGCGGAAAAATATTTAATAAACATCTTTAAAAAAATTCTTATTTTGACCGTGTTACCCAAGATTATCAGCACAGGTGTTGCTAAAAACCAATAGTGACGCAATTATGATATGAGAAGGGGTAGGGAAATTCTTTTTGGCCTACTTTAAAATACACTATTGTCCATTTCAGTTATAAGCATTGTTCTCCATTACTTTCTAATTAATATTAAATACTTCATTTGAAGGGTTCATTCGGCGGACACTTTAATGATTTTTTTATATTTTTTTAGTTCGTTATAGAACTTTCGTATTAATTTCAGGTCAATGCAGAGGTGTCAAAATTTCTAAAAATATATACTTAAGCGGAAAAATATTTAATAAACAGCTTTAAAAAAATTCTTATTTTGTCCGTGTCACCCAAGATTATCAGCACAGGTGTCGCTAAAAACCAATAGTGACGCAATTATGATATGAGAAGGGGTAGGGAAATTCTTTTTGGC
The DNA here is from genome assembly GCA_949128135.1 of Parasteatoda lunata. Classification (NCBI taxonomy): domain Eukaryota; kingdom Metazoa; phylum Arthropoda; class Arachnida; order Araneae; family Theridiidae; genus Parasteatoda; species Parasteatoda lunata. Next base: position 104,540,176 of record OX421978.1, read on the forward strand.
CTACTTTAAAATACACTATTGTCCATTTCAGTTATAAGCATTGTTCTCCATTACTTTCTAATTAATATTAAATACTGCATTTGAGGAATTCATTCGGCGGACACTTTAATGATTTTTTATATTTTTTTAGTTCGTTATAGAACTTTCGTATTAAATTCAGGTCAATGCAGAGGTGTCAAAAATTCTAAAAATATATACATAAGCGGAAAAATATTTAATAAACATCTTTAAAAAAATTCTTGTTTTGTCCGTGTTACCCAAGATTATCAGCACAGGTGTTGCTAAAAACCAATAGTGACGCAATTATGATATGAGAAGGGGTAGGGAAATTCTTTTTGGCCTACTTTAAAATACACTATTGTCCATTTCAATTATAAGCATTGTTCTCCCTTACATTTTAATTAATATTAAATACTTCATTTGAAGGGTTCATTCGGCGGACACTTTAATGATTTTTTATATTTTTTTAGTTCGTAATGGAACTTTCGTATTAATTTCAGGTCATTGCAGAGGTGTCAAAATTTCTAAAAATATATACTTAAGCGGAAAAATATTTAATAAACAGCTTTAAAAAAATTCTTATTTTGTCCGTGTCACCCAAGATTATCAGCACAGGTGTCGCTAAAAACCAATAGTGACGCAATTATGATATGAGAAGGGGTAGGGAAATTCTTTTTGGCCTACTTTAAAATACACTATTGTCCATTTCAGTTATAAGCATTGTTCTCCATTACTTTCTAATTAATATTAAATACTGCATTTGAGGAATTCATTCGGCGGACACTTTAATGATTTTTTATATTTTTTTAGTTCGTAATAGAACTTTCGTATTAATTTCAGGTCATTGCAGAGGTGTCAAAATTTCGAAAAATATATACACAAGCGGAAAAATATTTAATAAACAGCTTTAAAAAAATTCTTGTTTTGTCCGTGTCACGCAAGATTATTAGCACAGGTGTCACTAAAAACCAATAGTGACGCAATTATGATATGAGAAGAGGTAGGGAAATTCTTTTTGGCCTACTTTAAAATACACTATTGTCCATTTCAGTTATAAGCATTGTTCTCCATTACTTTCTAATTAATATTAAATACTGCATTTGAGGAATTCATTCGGCGGACACTTTAATGATTTTTTATATTTTTTTAGTTCGTAATAGAACTTTCGTATTAATTTCAGGTCATTGCAGAGGTGTCAAAATTTCGAAAAATATATACATAAGCGGAAAAATATTTAATAAACATCTTTAAAAAAATTCTTGTTTTGTCCGTGTCACGCAAGATTATTAGCACAGGTGTCACTAAAAACCAATAGCGACACAATTATGATATGAGAAGAGGTGGGGAAATTATTTTAGGCCTACATTAAAATACACTATTGTCCATTTCAATTATAAGCATTGTTCTCCCTTTCATTTTAATTAATATTAAATACTTCATTTTAAGGGTTCATTCGGCGGACACTTTAATGATTTTTTATATTTTTTTTAGTTCGTAATGGAACTTTCGTATTAATTTCAGGTCATTGCAGAGGTGTCAAAATTTCTAAAAATATATACTTCAGTGGAAAAATATTTAATAAACATCTTTAAAAAAATTCTTATTTTGTCCGTGTCACCCAAGATTATCAGCACAGGTGTCGCTAAAAACCAATAGTGACGCAATTATGATATGAGAAGAGGTAGGGAAATTATTTTAGGCCTACATTAAAATAAACTATTGTACATTTCAATTATAAGCATTCAATTATACCCTTACATTTTAATTAATATTAAATACTTCATTTGAAGGGTTCATTCGGCGGACACTTTAATGATTTTTTATATTTTTTTAGTTCGTAATGGAACTTACGTATTAATTTCAGGTCATTGCAGAGGTGTCAAAATTTCTAAAAATATATACTTAAGCGGAAAAATATTTAATAAACAGCTTTAAAAAAATTCTTATTTTGTCCGTGTCACCCAAGATTATCAGCACAGGTGTCGCTAAAAACCAATAGTGACGCAATTATGATATGAGAAGGGGTAGGGAAATTCTTTTTGGCCTACTTTAAAATACACTATTGTCCATTTCAGTTATAAGCATTGTTCTCCATTACTTTCTAATTAATATTAAATACTGCATTTGAGGAATTCATTCGGCGGACACTTTAATGATTTTTTATATTTTTTTAGTTCGTTATAGAACTTTCGTATTAATTTCAGGTCAATGCAGAGGTGTCAAAAATTCTAAAAATATATACATAAGCGGAAAAATATTTAATAAACATCTTTAAAAAAATTCTTGTTTTGTCCGTGTCACGCAAGATTATCAGCACAGGTGTCGCTAAAAACCAATAGTGACGCAATTATGATATGAGAAGGGGTAGGGAAATTCTTTTTGGCCTACTTTAAAATACACTATTGTCCATTTCAGTTATAAGCATTTTTCTCCATTACTTTCTAATTAATATTAAATACTTCATTTGAAGGGTTCATTCGGCGGACGCTTTAATGATTTTTTATATTTTTTTAGTTCGTAATGGAACTTTCGTATTAATTTCAGGTCATTGCAGAGGTGTCAAAATTTCGAAAAATATATACATAGGTGGAAAAATATTTAATAAACATCTTTAAAAAATTCTTATTTTGTCCGTGTCACCCAAGATTATTAGCACAGGTGTCGCTAAAAACCAACAGTGACGCAATTATGATATGAGAAGGGGTAGGGAAATTTTTTTGGCCTAATTTAAAATACACTATTGTCCATTTCAGTTATAAGCATTGTTCTCCATTACTTTCTAATTAATATTAAATACTGCATTTGAGGAATTCATTCGGCGGACACTTTAATGATTTTTTAAATTTTTTTAGTTCGTAATAGAACTTTCGTATTAATTTCAGGTCATTGCAGTGGTGTCAAAATTTCTAAAAATATATACATAAGCGGAAAAATATTTCATTAACATCTTTAAAAAAATTCTTATTTTGTCCGTGTCACCCAAGATTATTAGCACAGGTATCGCTAAAAACCAATAGTGACACAATTATGATATGAGAAGAGGTAGGGAAATTATTTTAGGCCTACATTAAAATACACTATTGTCCATTTCAATTATAAGCATTGTTCTCCCTTACATTTTAATTAATATTAAATACTTCATTTGAGGGGTTCATTCGGCGGACACTTTAATGATTTTTTATATTTTTTTAGTTCGTAATAGAACTTTCGTATTAATTTCAGGTCATTGCAGAGGTGTCAAAATTTCTAAAAATATATACATAAGCGGAAAAATATTTGATAAACATCTTTAAAAAAATTCTTATTTTGTCCGTGTCACCCAAGATTATCAGCACAGGTGTCGCTAAAAACCAATAGTGACGCAATTATGATATGAGAAGGGGTAGGGAAATTCTTTTTGGCCTACTTTAAAATACACTATTGTCCATTTAAGTTATAAGCATTGTTCTCCATTACTTTCTAATTAATATTAAATACTGCATTTGAGGAATTAATTCGCCGGACACTTTAATGATTTTTTATATTTTTTTAGTTCGTAATAGAATTTTCGTATTAATTTCAGGTCATTGCAGAGGTGTCAAAATTTCGAAAAATATATACACAAGCGGAAAAATATTTAATAAACAGCTTTAAAAAAATTCTTGTTTTGTCCGTGTCACGCAAGATTATTAGCACAGGTGTCACTAAAAACCAATAGTGACGCAATTATGATATGAGAAGAGGTAGGGAAATTCTTTTTGGCCTACTTTAAAATACACTATTGTCCATTTCATTTATAAGCATTGTTCTCCATTACTTTCTAATTAATATTAAATACTGCATTTGAGGAATTCATTCGGCGGACACTTTAATGATTTTTTATATTTTTTTAGTTCGTTATAGAACTTTCGTATTAATTTCAGGTCAATGCAGAGGTGTCAAAATTTCTAAAAATATATACATAAGCGGAAAAATATTTAATAAACATCTTTAAAAAAATTCTTGTTTTGTCCGTGTCACGCAAGATTATTAGCACAGGTGTCACTAAAAACCAATAGTGACACAATTATGATATGAGAAGAGGTGGGGAAATTATTTTTGGCCTACATTAAAATACACTATTGTCCATTTCAATTATAAGCATTGTTCTCCCTTACATTTTAATTAATATTAAATACTTCATTTTAAGGGTTCATTCGGCGGACACTTTAATGATTTTTTATATTTTTTTAGTTCGTAATGGAACTTTCGTATTAATTTCAGGTCTTTGCAGAGGTGTCAAAATTTCTAAAAATATATACTTAAGCGGAAAAATATTTAATAAACATCTTTAAAAAAATTCTTATTTTGTCCGTGTCACCCAAGATTATCAGCACAGGTGTCGCTAAAAACCAATAGTGACGCAATTATGATATGAGAAGGGGTAGGGAAATTCTTTTTGGCCTACTTTAAAATACACTATTGTCCATTTCAGTTATAAGCATTGTTCTCCATTACTTTCTAATTAATATTAAATACTGCATTTGAGGAATTCATTCGTCGGACACTTTAATGATTTTTTATATTTTTTTTAGTTCGTAATAGAACTTTCGCATTAATTTCAGGTCAATGCAGAAGTGTCAAAATTTCTAAAAATATATACATAAGCGGAAAAATATTTAATAAACATCTTTAAAAAAATTATTATTTTGTCCGTGTTACCCAAGATTATCAGCACAGGTATTGCTAAAAACCAATAGTGACGCAATTATGATATGAGAAGGGGTAGGGAAATTCTTTTTGGCCTACTTTAAAATACACTATTGTCCATTTCAGTTATAAGCATTGTTCTCCATTACTTTCTAATTAATATTAAATACTGCATTTGAGGAATTCATTCGGCGGACACTTTAATGATTTTTTATATTTTTTTAGTTCGTAATGGAACTTTCGTATTAATTTCAGGTCTTTGCAGAGGTGTCAAAATTTCTAAAAATATATACTTAAGCGGAAAAATATTTAATAAACATCTTTAAAAAAATTCTTATTTTGTCCGTGTCACCCAAGATTATCAGCACAGGTGTCGCTAAAAACCAATAGTGACGCAATTATGATATGAGAAGGGGTAGGGAAATTCCTTTTGGCCTACTTTAAAATACACTATTGTCCATTTCAGTTATAAGCATTGTTCTCCATTACTTTCTAATTAATATTAAATACTGCATTTGAGGAATTCATTCGTCGGACACTTTAATGATTTTTTATATTTTTTTTAGTTCGTAATAGAACTTTCGCATTAATTTCAGGTCAATGCAGAAGTGTCAAAATTTCTAAAAATATATACATAAGCGGAAAAATATTTAATAAACATCTTTAAAAAAATTCTTATTTTGTCCGTGTTACCCAAGATTATCAGCACAGGTATTGCTAAAAACCAATAGTGACGCAATTATGATATGAGAAGGGGTAGGGAAATTCTTTTTGGCCTACTTTAAAATACACTATTGTCCATTTCAGTTATAAGCATTGTTCTCCATTACTTTCTAATTAATATTAAATACTGCATTTGAGGAATTCATTCGGCGGACACTTTAATGATTTTTTATATTTTTTTAGTTCGTAATAGAACTTTCGTATTAATTTCAGGTCATTGCAGTGGTGTCAAAATTTCTAAAAATATATACATAAGCGGAAAAATATTTCATTAACATCTTTAAAAAAATTCTTATTTTGTCCGTGTCACCCAAGATTATTAGCACAGGTATCGCTAAAAACCAATAGTGACACAATTATGATATGAGAAGAGGTAGGGAAATTATTTTAGGCCTACATTAAAATACACTATTGTCCATTTCAATTATAAGCATTGTTCTCCCTTACATTTTAATTAATATTAAATACTTCATTTGAGGGGTTCATTCGGCGGACACTTTAATGATTTTTTATATTTTTTTAGTTCGTAATAGAACTTTCGTATTAATTTCAGGTCATTGCAGAGGTGTCAAAATTTCTAAAAATATATACATAAGCGGAAAAATATTTGATAAACATCTTTAAAAAAATTCTTATTTTGTCCGTGTCACCCAAGATTATCAGCACAGGTGTCGCTAAAAACCAATAGTGACGCAATTATGATATGAGAAGATGTAGGGAAATTCTTTTTGGCCTACTTTAAAATACACTATTGTCCATTTCAGTTATAAGCATTGTTCTCCATTACTTTCTAATTAATATTAAATACTGCATTTGAGGAATTAATTCGCCGGACACTTTAATGATTTTTTATATTTTTTTAGTTCGTAATAGAATTTTCGTATTAATTTCAGGTCATTGCAGAGGTGTCAAAATTTCGAAAAATATATACACAAGCGGAAAAATATTTAGTAAACAGCTTTAAAAAAATTCTTGTTTTGTCCGTGTCACGCAAGATTATTAGCACAGGTGTCACTAAAAACCAATAGTGACGCAATTATGATATGAGAAGAGGTAGGGAAATTCTTTTTGGCCTACTTTAAAATACACTATTGTCCATTTCAGTTATAAGCATTGTTCTCCATTACTTTCTAATTAATATTAAATACTGCATTTGAGGAATTCATTCGGCGGACACTTTAATGATTTTTTATATTTTTTTAGTTCGTAATAGAACTTTCGTATTAATTTCAGGTCATTGCAGAGGTGTCAAAATTTCGAAAAATATATACATAAGCGGAAATATATTTAATAAACATCTTTAAAAAAATTCTTATTTTGTCCGTGTCACCCAAGATTATTAGCACAGGTGTCGCTAAAAACCAATAGTGACGCAATTATGATATGAGAAGGGGTAGGGAAATTATTTTTGGCCTACTTTAAAATACACTATTGTCCATTTCATTTATAAGCATTGTTCTCCATTACTTTCTAATTAATATTAAATACTGCATTTGAGGAATTCATTCGGCGGACACTTTAATGATTTTTTATATTTTTTTAGTTCGTAATAGAACTTTCGTATTAATTTCAGGTCAATGCAGAAGTGTCAAAATTTCTAAAAATATATACATAAGCGGAAAAATATTTAATAAACATCTTTAAAAAAATTCTTATTTTGTCCGTGTTACCCAAGATTATCAGCACAGGTATTGCTAAAAACCAATAGTGACGCAATTATGATATGAGAAGGGGTAGGGAAATTCTTTTTGGCCTACATTAAAATACACTATTGTCCATTTCAATTATAAGCATTGTTCTCCCTTACATTTTAATTAATATTAAATACTTCATTTGAAGGATTCATTCGGCGGACACTTTAATGATTTTTTATATTTTTTTAGTTCGTAATAGAACTTTCGTATTAATTTCAGGTCATTGCAGAGGTGTCAAAATTTCGAAAAATATATACATAAGCGGAAAAATATTTAATAAACATCTTTAAAAAAATTCTTATTTTGTCCGTGTCACCCAAGATTATTAGCACAGGTGTCGCTAAAAACCAATAGTGACGCAATTATGATATGAGAAGAGGTAGGGAAATTATTTTAGGCCTACATTAAAATACAATATTGTCCATTTCAATTATAAGCATTGTTCTCCCTTACATTTTAATTAATATTAAGTACTTCATTTGAGGGGTTCATTCGGCGGACACTTTAATGATTTTTTATATTTTTTTAGTTCGTAATAGAACTTTCGTATTAATTTCAGGTCATTGCAGAGGTGTCAAAATTTCTAAAAATTTATACATAAGCGGAAAAATATTTGATAAACATCTTTAAAAAAATTCTTATTTTGTCCGTGTCACCCAAGATTATTAGCACAGGTGTCGCTAAAAACCAATAGTGACGCAATTATGATATGAGAAGGGGTAGGGAAATTCTTTTTGGCCTACTTCAAAATACACTATTGTCCATTTCAGTTATAAGCATTGTTCTCCCTTACTTTCTAATTAATATTAAATACTTCATTTGAGGGGTTCATTCGGCGGACAATTTAATGATTTTTTATATTTTATTAGTTCGTAATAGAACTTTCGTATTAATTTCAGGTCATTGCAGTGGTGTCAAAATTTCTAAAAATATATACATAAGCGGAAAAATATTTAATAAACATCTTTAAAAAAATTCTTATTTTGTCCGTGTCACCCAAGATTATTAGCACAGGTGTCGCTAAAAACCAATAGTGACGCAATTATGATATGAGAAGAGGTAGGGAAATTATTTTAGGCCTACATTAAAATACAATATTGTCCATTTCAATTATAAGCATTGTTCTCCCTTACATTTTAATTAATATTAAGTACTTCATTTGAGGGGTTCATTCGGCGGACACTTTAATGATTTTTTATATTTTTTTAGTTCGTAATAGAACTTTCGTATTAATTTCAGGTCATTGCAGAGGTGTCAAAATTTCTAAAAATTTATACATAAGCGGAAAAATATTTGATAAACATCTTTAAAAAAATTCTTATTTTGTCCGTGTCACCCAAGATTATTAGCACAGGTGTCGCTAAAAACCAATAGTGACGCAATTATGATATGAGAAGGGGTAGGGAAATTCTTTTTGGCCTACTTCAAAATACACTATTGTCCATTTCAGTTATAAGCATTGTTCTCCATTACTTTCTAATTAATATTAAATACTTCATTTGAGGGGTTCATTCGGCGGACAATTTAATGATTTTTTATATTTTATTAGTTCGTAATAGAACTTTCGTATTAATTTCAGGTCATTGCAGTGGTGTCAAAATTTCTAAAAATATATACATAAGCGGAAAAATATTTAATAAACATCTTTAAAAAAATGCTTATTTTGTCCGTGTTACCCAAGATTATCAGCACAGGTGTCGCTAAAAACCAATAGTGACGCAATTATGATATGAGAAGGGGTAGGGAAATTCTTTTTGGCCTACTTTAAAATACACTATAGTCCATTTCAATTATAAGCATTGTTCTCCCTTACTTTCTAATTAATATTAAATACTTCATTTGAGGGGTTCATTCGGCGGACACTTTAATGATTTTTTATATTTTTTTAGTTCGTAATAGAACTTTCATATTAATTTCAGGTCATTGCAGAGGTGTCAAAATTTCTAAAAAAATATACATAAGCTGAAAAATATTTAAAAATCAACTTTAAAAAAAATTCTCATTTTGTCCGTGTCACCCAAGATTATTAGCACAGGTATCGCTAAAAACCAATAGTGACGCAATTATGATATGAGAAGGGGTAGGGAAATTCTTTTTGGCCTACTTTAAAATACACTATTGTCCATTTCAGTTATAAGCATTGTTCTCCATTACTTTCTAATTAATATTAAATACTGCATTTGAGGAATTCATTCGGCGGACACTTTAATGATTTTTTATATTTTTTTAGTTCGTAATAGAACTTTCGTGTTAATTTCAGGTCATTGCAGAGGTTTCAAAATTTCTAAAAATATATACATAAGCGGAAAAATATTTAATTAACATCTTTAAAAAAATTCTTATTTTGTCCGTGTCACCCAAGATTATCAGCACAGGTGTCGCTAAAAACCGATTGTGACGCAATTATGATATGAGAAGGGGTAGGGAAATTCTTTTTGTTCTACTTTAATATACACTTTTGTCCATTTCAGTTATAAGCATTGTTCTCCCTTACTTTCTAATTAATATTAAATACTGGATTTGAGGGGTTTATTAAGCGGCCGCTTTAATGATTTTTTATATTTTTTAAGTTCGTAATAGAACTTTCGTATTAATTTCAGGTCATTGCAGAGGTGTCGAAATTTCTAAAAATATATACATAAGCGGAAAAATATTTAATAAACATCTTTAAAAAAATTCTTATTTTGTCCGTGACACCCAAGATTATTAGCACAGGTGTCACTAAAAACCAATAGTGTCGCAATTATTATATGAGAAGGGGTAGGGAAATTCTTTTTGGCCTACTTTAAAATACACTATTGTCCATTTCAGTTATGTCCTTTCTAATTAATATTAAATACTGCATTTCAGGGGTTCATTCGGCGGACACTTCAATGATTTTTTATATTTTTTTAGTTCGTAATAGAACTTTCGTATTAATTTCAGGTCATTGCAGAGGTGTCAAAATTTCTAAATATATAGACATAAACTGGTAGGGTACACTAGTACCCTACCAGTTTGTTAGGGTACACTAGTACCAGGTAATATAACACCTGGTCCAGTTAAAATATTAAGGGTCAATATTAAGGTCTGATAGCAGGCTTTGTGAACATTGAGAAAAGGACTTAAAATTTCTCCGTATTAACGCTTTTCGGAAGGCGAATTTCTTCGAAATAAAGCTTCTCGCAACACTTTTGGAGATATACAAAAACAGTAAAATTCGGGGTCACGCTGTGTACCCATTATGGGGTCTATAATTACACTATTGTATTATAGTACGGGGTACACTAGTACCCCGTACTATAATACCTTGTCCAATTATAACATTAAAGGTTAATATTAAGGTCTGATAGGAGGCATTTTTCTTAACATTGAAAAATGCACTGTTTTAGATATAGATACATAGTAAAATGCGGGGTCACACTGTGTACCCCCTATGGGCTCTAAAATTATTTCCTTTGGTAGGGTACATGGGTACACTAGTACCAGGTAATATAACACCTGGTCCACTTAAGCTAAATGGGACTTTTTGTTTATTTTCGTGATTAATTTTGTAACCCGTAACTCTTAATTCTTATTAATAAAATAATAAGTCTTACTAAAAACTATGTAATAATTTTTGAAAGTACAAAAAATTTTTCAGATTTAGATTTTCCTTAATTGTAATTTTTTTAGATTTCATTTTTATCGGATTTTAGCTTTTACGTTGTTTATGTTAATGATATTTTTGTTAATTGTTTTCTCTATATTTGTTAGAATAATTTAAAATCCTTTTATATATTTCATTCAATTTATACTTTAAATTTTTTATATATTTTAAAAGTATATATCATAATTTCCAAATATCATTTGGTTCTTCAAAGGATTTTTTTAAATTTTCATTAATCTTTAGTGCTATTAAGCTATCCAATTTTGTTTCGAATAGCTATAATTCAAAAAATAATATTACATTGTTAAGTTAAAAAAATAACCATGTAACCTCTAATATACAATAAAAGTTTGGTTATAATTTTGCAATTAACGATGTGTTTAGATTATATTTCTGTAAATAAGAAACTTATTTAAATATGGCACCCTAGAAGATATATATATTTTACTTTGTGTATTATATTTTTCCTTTTATGTAAACGTAATTTTTACCTTAGAATAAACCAGAAAAATCAAAAGACTTGTTAAAAATCAAAGTCATTATTACGAGTCACGAAGTCCTCCATGTTCCCATAACAAATCAATACCTCTGAGGGTACTGATCCAGGAGTTTCCTTGTCTTCTTTATTAGTTAAAAATTACAAGGCTACAGAGGTGAACATTAGTAGTCGTAAACCCAAAAATTGGTTGGCTGTTCAACGACGAAAAAATATACAACAACGAAAAAATGACGGATATTTTTTCAAAATTTTAATGCACTTTTTTCTTTTTAATTTGTTTCCGATTGATAAATCATTTTTTGTTAACTAATTTGTTGGTGTGAATGAAATAGTTAAGTCATAGTCGTTATAAACAACGGAAATAATTTACGCAACTATTACAAATATAAATGTCAGTAAATGTTTCGGATTTAAAATAATAACCATTTTTAATTACAATATTAAAATAATACAACTAATTTTAAAATATTAAATCTGGCAAAGTTTATGACTTTGCATTGGCTCGCCCCCCCCCCCAGTCAAGAAAAAGTTGGCACGCCACTGATCGGTGCTCGATACCCCTCTAATTTGATCAGCTTTTATAGTCCACGCACTTTTGCTTAAAACTTGAATCCACTATCTTTACCTCCGTACTCGAACCTATTCTCCTTGAAACGGTGCCTGAAACTACTGTCTCTTGTTCTAATTTTATAATGCACTCTCTTTTATTTAAAACTTGAACCCACTGTCTCTACCACGATACTCGAACCCACTCTCCTTTAATCAGAGCTTGAAACCACTTTCATTTGATCAATTTTTATGGTCCACTGTCTTTTGTTTAAAAGTTGAACCCACTATCTTTATATTGTTACTCGAACCCACTCCATTGTTTTAATCGGTGCTTGAAAACACTGTCATTTAATAATTTTTTTATAGCCCACTGTCTTTTGTTTTAAAGTTGAACCCACTATCTTTATACCGTTACTCGAACCCACTCTCCTTTAATTGGAGCTTGAAACCAATGTCATTTGATCAATTTTTATAGTTTACTCTCTTTTGTTTAATGCTTAAACCCACTATCTTCACATCAGTACTCGAGCCAACTCTCCTTGAATCGGTGCTCGAAGCCACTCTAATTTGAGCAATTTTTATGGTCCACTCACTTTTGTTTAAAACTTGAACCCACTATCTTTCCTTCGGTATTCAAACCCACTCTCCTTTAATCGGGGCATTAAACCACTGCAATTTGGTCAATTTTTTTAGTGCAATGTCTTTTGTCTAAAATTTGAACTCACTGTCCTTAAATCGGAATTCGACCCTTCTCACTTTTTATCAGTGCTTGAAACCACTTCCATTTGATAAATTTTTACAGTACATTCTTTTTTATTTAAAACTTGAACCACTGTCATCGGTACTCATATCCAATCTCCTTCATTAGGTGCTTGATACAACACTCATTTGATCAATTATTATAGTCTATTCTCTTTGTTTAAGTTTTGAACCCACTATCTCTACATCGGTACTTAAATCCACTCTCCTTTAATCGGTGCTTGAAACCACTGTCATTTGTTTAATTTTTATAATACACTCTCTTTTGTTTAAAATTTGAATCCACTATTTTTACATCGGTAATCGAACCTACTCTCCTTTAATCGGTGCTTGAAATCACTGTCATTTGATCGATTTTTATGACCCAATCTCTTTTGTTTAAAACTTGAACCCACGATCTTTACATCGGTACTCGAACACACTCTCCTTCAATCGATGCTTGTAACCACTGACATTTGTTCAATTTTTATAGTACACTCTCTTTTGTTAAAAACTTGAACCCACTATCTCTACAACGGTACTCGAACCCAATCTCATTTAATCGGAGCTTGAAACCTCTGTCATTTGATCTATTATTATAATCCACTCTCATTTGTTTAAAACTTGAACTCCTTATCTTTATATCGTTACTCGAACCGATTCCATTGTTTTAATTGGCGCTTGAAACCACTGTCATTTAATCAATTTTTACAGTCCACTCTCTTTTGTTTAATACTTGAACCCACTATCTTTATATCGTTATTCGAACCCACTCTTCCTCAATCAGTGCTTTAAACAACTGTCATTTGTTCAATTTTTATTATTCACTCTTGTTTGTTTATGACTTGAACCCACTATCTTTGCATCGGTACTCTTGATTTTTTTTATTTTTATACTAACTTGAACCCACTTACATTTAATCAGTATTCGAATTTTCTCTCCTTTGTTTCAATCTTGGTCCCACTTTTTTACTATCGAAAGTCAAACTAGTTATTAATTTATCAGTACTTCAACCAACTATTTTTTGCTTGTTTGTGTTAATCGAAATTCGAACTCTCTATTATCTAATTATTTTTAGAAAACACGTGGTTTTTGATCAGTACTTTAACCTACAACGTTTTTATAGGTATCTAGAAACCAAAGATCATTTGGGAAACCACTATCTTTTAATACTTAATTGAAGAAACTATTATTTGATCAGTTTTCCTCATTTTTGTTCAAAATTAGAACCAAACATCTTATTATCGGTAACAAAAGCTTTAAGTATAGCCTGTAAAGCAGTCTATCTTTTCTATACTGCATCTTCGAAACCTTGCTTAAAATTTGTACTGAATTCGATAAAAAAATTCTTGTCCGTAAAACATTTAAAAGCCCTAAAACTCTTCAAGGGTTTTGGTGGGCGAGAGGCCAAAGCTTGACTTAGTTGTTCTACTGGGAACCGTATCTTTTCGATCTGTCCATAGCGGGACCAATATCGAAAATTTGCTCACAAATTTACAGGGTTCTGAACTACAAAATAAGTAAAATAATATATAAGAAAAGACAAACAATGCTTGTTACAGCAATTCATATCGCTTAAAAATAAGTATATAAACATCCAAAATGACAGTCAGACACATTGCCATCACGCTTCAATCAATTTGCATGGATGATTTGTTTGGTACAGTAATTTTCTTTAACTGAGCTGCAGTTTCTTCTCAAATAAAAGTCCGATGTCAGTAATTCGAGGGGAATAGGTTTTACTGGTGTTACCAGGGACCGATCAAGACAAATTCAGGCCCAAGGCACCCGAAATTTTCCGGGCCCCTTACTAAATATTTTGAAATTATATTACTAAAGAGTAGTCCTAACAATTAAAAACAATCTATTGAATTGTATAATTGAAGAGAAACATTCTAAGAAATTTTGAAAGTCAACAATTGAAGATTATTTTTGCAAGATAAAGTTTACGCATCTATAAATTAAAGCAAAATATAAAAAACAATGTTATATATGTCAGAATAAATCTTTGGTGACCACAAACAATTGAAATCAGTGATTTTTGATAAAAGTCACTGATTAGCTGAATTATTTTTATTGTAACCTGTAATAATTTTTTATTTAGTACTTAAACCAACACAAAGCTAGCCCACTTTTCATTAGATTTAACGATAAGTTCAGCATGTATGCTATCAAGGTTATTAATTATAATTTTTATTAAAAAATACAGTTAACACAGAAAAAATATCCAAAAGGAGCCAAAATTACTAAAGAGTAGAAAATAGAAACCAATAGAAAATTAAAAATATATTTAAATAATAATATATTTAGATATACCACATTTTAAAACATTAAAATTGCACTAATTGAAATTCAGCTGTACTTTGATTAGTGCAATGTATATATATATGAGTTTTGTTGTATCAGGATATTAAGAAAATTTGAAAGGGAAAAAATGCATTCTTTGAGAAAACTATTTCTGTCAGTATTTAAAAGAAACTGTAATAATGAGCACTTTTTACTAATTTCTGAGGCCCCACAGAAAGTATGGGCCCCAGGCCCATGCCTAGTGGGCCTAGGTGATAAAAAGGCCCTGGGTGTTACTTACTTAATATATTAATTTCGATACTTCATGTAGCTACTTTAGAAGTAGATTTTTTACACCATCTAGAGACGAAATAGCTCCAAATATATTTTTTAATTCTGTGCTGGTGGAATGCAAAACTTTACATTTTATTCTAATAACTTTATATAGCACTTACTTTAGGAGGTCATTTATTTCTATATTATTTTGATACAATTGTAAGAAAAGGTTTTTATTTATTTGATGTAAAAATATTACTTCGACTCAAAATTTATAGAACAGAAATTTTTGAGAAGAATTTTGACTTACAGTAGATTCTTAAAAGGAACTATAGTGTCATGACTATCAGCAATGCAGTACGAGTTATTTCAGAATTTTATTTCTAAACTTAATATACAACTTCTCAAGTAAGAAAGCATGAATATCTCAATTGAAAAAAAGCTCTTCTGTTTAAAAAAAAAAAAAAAAAAAAAAAAAAAAAAAAAAAAAACAAATGCTGTCCAAGAATTAAAAGAAAACATGATAGATCATACATAAGTTCGAAACTGATGAGTCATTTTTGATGAAAAAACATGCTCGACTAAAAAGTTAGTTCTCAAAAGTAAAATCGTAAATGCGCTAATTAACGCAAACGATGCCACATTATAGGAATGGAGGATAGCAGGACAACTAAAAAAGTTTTCAGTGCCAGGCCAACAGGTACAAGAAAAAGAGGACGGCCAAACCTAAGATTTTTAGACTGCCTTGAAAAGGACCTACAGATTTTAAAGATAATAAAATGGAGAACCTTGGCTAAGGGAAGAATGTCTTGGCATAGGCTTGTTGAGAAGCCGAGTCCCATCCCGGGCTGTCGTGCCAATGAGAAGAAGAAGAATGCAAACGATATTTTAGTAATATAATAAATTGTGAAATAATAAGACAAAAAACGTACTTTCTCTAAATAAACTTATCTTATTTCACCGAATTCGAAAATTATGACTCTGAAAAGAGGGATGTTAGCTAGCTTCAATCTAGAAAATAGGGTCGCAATAGTTTAGGCAGGAGAGTCCAAAGTTTTGACCTTAATATGTTAATTTCACTTATTGCACAGTTCGCTAACGCAGAAAATTTTTTAAGCGAATCTAAAGATTTTTGTAGACAATTATAAATTTCGTTAATCTAAAGATAATTTCATTTAAAGAGTTTTAAATATTTTATCGAAAAGTAGTCGCAACATTTTTGAATGAGGAACCTCGCAGAAAGTTGATTATTTTAAATAGTCTATATCTTAAAACTCCCTAAAATCAATTCAGAATTTAAAAAAATGACCCGAATTTTAAAACAAAACTTAACTTAAAATTAGCCTAAAACGGAACTAACTTCACGTGACACAAAATGAGGCGGGGTTTGCTGTGACGTCAAAGTATAGTAACTCAGCGAACGGGAGGAGTTAAACCCAAGTTTTCTATCGAGAAAAGTGTTACAAAGGCGTTTTAATTTGAATTGCATTTTTGAAAAATTTTTTTCCTTTCATGTTTATGTCATATATATAGTTTAAATATACATGTAGTGTATATCAGTTGCATCCTCCCCCTTGAGAAAACTTTTGTGGGCACCATTCAGCATAATGAAATAAAATTAAGGAATGAAAAAATAAATGTCGAAAATACTTTTTTTTCAATAAATTTTGAAATGAATTCATATTTCTTTATTCATACTGATTCATTTTTGCTTATATTTGTCTATAAAATTCTGAACTGTTTTGAAAGTTTTTATTTAATGAGTTGATCCCAATTAGACGGAATGGAATGAATGATATATGACCTGGAATTATAAGATTTTAGGAAAATAAAATATTTAAAAAAATTCTTTTTTATTATTAACTTCTAAATTATTTTCTTGACTTTTATTTTTTATTTTTAAGAAAGGTATATAATGCTAAACCCCTATTATTTTTTATTTTAACTTTGATGCTTTTTTCTTCTAGATAAAATTAATTAAATATTTTTATTTAACTCAAAGCCCTTCAGCATAATGAAATAAAATTGAAGTAGGAAAAAATAAATGTCAAAACTACTTTTTCTTCAATAACTTTTGAAATAAATTAATTTTTCTTTATTTATACTGATTAATTTTTATTTAGATTTGTTTATATATAAAAGTTTGAACTGTTTTGAAATATTTATTTAATAAGTTGATCCCAATTAGAGGGAATGGAATGAATGGTATATGACCTGGAATTATAAGTTTTTAGGTAAATAAAATTTTTTAAAAACTTTCTTATTATCAACTTCTAAAATAAATTTTTGAATTATTATTACTATTATTATAATTTTTTTTAAGAAATGTTAAACCCATATTATTTTATATTTTAACTTTCATAATTTTTTCTCTCAAGGTAAAATTAATGAATTATTTTTTAACTCCAAACCCTTCAGCATAATGAAATAAAATTGAGGAATGAAAAAATAAATGTCGAAACTATTTTTTTTAATAACTTTTGAAATAAATTCATTTTTCTTTATTTATACTGATTCATTTTTATTTATATTTGTCTATATATAAAAGTCTGAACTGTTTTTATTGAATAAGTTGATCCCAATTAGAGGGAATGGAATGAATGATATATGACCAGAAATTATAAGTTTTTAGGTAAATAAAATTTTTTTAAAAAATTCTTTTCTATTATTAACATCTAAAATATTTTCTTGAATTTTTTTTTTTTTTTTTTGAAGAAATGTAAATAATACTAAACCCCTATTTTTTATATTAACTTTGATAATTTTTTCTTCTAGATAAAATTATTTTTTAACTTTAAGAAAAAAAACCTGTACACCACTGTTCTCCAAGAATAAAATCCTTTCATTTTAAAGAATAAAAAAAAAGAAAAGAAAAAAAAAATAAGAAAAAAAAGTGATCTGAACAACATTTTAATTCAGTTTAATGAATTATTCAATCAGAGAAGCTTATCAATCAGAAAAACAATCTAATTAACTTATAATTAAGTTAGTTACTGTAAAATGGTCTTAGCAACTGCATAATGCAGTAGTTGCAAACAATTTGCGAATTTTTTTGTTGTTGTTGCCCCAAATTTGTATTTTTTCTCCTTCACTAAAAAATAATTTATTTTGCGTGTTTAACTTAGAACTATTGCACATGGTACAATGCAACGCTTATAGTTTTTGCTTGGAGCCATTTTTCAGAATTTATACTCGGCGCAGCATATGCTTTCGCCGTTTCAAAACATGATGGGAGTCGTGGCTGTACTATATATTGACGTCATCTAAGCGGATGGGAAACCTAGCAGCGATTTAGGGGGCGGGGCTAATCGAGCGATTTTAACTATTAATAACAAAATAACTAGTTATCGCACCGGTCTGAAATTGGTGTCTATCTTTATAAAATGACATGATGTTTCATTTTAAAACACACACACACACAAAAAAAAAAAAAGCACGCAGGTTCCTCATTGTAATATATACAAATTTTTACACCATTTTAAAGTATGTAATTTTCAAATACAAAATTTGAACGAAGTAGATCGAATTTTTTCCGCGAATTAACAAATTATAAACTTGATTTCTCGAGGACAATTCCACCCATTTCATTTAAATTTTGTTGTAGAAAACTACATACTTAACAATGTAATACTTTATAATTCAAATTCCCTTCGGTAGATAAAATAAATTATAATAATTATTATTTTACATGGAATTATGTTCGGATAAATGAATTTTATAATTTTGTGCCAAATTTTTTCCGATTCCCTTAGCAATTGCCAGAGATAAAGCGAAATATGTAAAAGTTAATTCTTGCAGGAATTAAAAATTTTTAATTGTTCTCCTGTTTAAAATATTGGGACCCTATTTTCCACCTTGAGACTCCCCTCTCCCACATTTCAAGTGTCATCAAAACACCAAATCAGTCGAAAAATAATTTTTCTTTATTCTGGGAAAGTACTTTTTTGTGTCTGATTTCATAATATAAAATTAACATATAGTCTTCGAATCATTAAGACTGAGTAAGTGAAAATCCGTTCATTAGGTTAGATCAGTGGTTCCCAAACTTTTTTGACTCATGGACCCCTTTTTATAGTCAAAATTTGTCCACGGACCCCCCAAGAGAAAAACTGCTTGTATGTATAAAAATTTCAAATTAAAAAAAAACAAACATTTTGTTGGATTTATTGAAATTATATCTTTTGTTTAAAATAAAATAACAAAAATTAATCACTTGGATGAGATTTTAAGAGTGTTCCGACTCAATGTTTTCTAATTATTTATTTATTATTGTGCATTACGGCACTGAAAATTAAAAAGGGAACAAAAGATATACGAAAATTTGTAAATCAACTGTTTAATTTGTAACAAACCACTGTTAATAATTATAAGCACAAACCTTTATTTATAATTTACTTAGGAAGTAAAAATCGCTACTATTTTATCTTAATTTCCATAATAATAAAAATCAATCACAATTTTATATTAAACCTCACGCGGACTCCCTGACGATGTGCAGGGACCCCTAAATCAGTTTTTATTTTTCATGGACCCCCTGAATGGTACCACGGACCCCTGGGGGTCCATATGGACACTGGGAAACACTGGATTAGATCAAAAGTTATTCCGAACGTTCGCTCTTCATTTTGAGCACAGGACTCGAAAAAACTCAGAAATTTTACACGAGGACAGCTTGTCCAACAATGTACTTCTTTGAAACTAACCCGTAGCTTCTAAATAAATAAAAATATAATTTTCTCTTATTCATTACAAATATTTATATAAATTGCACAATGAATTAGTAGTTATTAGGATGACATTATACAGTAATAAAAAAAACGAGGTTACTAATAGTGACGAAGGAATTAACGGGATTTCTAGATTAGAGGGTTATTTTAGAAGTGAGGCGCTAGACTCTTGTAAGATAACAAAAATTGAAAATGTATCATGAACATTAACGGGGAAATGGCCGTCCGCGGATTCGAAAAATTCGTTGTTCGCGGGGAATTGCCGAGGACGGGTGGTTTTTTGAGCCCTGGTATAATATACCAAGCTAAGTCTCATTGAACATGAAATAATCAAAACACGTGATGAATCAATCTAAAATCTGTTGTTTAATTTGCAAGTGTTTATAAAAATATATATTAATCAAGGAACACCACTCTTCTGTAACAGAAGTTCCCACAAAGTACAATTTAGAACTTTCAAGCTTATCAGTACACAGGGAAATAGTATTTTTCGCATAAAAAAAAAAAAAAAAAAAAAACAGGGGAGGGGGCAGCTTAGTGATCCCCCAAGATGCTTCAGAGAGGAAAAGAATGCTTTGGCACGTCCGTATGGAGCAGCCCACGAACTAAAATAGATTAGTTGTCCTTTTATTTCGGAGAATCTTCGAAAAACATTTATATGGGTTGAAAATACTTTTCTTTCGTTTAAAGAAACCTAATTTCTAATAATTGTGAAATTTAACATACCAGCGGTGCAAAAAAATTTTTTTCTCCAGTTTTGCATCCAAGAAAAGATTTATTCAAATACAAAAATAATCGTGTATGTTGCTCTTTTTAATTTCGTTTTTTGTATTTTGTAAATATACAAAAATGCATCAGAAATTTTCTCGAAGAAATTCTCGTATTTAACTTTTTAAAACCACTCATTTTGGACGAAACTATTTTCATTTGTAAGTTTTAAAACGGATGAATATCATGTTTTATTTAAATTCCTTGAATTGAATATCGCATGAGCGGAGATGAAAAAATAAATTCAGATGCTCGAGAATTTTTTTTTTTTTTTGGGGTTGCTATAATTCCTAATAAGTCAAAATTTTCTTTTTAATTTATCACAGAAAAAAAAAAAAAAATTGTCACCAAGTTTCTGATTAAGAGAAGATTCAAATAGATACGTAACAAGTATTATTTGGTAATGCTTGTTATTCTTTTAAATTAAGAAAATTTTGTAAAAATCTGACAGTAATATGTAATGTTCCTCCAAACGTAAAAGAGTCCTATATAAAATTTTGATAAAATTGCGGCCCGCCATTAGACTGGTGTTTTTAATTGCGGCCCAGAGCCACATTTAAGTTGGAAACCCCTGGCGTAGAAAATCAGTTTGTTACCCTTGTTTACACAAAGCTTCTTCCTTGCTCTAGTTTTGGATATCAGATCTCAGGTATTCACCGACAATGCAAGCGGTCGAGCCGCGATGGCTCAGGGGATAGAGCGTTCGCCTTCCAATGAGGCGAACCGGGTTCGAATCCCAGTCGATACGAATTCCGCATCCGGCTTGCACTGACCACAGTGCTGACGTGAAATATCCTCAGTGGTAGACGGATCATGGGTTAGAGTCCCCTTGCCGTCAGGCTAACCGTGGGAGGTTCTCGTGGTCTTCCTCTCCATGTAACGCAAATGCGGGTTAGCTCCATCAAAAAGTCCTCCACGAAGGCAAATTTCTCCCAATACTCGATCCAGGAGTTCCCTTGTCTTCTGGATTGGGTTCAAAATTACAAGGCTACGGAGTTGAACATTAGTAGCCGTAAACCCATTAAGTTGGGTCGGCTGTTCAACGACGGTCATAAAATAAAATAAAATGCAAGCGGTCGTCTGTTGAGAAAAAGGCTTGGTCATTTCTTGATGGGATACCGGCAACACACAACTCCCCCCCCCCCGCGGGATTGAAATAAATGTGAAACAATAGGCAGGGTTGCAACTCAAATCATGAAGAAAAAAAATTCCCTGTACATATTATACACAATATATTAAGAGGAAACAACAATTATTGTGCTCTTGTGTGAGCTGTATTGGGATAGCTATATTTATTTGTTTTAATTGCTGGAAAAACAGCTGAACATACTTAAATTATGCTATAGTAAATGAAATAGTTTAGTATAGCTGAAATATCATAGTTAAAATATCCCATAAATTACGCATTGAGGGGTCATCATTTTTTTATAAGACAAAAATAAGAAACAAAATTCCCTGTATTTTCCCAATTTGTAAAGAAAAAAAAAAAAAAAAATCAAAATTCCCTGTATTTTAGGTGATTTTTAAATTCCCTGTATTTTCCAGGTTTTTCCTGTGGAGTGGCAACCCTGAATAGCATTGTAGTTCAAACCATGAACGCTTGTAAGAACATATAATCATATAAAAATATGCACACAAAAAAATTCAAGAATTTTTTCTTTTTCAATGGTGCTTTGTGGACACGTGCTTAATCTGGCCCTGGGTTCACTAGACACAACTCTTTGCTTATTCTGCTGATTCTTTTATCCTCTGTTTTAAAAACAAGTAAATTCAAATAAACAATTACATACACAAAAAACATTATGACTTTATTCATTAAAAAAAAAAAAAATACACTATGTCTTTTTAATAATTATTAAACATATAAAATTAAACATAATTGCACAAAACAGAAATTAAATCTTGATTGTTTTCTCACTCTAAATACTTTCTTTGGTTAAATCTCTTTTTCTTTACCTTTAGTAAAGCTAAATCATTCACTAATCCTCCCAATATAACTAATTATTTAAATTGAAAGATACACTCCATAAAATAAAAAAATGCAAATAGTTTACAGTTCAAAATCTAATTAAAAATTTTAATGTTTATCTTCAATTTATGCAGCCTAACTCAAATAGCAAGATTAATCAATCATTTCTGTAAAAATGAACTGTTTATTTTAGGTCTAAGGAACAGAAAGAGTAAAAAAAAATTAAAAATAAAGAACTGACACCTATCATTCATAAAAGATCTTTGAGCAACAATTGTGCTCAAGAAATTTAGGTCATTGTTTTCTTTACTTTGCAAAAGAAAAATCTTTCTGGGCGAAGTCTGTAAAGTTCTACGACAATGTCGCTGCGATTCTGCCACGGGGTCTGGAATGATGTATTTATACTGGTAGTGTTCATCGAAAAAGAAGTTTTAATTTAATGTAATCTGCATATTTTTTTAAAGGTTTAGTTATTTTGATAAACAGATAATCTCCATTTTACTTTTTAAGTATAGTTTCAAATTGAATTTAAACGACGTGCATTCGATTTTTGTCTACTTCAAATTTGTGAATTAAAATTTTTCTACTCACATATTTGGGTAAACCTTATTTTTTTAATAATAGCTCTCTTTGCCTCATTGCATTTTGACAGATGAAGATGCAGATTAGCACTCTGCTACAAGGTACAGAAAGCAAACAAGAAAATAAAATAAAAAAGGAATAAGAAATAGTTATTTTAAATAATAATTTATTAATAGAATAAAAATTATGAAAAATAATTAAAAACAAAATTACTTAATTAAAAAATTTAAGATTAAGAATGAAAATATAAATTTTTATCAACTTATGTAAATAAAAATGAGTGCTTTCTGAAACGGTATTAATAGAGTTATATCAATACAATAGTGAGAGGAGCACCCAAAAAATTAGATATATCAGTTAACACAATTTAATCAAGAAACAAAAAAAAAAAAAAAAAAACGTACAAAAATTTGAAATAAAACATGAAAAAATAATGAACATCGATGCAAGAAGAGAAAAAGATAAGTATTAACGATAATCTAATTGACTTTTCTTTCAGTCTTAATAGTTTATTATGACAAACCTGCTGAGTCTCCTGTTTTTTAACAAAGTCTCTTGTATACCCATATATTCTCTGTATTTGTTGAAGAAATTTAAAAAAAAATTATTTTGCAGATAAAATATCCGCTGATGGCAAAAATACTTCTCTTATTCCTCAACAGACAATGCTATTGCAGTATGTTTAAAATGTTAATAGTTGAAGTAGAGCCTCGATGGCTTTGAATGTCTCTTTTTGACTTACGTGATTATGCATGATGTATTAAAATTTAACTAAAATCTCTGTTACTTTTTTTCTCCAATGTTGGCAGATATGTTAGGAACCACCAAGCTAATTGGAACTGTTGATTCTCCATAACTCTGATTGTAATTGTTACAGACAAAATTTTGTTGGCATAACCCACTGTGTTGTGTTATGAACCAATTCATTTAAATCTCAGTAATATTTTATAAGTTGTGACAGAGCTGATCTTTACTCAAATGAAAGCAAATCAGAGTTGATTGAAAAGTCATACTTTTCCTTATACACTCAATCATCACGCTTTTTACAATTATTCATAGGTACTTCTTGAAAGAATTGTTTAAAGTTTTTCATCATCCCCTACTTGAAATATAATCCACACATCTCTATTGTAATTTGAATGAGCATTTCTTTTAGGCATAAAATGAAAATTTTTTACATTTATAATGTGACAGAAAATATTCAGATTACCTTAAATTTCGATTAACCCAAATTTAGTTCAACTCTATATCCCCTATCAACTCTATGTTATTTTATCCCCTTCCCATATTGTATAAAAGTGTATGCATGAAAGAATAAGGTTGAAGTTGATGCCTCATGTTACAGTTACTATGGCAACAAATACTTTTTCTTAGTGAAACTGGTTTTAAAACTAAAAATATCAAAATTGAGTTTTAATGTCATTTTTAGCATAAAAATCAGCAGCACTAGACAGTATTTTAAAAAGTTTGGAGGCATCAACAATTCAGCTTTAGAGAATGTGTTTTGACAACAATGGGAAGTAACAACACATCACAGTATTTGAATGCTTTCTATCATGGACTATTCCCGATAAAAATATTGCTCTAACAACTATTTTTAGTTGGAGCTTAATTAATAATAAATTTTAAACACAAGGTTTAAGATTTTAATAAGAAAAGATGGTTTGAAAAGTGCCTTGTAACAATGAGAGCTAGATATAGGTTAAATTATTCTTGATGACAAACCTTTCTTACAAAATTTTGTTTTTTAGAATGACATAGAGTAAAGTTATTCTTTGTTAATCTTGATTTCATTACTATTCTTGAGCACACACCCTTTATACAAAATTTCATTCTGTTTTCTAGAATGGTTTTCACAAAAGGACAAAGTTATTTCATAATTACTATATGTCTTGAAAAAAAAAAATTCTGAAAAATACAAATGACAAAATATTTGACAGCAAAACAAAAAAAATAGGATTCAAAACAACTAAATCACACATTAATCACAACATTTTAGCTGCTTCACATGAGTCAGCACAAAATTTTTGCAGGCAATTGAAGAGCTTCATTGAATTAACATGTTGAGGACATTTTAGTGAATTGGTCAAAATCAGTTACTTAGAAAACGTCAGTTACTTATAATGAAAAAAATTTTTTTCTCTCCCCAGAATACTGACAAATGTAAAGATTTAACCCTTATATTTTACCCCTTGGTGGTAAGGCAGCATGTTCAGATTTTTTTCTCAAATTAAGATACAGTAGTAATCTTCAAAAGGCATGTCTTGACACGTGGGGCTTCGTGCTGTATAGAATTTTGTGACCTTTGTATACCTATCAAAGATTGTAATACACGCATATACGTTCCATTTTTAAAAGCTAAAAAAGAATTTTTTAACGTAAATTACTGAAGATTTAAAAAAATTATCACAAGTGTTTCATATTTTCAGAGAATAAACTTAACCGTTTGAGTACGGCGAAGCGCTATCGCGCTTTGTTTGTTATATGCCAAAAATGCGGAGACGCTGCTGTTGGTTAGTAGTTGGTTGGTAGTGTTGTACGCATTTCATTCCGTCCTATTAGCATATTTATAAGAAAACTCTTCACTCAAACGGTAAAACTATAAGAGTATTAGAATTAACAACAAAGATATTCATAACAAAGATATAGATAAAATTTACGGCATTTTTATAAATATGCAGATAATGACTATTCTGCACTGCAAATTGCCAAAAATGTATACATTTTAAGAATAAGGTTATTTAATACATTAAAATACATAATTTAGAAAAGAGAAAAAACTAAACACCGGACAACAAAGAAAAAGCCCTATTTAACACTTTATGCACTGGTAGGACTTTTAAGATACACTAATATTATTTCTACTTGACATTGAAACAGAATGAAATTTTCAACAAAACGTATCTGTTTCTGAAATATGTTTATCATTACTAGTTGACAAAACATGATTATTATCTAAAGTTTAACATCAGCTATGGAACTATTTTATTTTAAATTCTCAGCTTTCTATCTCAATCAATTTTGCAAGTAAGGTTTTAAAATTCATTAACAATTTCAATTCAGGGTGCGTAGCCAAATCTTCAAATCAAAAATAAGCACTTTTTAAAAACTTTTCAAGCACTCAAAAAATTCACATTCAATCAATGATATTATTGAAAAACAAAAACTTTTTAAAACAGTTTTAGCGTTAAAAAAACCAAAAAAGAAACGGACGTAAATCGAAACAATCAGTTCTTTCCCACATCACTGGTCCAATCCGAGTGAATTCAACCTGACCCTGAAAAGTACCCTTACCCCCTACGTCAAAAAAGTGTTAGAAGTAAAAATAAAATAAACAAGAATAAAATTAAAAAGAAAAATATTTCATAAGGATCGGACATTCTCTATCCGAATTGGCGCGCTCGGGTTTCGGTTTAAGTGTGCGCACATGCGCAAGTCACAACGTGGGTACAACACGAAGTCCGCGTGACTGATTCCGTAGCAACACCCCATTTTTCGTGAAATGCATGGGACCCACCAGATATCACTGAAGGAAAAAAAATTATCCGTGAAAAAAAAGCACTTTTTAAAAACGCCAGCTGAAAAAAGCACCTTTAAAAGCTTTTAAAAACGAAATCCCCCAAAAAAGCACCTTTAAGTACTATTTACAAAAGCTACGTACCCTGCAATTAGTTATAAAACAAAGTATTAAATGTTAAAACTTTAATTAAAATTATATATAAGCCCCAATTTAAAATGAGTATTGAATATTAAAAAAACATTTAATATAAAGAAATAAAATATATAATATAATCTATTTAGTATTAAAAAATAGATATTCTTTAGTAGGATAAAAATGTTGGGCTAATAATTAGATAAATGAGTTATTAAAGAGACCAAAAACATATCAAAACCCTGAAGATTTAGGTTTTTAAAATGTCACTAAACATGTTATTCAAATATGCTCTTCAATAATGTTAACTGCCATAAGAGGTTTGACTGTATAGACATATAAATAAATGCAAAGCTCTATATATAAAAAATATATCTACAATATTATGAGATTCATGCTAGGTTAGAAATAAATTAGCACATTAAAAATACATTTGATTCAAATAACATCTATAAAATCTCATAAATATAGAGAGTAGCCCTAGAGAATACTATTCATGCATATGACCTAGTTTCTCAAATAAAAAAAAATTTAAAAAAAGACATCAAATGACTAAGAGGCATTTCTCAAACTGAAGTTTCAGTATCGACATCTCCATGCCCTTTTTTGGCAAGCGTCCAAACGTTGGTTTCTCGATCTAAATAAAAAAAAAAAAATAAAAAAAAATAGCAAATAAAATTAGATTTTTATTTCCACTAAACCATCTTACACATAAATTGATACTTCACAACCACCTATGAATTCTTTAAATTATCTAGCTGGTTTTATTTGACATTGGTATATATTAATTTTCAGAAAATTAAATATTAAAAAAAAATTTAAATTTTAATTGAAATGGGGTGTGCGGGGATAGTTGTTATCGACAATATCAACCTTCATCTATGAAAAGGTACCTCATTGTAGAATCTAGTTAACATGTCTTTTATACTAGTGAATTGGAATTGCATTTTTTGCAGTGGTAGACACAATACAGGGTACTTATCAAATTGATGGATCCATCAGTGATAAAGGCCATCAGGCTTACCCTCCTCAAGCTCCCCCCCCAAAAAAAATTAACTGACTACTACGCAGTCAGCGTCGAAATCTGAAAACCGAGGAGAAAAAAACAGCGACATCTGGCATTCATTGATAGATTCTCGTTTCGTAACGTCACTTACCCCTAGCCATTTATCGCTTATTAGAAATTGTTGTTTGAGTAAAGGGATTTCTAGATTTAAAAAGGAAAGTTCGCTGACACGCGACCCAGCCAATATTATGAAATACATTAAAAATATTAGAAGAAATTAAAATGCTTATTTACAACAAAAACATTGGTCAGTGATGTCTTGATTTTGTAAACTTTTTTATTTAATTGACTGAAAATTAATATATAACAACGCAAAATAACTAACATGTACATTTTTACAAGGATGGTCGCTATAAAGAAAAATTATTTGTGGTTTACGCAAATATATAATACTGATCAATAAATTAACTATTTATAAGCCAATGTAAATGCTCGGGAGAAACTAGGGTTTATCATAGATCCTTCACTAATTATTTTATCATAAACAGATCCTTAGGAAAATATTTACAAATACTGAACCATTTAAAAACAGATACTAGGTGGCACTTATAGCAGTAGTATTCTGCAGTTCGTCAGCTCTCATGATGGCACCAGTCATTTTCTTGAAAAATAATATATTTATTCCATTCCATATAAAGTAGAGTCTCGATAATTCGAGGTAAACAGCACCGAGATTACCCTGAATTTTCGAAAACATAAAACTTAATATATATTTAAATAAATGGAAAAAACCAATTTTAAAATTTCAGCATTTAATTGAAAAATATATTATATCCATAGTTACCAACATGGATAGGAAAAAATCCAGTGAATTTTACAAATAATATAAGTTTCATGATAATTGTTGCAAAATGTACTAAACATTTTACACATAGGGAATTTTAGGGATATTTATAGTCATCGAAATAGAAAAACTGCCATATTTTACAGTTACGATTGACATTAAACATACTTGAAAAGTAATGTATTATGTTTATTCCTAATTTCAAATATTAAAAGGCATTTAATTCATCAAAGTTAAAATAATATTTTTAATTAATTTAAAAAGAGATTTCTGAATGAAAATAAACTGAACATTTTAAACAAAAAAAAGTTTTAAATGATTTCTTGAGGTTTGCTTCAGTATGTATTAGTAATAATTATTTAATTATTCAAGCAAGAAATAATCTGTACAAAAATTCTATTTTAATAGTTTTTTTTAGAAAACTCACTCAATTTTAGGGAATTTTCTAAAATGTACAAAAACCAGGAGAATTTTAACTAAACCAGTAGACCAAGAGAAGCTGACAAAATCCAGTAGAGTTGGCAGCTATTTATATTTAACTTCTTGCTACCATGCTCGGCGGCATGACGAAGCCAGTCTGGTCCACTTTGTGTACCAGTCGTAACCCACCAAATACAAGAAGAATATGAATAAGTTTTCTTTAGAAGAGGATTTTTCTCGAACTATCGAGACTCAAGCTGTATTTATTTTTCTTTCTATTCATTGCCATAAATATTATAACATTTTTATTTTTTAAAATCATAAATATTTGTTCTGAATACAGTCCTAAACCACTTAATTAAATATTCAGTAAATTTAAGATGATAAATTTTTTATAGCAGTAGCAATGAACCAAATAAATTTCACCTAATTAGAGTAAACGAGACATCTGTTTGCCAAAACCTGTACTTTTGTCATTTAAGACAGCACAATCTTGTAAATAGATGCTAAAAAAACACCTTGGTATGGACCTCTAGAGACTAATTATAAAGAAGAATAACTAAAAGGATATTTTTCTCATGTCTAAATTTGTAAGTATTTTGAAGTGGATGAATGTTTTTTTAAAGTTTTCCAATACTTTTAAGAATTAAGTTTAGAGTTTGGGATAAGCTTTGGCATTAATGTTTACAACTTTTAAGTATTTTCATTCATTATATAAAAAACAATATATTATTTTATTCATTATCTAAAAAATGATTCTTCAGAGTGCATAACCATATCTCTCAACAAAAAATAAGCACCTTTTAAGTACTTTTCAAGCACTCAAAAAATATTTTTATGCACTATATACACTAACAAAATGCAAAATAATTTTCACAGACTTTACATGATCATGATAAAAAAAACTAGTTTCTGACAAAGAACACTTTTTCTTGATTATATTACCCACTATAAAATGATCAAGAGATTTTTCAGTTCAATTTCATAGGGTGGAAATGAAGCTTGAAATGGAGAATATCTTGCAAAATGCTGCAGACTTACACATGAGAGTGCAATAATCTCACTGAACCCAGCTCAGTTTATGCAAATATGGACCCGCGAGTATTTACTCAAACATGTAAAATGATTGGCGGTATCATATGTTACGAACCGACGGTACGCCGAAATGCATTGTGGTTGAATGAATTATAAAAAAACGTTGAATAGAGAAGAATGTGAAAATCATACTTTTGCATAATGCGCAGCGAAAATCGACATGGTAAAAAATAATCTCATGTTTGAAAAGGGAAAATTTAGCACTTTTTAAAAACACCCAATGAAAAAAGCACCTTTTAAGGGCTTATAAAAATCACAAATAAGCACCTTAAAGCATTTTTTAAAAGCACTATGCACCATGTTCTTCATAAACTGCAATGAAATTTACAGACCAAAAGGCACTACTTAAAATAGTTAGAAGCAGCAGTTAAAAAAGAACAAAACTTACTTTTTACTTGTCTAGAAAGAAGTACACTTAAACCTGTTTGCCCTGGTTTGTTTTTACTTTTGGCAAGTAGCTTAGTAGTCTCGGCAACGACGTCTTCACACACATAAAATCCATTCCCATTGCAAGATGTCTCTGATACAAGCAATAACTTTTTCACAACATCTTTACCCAAAATATTGTCAAACACAGCTTGGAGAAAAGAATCATTGCAAATAGACAATTTTAGCTTATCTCTGTGCCACACAAGAACCTGGCTTTCTTCTAGAGCAGTTATAGACACCTGAAATAAATGGTTTACTTTTTTAATAAGTTAAAGGCATAATGATGGCAGAATTAAGAATATATATATATATATATATATATATAATGGTAGTAGTCATGTGAGCAGAACAAGCAGGCACAGGCTTTTAAAAAGAGCAAATTAATTTTATTTAATCATTATGCAATGATGAAAAAGAGAGAGAAAGTGACACTAAATCGTTGTGCTGCTCAATAAAAGCTGGGGAAATTCTTGCAATGTAAATCTGTAAAATGTCTCAATTTAGGGAATAAGGGAAAACTTAGTAATTTTAATTGGTTTATTGGTCATGTGATTCCCACAAAGAGCAAAGGGAGAAATGTCTAACCTTTATTTAATGCATACCTGAACCAAAAATAGATTAAAGGACAGGATGTGAATTTAAAAGTGTGATAAAGCGTTTCGTTTTGAATAATAAACGAAGAAAAGGATTTACAGAAAAGGAATAATATTAATTGGGAAAAGGATTAATTGAAACTTTTCATGTTACATACACACATAATATCTAAAATAATAGCTAAGTAGAAGAAATTAAACAGAAGGAGTTATTAATGTGTTTGTTTAAATACTACTTCATGCATGGAGAAAAAAATTTTAAATTTTTAATTCTTTAATTTTTTGTAAGTTTTTTTTTAAATATTGAATTGTTTTATTCATAACAAATAGATGAACAGGTTTACATTTAAATTACTTTAGAATAATGGATTGTTAATGAAATAAAATTTTGATTAAACAATATTAAATTACCATTTAAGCAAGCACTATTAAAATAAATATGGAAGATAGCAGAACTAACCATAGGAACCTCATTTTAAATTCATAAAACGTATAACTTAGTAAAAATTAATAAGTGAATGAAAACTAATAAACCAATTTAAAAAATCTTTAGTAATCTTAAGTAGAATCTATGAATTAAAGTTGATTTGATTAGTTTTCACAGATTTTGTAAAGTCATTATACAAACATTTTTCATGATTAGTCACAAAGTTTGTCAACAGAGTGTGATATCAAAAATACTTCAATTCTTTTATTAATTTGGAAGAAATAACCTAAGATAATTATAAATAAAAATGTATTATTAATTGTAATGAAAGAAATTGCATCCTTTGATGGGATTCCTGTAATATCCTTGATGAGCAAGCAGATGATTTAAAAATTAATTAAATAAATTTTTTTACATACATAAGCAAAACATTTCAATAATTGATTAAAATATTTTAATTAAAAATACTGAATTAGTGAAAATAGCTGAATAATTAAAAAAAAAGTAGGTTTTAACGATCAAAATGCATGTAAATAATTTTAGGAATTTATAATGGCTAAAATTTTTTTTTTTTGTTGCAAATTGTTGATTATGAATATTGACAACTTGGCTATAACAATGAAAATTATTAACCTAAATTAACAGGAATTTACTTCGTGGTCTGACATTTTCATTCATCTTTTCAATTCTTTTTTAAATTTAAAAAAAAAAATTTAAAAAAAAAGAAAAACAACCGAATCAATCCATTTGTGATTTCAAATGAGTATTTTAGAATCTTTTAAATGAACTAGTATTCTATTTACGTCACACAAGAACTGCACAATGAGCTATTGGTGACAATTTAGGAAATTTCCCTAAGGATAATCCAAAAGACATTCCCTCACAATTTTGAGCCTCTGTTGAGTGGATGGCTCCCTCCATTTGGTAGTCCAATGACCTGAAAGCAAAGCCAAGCACTTGTGGGGATGGTAGCTATCGATAATGTCAACCTTCATCTATGAAAAGATAACTCTGACCATAGAAGAGAGTTAACATGTATCTACTAGTAAATTGGAATTATATATTTATAGCGGTAGAAACACTGCACACTTTTAGGTAGATCAGTTTATTGAGGACCGTTACTGTACACTCTTGGTCAATTTGTAAGTTGATCAAAACTGTCA
This sequence comes from Parasteatoda lunata, assembly GCA_949128135.1. Taxonomy (NCBI): domain Eukaryota; kingdom Metazoa; phylum Arthropoda; class Arachnida; order Araneae; family Theridiidae; genus Parasteatoda; species Parasteatoda lunata. The sequence continues at coordinate 104,572,912 of OX421978.1, forward strand.
CCCACTCACTGTAATGTTCAACATCAGTGGAAATGTGTCTTAAGGATCTGTTTTCACTACAAGAAATTCAATGAATTACGAGTTGAAAAAGAAAAAAATCTGGATTTAGACATATTAAGTAAGCTGAATAACACAAAATTATTAGCATAACTTAATATATATATATACACATAAAATTAATTATAAACTGACCTTAAGTTGTTGATAATGAAAAACTAGAAAAAAGGGATGGCAACCTTTTCGAGTGAAGAGCTACTTGTAAAGCAAGTTGACTAATGAAGGGCCGCATACATATTTAAACATGTTGACGACAAATATGGTAATTTTTAAGTAAACATTAGTTTTAAGCCCAAAAGTTTTTATTAGTTAATTTAGTAATATATTTACAGAAAACTAAATACTTTTAACTATTAAATTGCATTCAAAAATGAACAAATTTTCATTTATTCAAAAATATTTTTTCCTTTTTATCAAAAAATATAAACAGAAGAGAGAGAATATATTATTGGAGAAAAGAATATATTATTTTAAATCATATCAGACTATGTTAAAGTTAATTTTAAAATAAATTCTAACAGCAAAAAAAATCTGCAATGCTCACAGAGAGAATAAAATACACATATAAAAAAATAAATAAATATTTCAATGAGTAATATAAATTTAAATATTTTTGTTGAAATAAATTTATAGGGTTTAAAGAAAACTGTTATAGTACAAAATAAGTTTAAATATTTATTTTGTGTAGGATATATTTAAAATATCTCTATTTATTGAATTATTAGAGGTTTTGTGAATGTTAATAATTTCTTTTACTCTAAAAAAATAACTCTAGCAACACAAAATTTAAAACATCTTAAAATTTTGCATTTGCTTCCACTTTTGGAATTTTTCATGTTGCAACATGCTATGATGAAATGTGCACAAAAAGTGATTATTTAAATTTGTGATTGGTTACTTGCATGTTGTAATAACATTGTAGTTAAATTAACGAGATCCTCATAAACACCTAAAAAAATTAAAGAAAAAAACACCTATATTTTTTTATGTAATCGGTGTAAATAAAGCATGTCAATACATAATTAATTAAATGCATGATTTAAAATTTGTATGTTGTAAGAAAAATATCAGAATTTTTAAAACCATGTGGGAATATATAACAATATCCGTAAAAAAATATGCTTAAAAAACAACTTGGATCTGTGATGAAATCAGCACAAATAAATTGCACCAAAAAGTGGTTATTTAAGTGGGCGATTTGAAACTCGAATGTCGTAATAATATTGTAGTAAAAATGCAGGACTTTCAAAATCACATAGAAAAACTGTCTTAAAGAAGAAAAAAAACTTGGATTTACAATAAATCATAGGCACAAAGAGAGCTTATTAAAAAGTTATTATTTAAATGTATGATTTAACTTTCAGATTCATAGTAATAACATATTAAAAATATGAAGATTTGCAAAACTAAGTGACTGCTGAAAAATAAGTCGGAAAATCATATTAAATCAATCAGGATTTTAAATGGTAGTTATAACTGCAGAAATGTCACCCTGATTTCTGATGAAATCGGTAAAAATAAAGTGTGTAAAGAAAAAAATAATTTGTTTATTGTATTAAAAATATTTTTTTTTTTTTAAACCATGTAAAATTGTACATCAATAACCACTGAAAAAGCGATAAAAAAGCAACATAAATTTACAATAGAATCGGTGAAAACTGAGCTCATTGAAAAGAATTGACTGAAATAAAAAAAAACCTAAGAGAGCTTAGAGATAGGCTCTTTAAAAAATAAGTCCTGGCTCTTTCAAACTCTGCTTTCTCCTAAAATAGTTTATTTACTAATTTGTTTTTCCTTCTTAAATTAGCATTCTTTTTAAAATAGTGATAATAAACAATCTTAGAGTGGTAGGTGCAGAGGGGGCATCTATTCAAAGAATAAAGATTACATTATTATAAACATAAGTTTCCTAGACAAGAACTCTTGGAAAATTTTGAGAAGATTCAAGTGGGAGAGGGGCAGGTCAGCCTAAAATCAAATCTGTTAACGCAACTAAATTCCTCATAGTTATTGGTCAAGCATTAGCAATAGGTTGCTAAATATCACAAATTGCAGATGCATAAAATAACAGTAGAAAATAAAATAAATAAAAATAACAAGTGAGAGAAAACATACAAAATTGGTTAAAAAGATAGAAAAGTATTCTTTAATACTAATTTTTCCTCATGAAACAGCAAAGGAAAATCCTCAAAATTCAGATGGCTCTCACGAGTAAACTAATTTTTTTTTTTTCCAGCATAACAATGTACATAAGATAGTACCTGGTAAGTATCATTCGTACATACTCCAAACCATTCAGGAGAGTCCAAAAATTGCTTGTTGTCCACAATGTGTAGAGGACGGCCATTCTGGGAAACAACAAGTCTGAAATCAATAAAGCATTTTAGTATATATAACATTGTTGTGATTAAGTGAACATTAAAACACAGTTTGTCTAAGCTAAGAACTCCTCTCGCCACAAAGTCCGACGCCATCTGATGCTGTGGAAACAAGAATGGTGCATTTTAGGGAGGGTAGCTTCACTCTAGGACTTACAGGGGTGATTGTGAGCCCAATTCAAAAATTTTGAAAATTCCTCGAGTAAAATTATTAATGACGCATTTCAAAAAATTAATGTCTTTACAAATTTAAATCATTGATATTTTCACAACATAAAATTCTAAATAAACTATATGCGGCTTAATTTAAATGAATAATTATGTGTAAGTTCACTTTTATCTCTAATCACATTTATTATCCTACCAGAAAAAAATATTAACAAACGAAAGAGATGCTAAGTATAAATTCTAGTTAAGTTTTTAAATAAAATATACAAGAATTTTTATACATAGATGTGATCGATTATTTCTTAAAACTTTTGGACCTTGGATTTTCTGACCGTGGTTAGCAAAAAAACTGCAAATCCAAATTTTTTTCAGGAGCACAATCATCTCTGGACTTAACACAATAGACCGAAATAAGAGATTTCCTTTTTCTCACCGAGCCGAGACCACTCCAAAACAGTGACCCCGCACCCCTACAAGAAAAAGTAATACCTCGTTACCATAGTCACTGCCACAGGTCTAAACAAATGTCTGGGGGAGTTCTTATTTTAGACAAAGTATACCCTATGCTTAACTTAAAAAACTAATATAAAACCAACTAAGTAATCTGTTTTAGTTATTGAAAACATATATTTAAGAAACTCAGAGAAGATTTATTTTCATTTCAAATAAGATTTATTTTAGATAATTATTATTTATCTAACTTTACAGATATAGATTGGTAATACTTATTTATTATGCTGTCTTAATGTTATTCTAGACTATTATCGTGACTTGATTTCTATTCTTTCAAATTAAAATATTAAAACTAAAATTGCATTTCTTTTATTATATGAAGTAATCCTGTAGTTATTACGTAACATTTAATAAAAATACATGTTGAGAACAGAAATAACTAAATCATTTTGCAATTATAAACATTATATAAGTAATATTTACGAATATCATAAGCTTAAATACTGTTTCCAGTCAAAATTATGAATAGAAAATTTTTATTAATAATTATTTTTACAGAACATAAATAACAATCATTTTACATAATAACAAACATTTAAATAACTCTATAGTGAAAAAAGGTTAAATAGAAATTTAAAAAATAAAATTGTAGGTAAGTTGCAATGGTAACTGAATTTTATCTAAATAAAATAGTAACTAAATCTGTGTAAATGTAATAAAAAATTTTGGGATCTTTCAATTTAATAATTTTATGCAACAATCTGTTTGCTATTATGTAATTAAAAAAAACCAAGCAATTTAAAACTTTCGTAAACAGTGGTTAAATTGCAACAAAACAAATGACAACTATGTGACAATTATGTTAGGATCATGATAAATATTTAAAATAATTGTGATAAAACCTAAAGAAGCCCAGGTTTTGACATAAAAAAACTCAGGTGGGCTGTGGTCTTTTAAAAAAAACAACAAAAACCTAGGATCATTGCAAACCCTGATGCAAGGGCTTCTCCAAAGATACCAACAAATTTTACATGTTGAAGTTTATCCTATACTGTGATTTTTATTTATTTCAATATTGGTACCTGTTCAGGCCACCAGAAATTAATGAGGCGCTGAATAAAATTGCCCAGTTGTTATACTACGATAGGCTTAAAAAGAAACGCATAGGGGTTTGGCCTATTTCCACTTTTCGAGTTTGCCCCATGTTGTAATGTTTATTCAGTTACTAACATGTCATTGCTCAATGATCTCAGAAACTTGGCAACTGTTTTGACTCAAGTTCAGGCTCGTGGCTGAACATTGCCGCAGAACATTACAGAGTTCTTACAAAAAGAATTTTCTTTTAAGAAGTCAAGAGTTTTGGTTTTCCGCAGAAAATTTTTTTATCTCTAAAATTATAATTAAAAGATGCCTTTTTTCGCACATCAGAGGGGAAAGATGTGTTTATGATTTTTCTATTCTTATTTGAGAAGAATGAAAAATATAGAATAATGAAGTATAATAAAGTAAAAAATTTCTTTTCTGCAGAAATGTTGAAAGAATTCTTTCCCTCCAGAAATCCTTCTTTGATGCGCTCATTTTGAGACGATAATCTTGTTAATCCATGAGGTATTTCAATTGTTCTTTAATACAGTTATTGCTACGAATTTTTGGTTTGTTTTTTCGAAATCCCAATGTCTTTCATTGCTCAATTATATTTATATTCTTATGAATTATTGGAATATACGATTAAGGAATACGTAATGTCAATCATGGATTCAAGAAATCATCGTTAGACACGGGCGTTTTACATGATATTCTCATTAATCCACACGGTATAATCCATCGCCATTGATCTTTTTTTCGGTAGTCACTGCTAGGGATTGCACAATTTAAAAATTTTTTTTATGCGATGGTTTACGAAATGCGAAAAAGGAAATAATTAGACCGCCTTCTTGTTAAGTAAAATGCGAGAATCTCACCCATGATATTAGAATTAAAAAAGTCTTACATATTTTCATTTAAAAATTAAATACAATTTTAATTTGTTCATATAGGTTTTTTGTTGTAAACACAACATATTTGTTACTTTAAATTTAGTTAGTAACATGTATATTTGTTATTATTAAAAGAATCTCGCAGAAAGAGATTAGTGCTGGAAAGGTTTGTCACGGAAAGTCCAAAAAAATTCTGCCACAGGGAGTTCAGGTAGTTACAGATAATTTTTAAGGGACTAACCGCCATTTGCGTAACATGGAGAGGAAAACTACCCTCGGTCAACCTGGCGGCAAGGAGACTCTAACCGATGATCCTTTTACCGCCGAGGATATTTTAAGCCAGCCCTGTGGTCAGTGCAAGTCGGATGCGGAATTCGTATCAACAATCAGACATCGGTGAGACTCGAACCCGGTTTACCTCATTGGACGGCGAACCCTCAATCTCCTAAGCCACCACGGGTTCTGATACTGATATTATCAAGTTTAGTCATAGGATCTTGAACAAAAAACGAGTTTTACTTGATTATTAAAAATATTTATCTGCACCAAACTTGGGTGACAACTGTGCTGTGGCAAGCAAGTAACTTAAAAAAACCCCACTGAGAGGGACCAACTCAGTCATATTTTTTGGAAATTGTTTGCAAATACAAACATGTTCCTGTGCCTTGGTAATAGTAGTTGGCGTGAACAGGTACCAATACGGAAAAATTCCCAAAATATTACCTGCCAGAAATAACCAAGGAAAGGCGATCCACCTTAGTTACATTTTCAACACAATAAGGATCTTTAGGTTTCAAGCTCTTTATTTCCCGCATACAATGAACAATTCTTTTAAATTGATGACGTGAAACTCGAAGGGGTTGAAACAGTTCTTTATATATATCTTCTAACTTTCTATTGAATTTCACGGGTCTTAGTATGTACAAAAGTATAATGACGTGAATGAAATTAATTAATGTGAATACTGAATTCCAGAGGAAGGTATCGAAGGCACATAGAACAATCCAACCCCACAGAGCAAAGAAAAGAGAACCCAACATCAAACAAGATCGAAGGAAAAGTAAACCATGAACACCCACTGGCGCCAAATAAGAAAGGAAAAGAAAAACATTCGCGATCTGAAAAAGAGCATGATTTGGCGTTGCTGTCAAATAATAGAAACAATAAGTCCAGTTCAGAAAAGCTGAGGATGTCGAGTTGAAGTTTTCTTTGTCACTGAAATTATATGAAGCATTTTCCATTGAGTTGTTTGGATTTAAAGTAGAACTGAACTGTTGAATTTCACTGAAATTATGTTCTAGAGCATTGGGATGGGTAAGACCACTTTTTTCGCTCTCATATGAGGCAGTTAAAAGCATAATTCACATTTTCCATATAACAACATCGGAAAGTAGCAATTATTACATTCAATTACATAATGCCGCATAAATTTTTGTTTTTCTCCTCAGAGAAATGATGATGCGTTTAATTAGAAATCCAAACAACAAGTAAAATTCTTTAAATGATCCATCATAAAGCTTGCAATGAGAAAAACAAATCAAAACTTGGGACATAAATAAACATCTTTAAAAGGGCAGAAAACATAAATGATAAATTGTTGAGGTTAACAGTTAACATTATAGCAAAGATTTCATATCCTCAATTTAAGCTACAAGCAAATTGCAACATATGGTTAAGTGCTCCAAAATATAACTTCTACCTTTTGGACCCATGTGTTGGCCAACAATAACATCGCAACGAGTAAAAATAGTGCTCAATTTTTCTCTGTTTAAATTTGAAGATTACTTATTAGTAGAGTTATAAATACTAACTTTACTATGTCAAAAACAAAGAAAAGAACGAAAGTTGTGAAAGACCGGCCTTTGAGCAAGGCATCTCATAGTTTAAATCCTGGTAAAATTATCAAATTTCTTTTACTTATGTTTATTGATATAAGCTTTCGTTTCTGTTCATAAAAGTTTAATTTGAGTTACGAGAAGTTTAATTAATTTCATATTTATAATATAAATCGAATTCGACACTGTGCAAAGTAAACAAGTTGAATTAGTAAATGTAGGTTCTATAAAGACATTAAAACGTGATTTGCTGCTTTGTCAAACTTATGGATTTTCTTTTCTGTTAGACTACTATGTTTTACATGGTGTATTATTCAATCTGAATTTAACAATTTGGTTCTCATTTAAAAGTTTTTTTTTTCACAAATGTTTAATTCCGATTTTTTTTTTTTTAATGAATTTTCTTAGACTTAATTTGTTTGTTAATATGAAAAGTTTTTTTACAATAAAATTCGTAAATACTATTTTTGGGGATTTTTCCGTATCGTGATATGTCTTTTTAATTATTTACAGTGCAGTGATTATGTGCCTGTTTCAGTCTATTATTAGGCCTTTTTCATAGAAAGTCATGTCTTAAGGATCCACAATTTCTAAAGTCTAGAAAAATCATTTTATTAAAGCACCCCTCGACGATGCTCTACAGCATTTTATTGCCACAGACCGACCAAAGTTTTATAAATTAGAAAGTCAGAAATACTATTCTAGCAGAAAACAAATAAAATATAATCATATCTGCCAACTGTACTAGATTTTACAGTAGACTACTGGATTTTTCCTGTTTCTCCTGGTCTACTGGTTAAGTTAATATTCTCCTGGTTCTTGCACATTTTAGTAAATTTCCTAAATAAATCATAAATCACTATCAAAATAGAATTCTTGCACAGATTATTGCTTGAATATTTAAATAAGTATGACTACCTAATGAAGCAAATCTCATTAAAATGGAAATCAGTTCAAAACTTTTTTTGTTCTAAAATGTTCAGTTTATTTTTATTCAGAACTCTCTTTTTAAATCAATCAAAAAATTCTTTTAATTATCTTTGGTGAATTAAATGCCTATTAATATTCGATGGTATTATGGGTAAACATAATACTTAACATTTCGAGTATGTTGAATGTGAAATCATAACTGAAAAATAATGCAGTTTTTCTATTTTGAAGACTATAAAAATTCCCTATGTGTAAAATATTTAGTACATTATGCAATAATTATTATGAAATTTATATTGTAAAATCTACTGAATTTTTTCTACCCATGTTGGCAGCTATGTATAAGATATGTGTGTTAGCAAGACAGCACTTCATCAACCCTGATGGAGTGCTGTCTTGCTAACACACATAGCTTATATTTTTTTCGTTTTCTGCCAGAAGAGTATTTCTGACTTTCTAATTGTAAATAAAACAAATTTGATCTTTGCTGCTTTAAGCACTTTTCCATTTTGATTTATTATTTTAAATGTTATTTACTTGTTTTGTTTCTTTTTCTGAATTTGTAAATCAGTTTTATTCTTAGATTCGACATTGAAAGTTTTATTAATTTGCTGTGGAGAGGGTTGTTGATTGTTTATATTTTAGATTGTTTTGATTTACTAATTTAATTGTTATTCAAATATGCTTTCAATATTATATACAGTCACATGCATAGTATTTGTGAGGCTTTAGATGACATCTTTCACCGCCGTGGCGACATTGCCGCAGAACAGTAGACATCCCGCAGAAAGATTTTTTATTTAGGAAGCAGAGGATTTTGGGTTTTTTTTTTATCTGCAAAGTTTTTCAAAATATTTTTTTTTCTACAGAACTTTTTTCCCCCCTTTCTGCAGAATTATATTAAATAATGCCTTTCTCGCACACCTGAGGTGGAAAAGAACACTCGTGGATTTTTTTTCTACTTTCTTTTGAAAATAAAAATTTTTTGCTATGATTGACTTTAGCTATACTTCATTTCATCTTAAGTTGGCACTGGAGAGAAGAGTAGACTGACCGGATTACAGCCGTTGTCATGGAAACTGGGTTACTCTTGTTGATGGTTGGGGGATGAGGTAGCAAAAAAGGGAGAGACAGTGGCCAGTATTGGCGCTAAAGAAAACAAAATGCCGATTCATTTTATTTTTTAACCACGATTCTTACTAAACATTTGAACAGAATACAGAAAAGAATGCAATTTTTTAAGAGCATTTCTAATAATTATTATTTTAAGATGCAGTAGCGTAAGTTGATTTTTTATTATGGTTTTTAAAAAGCAGATTTTCTTATGTTTTTTTCAAAACAGATTTTTTTATTAGGATTTTTCAACTAAAAGAAGCTATTTTTAAGCAAAAAAAAAAAAAAAATTTAAAAGATTCCTCAGGGCTCGAAATTAACGGTGGTCCGTTGGTCCGTGACCACTAAAATCGGAGTCGGACCAGCATAAAATAATAAACAGTGGTCCGCCGGACCACCATCCGCCGCAGCCGATCTTCGTTAAAAAAAAAAAAAAAAAAGCTAGCGTGCAAGATCTCCGTAAAAAAAAAAACATTTAAAAAAAATAAAGCTAGCGCGCGATCCAGAGGAAGGCGAAGTTAAATCTTGTTTCGCGCATGCGTCACATCGGCGCTGAAGGAGAGAAATAGGGGAGGTAGCGGGGTTGGTTCATGACGTCATTGTCAATCGACGACGCGGCCTGACGATTCGTTATTTCGGGCTCTCTCTTCGTTCCCGATCGTCAGAGGTTTTCTTTCTTTCGTGTTTTGCGCATGCGTTAGCAGCATCGGAGAGGAGAAAGATAAACGGAAGAAACGGGGCCACGTGTGATTTGGTGCATTCAATATTATTTTGATCTATCGTAGATTTACTTTTTTATTAATTCGCTTTATAATTTTGAGACAAGAGAGGCTGAATTTGTCAAGGGGATTTTAGGATTAAGCCTTTAATTTTAGAGAATGAAAGATCATGAAAAAAATGCGATTTAAATCAAAAATTTATGATTTTTAAAAAAAAAATCATGATTTTTTCAATCAAAAATTTTAAATTTTTTTTATTTTTATTTTCAGCTAATAGGAACGCGTAGACGGACCAGTAAAGTTTTGTGCGGACTAGTAAAATGTTTTAGTTACTGGTCCTATGGACCAGTAATTTTTTTTAAAAATTTCTACCCCTGTTCCTTTTTGCTTAAATCAAAGTGAAGAAAAATACATAGATGCGCATAAATACTTTGATTTAGATGTATATTTTTATATGCTACTTATTTTTGTAGATTAATGTACATTAATTTATCCCACATTGGTGTTTTGTGGGGGAAGGAAAAGTCAACTTAGGCAGGAAATCATTGATCATGAAAAAGATCATAGCTATCGATTAATAAGTAACAAAATAATACAAGCTAACAATTAAAACCAGCTATACAATTCATAGCTTCAAAAACAAACTAACAAAAAAACATGCTAACATTTAGTAATTTGCAAAATAAAAAAAATAATCTAACAAGTAATCACTACAAAAAAGTAACAATTAATTTAAAAAATTTAATAACTATAAAAAACGAGCTAACAATAAGTAACTAATAAAAAACGACAAATTAACAGTTAATAACTAATAAATAACAAAACTTTTAAGCGATGTGAATGAAAGAAAGCGAAATAAGAACTGCATAAGAGATACGACACTTAAGCAAAAGCAAGAAGAAGAGCTGGCTGACCAGAGTAAAAGCATAGCCAATTCTCTGGCATTGAAAACTAATTCAGCGCCAAACTAAAACACCTCCTTCTTCTTTGTACATTTGCTTTACTGAGAAGGTACTTACAAGATAAATACATTTAAACATGAAAAACTTCTAATACATGTTTCAAGATAAACTTTTCTTATTATGCAACATTTATTTATATTGGTATGCACATTTAAAGTGTAATTAATTCAAAAATAGCGAAGAACTACTTTTCAAAGGCGTAGTATTACATTTCCTACCTTTCCCTGCAGTGCCAACTTAAGGTGAAACGAAGTATAGAATTTAGATTGATATTATAAAAAGTAATTTCCAAATAGCAAAGATTTAAAAAAGGTTAACTATACATATATATTAGAATTCTTTTATATTTAGATTTTTAAAAAAATTCTTTGGTGGAAAGGAACACTTGTGGATTTTTTTTCTTTCTACTTTCTTTTGAGAATAAAAATTTTTGCAATGATTGACTTCAGCTAAAATTTAGATTGATATTTTAAGAAGTAATTTCCAAATAGCAAAGACTTAATATATTTTATAGAACAGGAGAATATCGCCATAGAATATGTATTATTTTTTATTATTTAGATTTTTTAAAAATTCTTACGTTTATAATTTAAAAAATATATATACTGCTCTGTTCTATACATCAGGGCTTTTTTTGTAAACAGAAAACGCTTCTGTTATTTTAAATTAGAAACATATATATTTGCTATTATTAAAAATGTCTCTCAGAAAGGTATTAGTACTAGAGAGAATTGTCACAGAAAGCTCAAAAAAATTCTGCCACAGTGTCTATCAGCTCCCACTTGAACTCTCTTCTATGGAAAGTCACACTAACTCAGAAATACACTAGTAAATGAACTACAAATAATTTAATGTTTCTTGAGTGGCCCTGTACCATTTGATCCACGGTCTGGTACCGATCCAAGAGCTGGGGACCACTGCCCTACCATGCATCTATTTTTTTTATTCCGTTAGAACATCTCTGCATAAATCATAAAAGGCTATGAAAATGTTCAAATTTTGCCCATGAATTCCTGGGCAATTAGAGGTTGTCCATTTTGGTGTGACCATCTTGTATTAATTTTATTCTTATTATCCTGTTTAGATAGGGAAAGGACAAATCCAAACATGAGAGACAAGAGCACAATCAATCGTTTGAGAATGTATAAAAATTTTAAACCTAAAAGGTAAAGTACCCTTTTTCTACATTTTTTAAAAGTTAGTGGTAATAAATGTTTTGATAGTTTCAAAAATTTATCCCATCCTGTTACACTTTTGTTTAATAAATCAGTTATGATTGTGAAAGATATATATGTTTCAATAAATTAGTTATTATGTTAAATATATTTTTCTGGAAACTAACAATGGTAATATAGATGCAACCCATGTGCCAACATATTCACAGAAGTTCTTTAATTTTGTGAATACTTTTTTAAGAAATATGTACGTATATGTAAAAAAAAAAAAAATGTATTTTTAGGAGTAGATATTTCCACAAAATTGGATATTTAGTAGGCCAATCATTAAACGAAAATAAGAACCATATTTTAAATTGCTTTGAATAGTTATAAAAATATTTAATTTTTTATTGTTTTTAGAGTAAAATCATTATGTTATTAGGAATTATTATCAGTTTGCATATACTTTAGGATAATGTGCTCATATAATTTTTATTTTTTTATCTTACTCTGGAATTAGTTATTAGTTTTTTGAAATAATCATTCAGTTTTTACCAACATTGAAGGCATTGGAACCAATTTTTTACCCAGACTAAAAACAGTTATTTTTCCTTGCAATTTTGAAATATCTTCCATTGGGATTAATTTACATAATGTGTTAAGAGCGGCTATGTATTATTGAAAATGATTTGTTATTTTCGTTTCAATTGAGTCCCTTAATATGAAATCATATTTAAAATAATTATTGGAGCAATTTTATAAACATTTAAAAATATTGTTGTCCATTTTATTTTCAATTATTAAATTAGTTACAATTATTATCTGATTAGAAAAATTAATTAAATTTTACTGAAATATTAGGTTTGAGCTATGATTCTTTAAGTGATCAGGCAACCAGAATTTATAGACCTCTGATTATATTTTATAGAGATTTAAAAGCTAGGTAATTTGGATTATTGTTTTCTCTCTTTCTTTTGATTCTCTTTTGCACCTTTTTCTTGTGGAGCCATAAAAAAACCTATGATCAAAATATCAGTATTATGTTTTGACTTCAGAAGCGTGCGCTGTAGATGTATTTAGGCCATACAGACAAAGCTAAAGCAAACTTACAAAAAAAAAAAAAAAAATTGCTGACAAAACTAATTTTAAAAATATTGATTCTCCTGTATTAACAGCTTAACCTTTATTGGTTAACTTTTCATCTTCTGTAATTAAGTCTCTGTTAATTAATTTTAAATTCTTTCTTTTAGTAGCAAAGTTAATTTATCATGTATTGTATTATCAGATATTAATCTTAAATTATCTAACCGTTGTGAAATATTAAAAGGAAATATTTTACCATATGCTCCAGAAGTTTTTTTTTTTTTGTGTGTGTGTGTTTGTGGCCACTTTTATTTTTATGTATATTAAAAAATAAATCAAGATTTGAAAGTGATGAAATAATAATTTGAAATTTTCTTCTCTTATTTGTTGTAGAATCTTTCCATCTATTTTATATTTAAAAATATAGTCTTGCTAATTTTATTACATTGTTTAATTGGAAATGGTAACAAGAAAATAATGTTATAATCTATGACAAGCGAATTTTTTTCTTTTTTTTTCTTAACATCTTTTCATCTTCTTGTAAAATTTAGCATGTTATATGTTTCTGTATTTATTTATTCTATAACGTATTTTAGTTTTTAACATTTATTTCAGTTGCTCTTTTTTTTTTTTTTTCTTTTACAAATAATCTGTGTTTAGGATTCATAAATTTTTTTTGTTTTAATATATAATTATTCATAATTTGTTTTCTAATTGTAGAAATAAAAAAGGCAAAATTATCAGAGAGGCTCCTTTTCAAGAAAGATTAACTCCTGGATCAGTTGCAAGAATAGCTCCAAATCAAAAATGGTTTGGTAATGTTCTTATTTCTTTCCTATTTTTTCACACTAAAATTTTGCTAAATTTTTATATTTTTTTATTTATTTTATTTTTTTTTTTAAGGATGAATACATGTAAAAGTTTAAATTTGATTTTGTGTTAGGAAATTTTTTTGTGTTCTAGATTCTAGCTAGATAATTCAGGGTTTCTGCACAGTCTTGAATTTTCTCTATTTCTAGTTTCTTTTTCATCAAGGGTTGGATATTTTGTGGGCAAAAGCTGTTTTTGCGAAGACACAGAGAAACACGGGTTGAAACTTGGAAAAACTAATTGACTGAAAAGTTTTGATTATATATTGTTTTATAATTCTTACAATTTATTTAAATCTATTATGGTTACTTATTTTAATACAATAAATGTGAAGAAAAATTTAAAATCTCTCATTTAATTATTAATATATCATATACACAATGCAGGGGTGAAAGTTTTCTGTATTTTGACGGATTTCCGTCTTTTAAAAAAAAAAACACAAGGCGGAGCGAAACGGAATATTACTATAAGTAAATTCTAAGTTCGTTTTTATTTTTATTTTATGCAAAGTCCCAAATGACCGATTCATTAAAATTGATAGATATACTGTAAAGATAGTTGTGTACATGCAATATGTTTTTAATCAATATATCTTAATTTTAATAAGCATTATAGACTTAACATTTATTAAATATCAACATTTTGTTGAATATTATTTTTACTATTGAACTATGTTTAGCTTGAAAATTGTTTTTGTTATTTATTAACAAAGTATTGACTTAGCTAAGTATTATTCTTTTCCTTAAATTACTTTATTTTATTAGAAAATTAAATGTTTGAAAAAAATTAAAAGCTGAGGTAATTTTTGCTTGAAATAACTAATAACTTTGCATTTTTTGTTTATACTCCTGAACAATAGTAGGTTTGCTAAAATAAATATGGAATTTTTATAAACCTTATTTGCATTTTGTCTATTTTAATTTTTATTGAAAAGTTTGTTCACAATTTTTATGAAAAGAATTCATATATAATTTTTTGTTTACTTAAAATTATTGGAATTTTGAAATTTTCAGTCTTGATAATTTTTGAAACTTTCACCCCTGACACAATGGAAAAAGTGAATTTGAGCACTGAATTTTAGTGTTTTTCTGTGCTCTTCTTTGATTTCAGGGGTTTGTTGAGGCTGGTTGATGTTCAGGGAGACATAACATTAAAATTTATATTATTTTATTTTACAAACATAGAAAACATTAAATTATAAATAATGTGAAAATAAAACAGCACAGCTTGTTATACTACTGGAACAGCTTAGATTGTTCTGAGAAATGTAAAGTTTGAGTTAAAGTATCTCCTTGTAACCGTTGCGGTTACGATCAAGTTGAGTCGCTGCAAGTTATTATCCTGCGTCTATTATTGAATTTCTTATTGGTTAGAAAAGTGTCCCTTTATGATTTGCCACCTTTTGGAAGGTAATGTCATTGAAACATGATTTCTGGGTCTGTTTTTTACTAAAATAGCCGAATGTGGAACCTCCAATGTTTAGTCCCCAAGCATGCTTGGTTTTCATTACATTTCAACGACCCACTGAAAAGTGATGAAAGGCTAAGCCTTGTCTGGCCCGAGTATCGGACTAAGGACCTGTGGCATGTGGGTGCAAAGCACTACCACTCAGCCATTTGATTGCATTACTTTGATTTCAACCATTTGATTCTAATATTCAGTCATTCGATTGTATATTATAATCCAATATTGTGTTGGACATCTTATTTTATTTCTATTTGCAGTTTAAAGAAAAATATATGTCTATTTGTATTTTTATTTATAGGAAATACGAAGGTTATTGGGCAAAATGCACTTCAGCGTTTTCAAGATGAGTTAGGGAAGGCTTTAAAAGATCCATATCAAGTCGTAATGCGGCAAACCAGGCTTCCTATCACATTGCTTAATGAAACAGCTAAAGTAATTTTGTTTGATTCTCTATTCAGCTTTTTAATTGTGTCCTTTTTTACAAGTGTATGTGTTAATTATATTCAATTCTTCAACACTGAGCTACTTTAGAAAAATGATGTATAATATAATCTTAATTTCCAAAGTAAAAATTCAAAGATGTATGGTACACCTAATTTCATTTTATGCATACATTATGATAAATATTTTTTTTTAAATCTTAAATTTACTTTTAATTTGGTTATTTTAATTATTTGGTTATTAAATTTATCATTAACTTTTTTCACCTTCAATTTGGTTTAATATATTCATATTTATACTCCCAGTCCAGTAGCAGAAACCTTTGTATTGATCTGCAAAGCCTCCAAGTTTATTTGCAAAGTGCTGGGTAAAATATTTCTATTCAAACTTTGCCCTTTGTAGGTTTGTGGGTTTTAAAAAACAGAAATATCTAATACTACAAAACATGAAGAAATATCTGCTCCACTAAAAGAAGACAACTGTAATTAATTTTAACCTTATTAGTTTGAAATTATTTGATTGAAAAGAAAAATATTTGTTTTTTAATTTTAATCATCTTTAGCTAAATAAATAAAAAAATCAACATTCAATAAAATTTTAAAAAATAAACAAAATATTAATTAAACCAAATGAAGTTTGATAGAAAATAAAGTTTAAAACAATCAGGGGTCTGTCTAGATTTTTCTGGAAGGTACCTATTTTGTGAAAATTTAGACATAATTCGCGAAAATTAAAAATTAGATTATAAAATCACCACAAAAATATTGATTTATGGTTTCTTACGGGATAAAAAAATATAATTTTAACAAAAAGTATTTTGTGAAACTTCATAAAGTTGAATTTGTGCAGGTACTGCTAAAT
The DNA here is from genome assembly GCA_949128135.1 of Parasteatoda lunata. NCBI lineage: Eukaryota > Metazoa > Arthropoda > Arachnida > Araneae > Theridiidae > Parasteatoda > Parasteatoda lunata. The sequence goes on from OX421978.1 coordinate 104,589,382, forward strand.
GGTAGTAAATCTGGACAAACCCCAGTCTTTCAAAGTTCTGCAATTCAATGGGGTCCTGTGTAAAATGAATGGATCATTAAAATTTTAAGTTTAAAATAGTATTATTGTTTAAGTTTTGTGTTTTAAAAATTTTTCATATTCGTTTTCAAATTTCGCAAGCAGTATCAACATTCTTTAAAAAAAAAAATTTATTCAAGAACTATATTTAAATTCATAGCAATATTTTTGTTTACATAGCCAATATAAATTTACTTTCCCCAAAAAGCAATGCTAATTCTACTATAGGATTTCTTTATTAAATTCACTAATATTTATGTGTTATTAGGTTTGGCAATGCAATGGTTTCTTTGCTACAGTTTACTCCATGGTGCGTAGCGTTTTTAAAAAGTGCTTAAAGGTGCTTATTTTCAATTTTTAAAAGCCCTTAGGTGCTTTTTTTATTGAGTGTTTTAAAAAATGCTTAATTTTCCCTTTTCGAATACTGAGCTGGGTTCAGTGAGATTCTTGCACTTTCATGTGCAACTCTGCTGCATTTTGCAAGATATTCTGAAATTCAGGCTTCATTTTCCACCCTCTGAAATTCACCGAAAAATCTCTCGATCTCTTTATGGTGGCTTATAAAATCAAGAGAAGAGTTCTCTGTCAGAAACTAGTTATTTTATCATGATCATGTAAAGTCTTTGAAGATTATTTTGTTAATGTATATAATGCTTTAAAATATTTTTAAATGTTTAAAAAGTACTTAAAAGGTGCCTATTTTTTGTTGAAAGATTTGGCTGTGCACCTGTTCTCTATTATTGCTGCAGTTTTTGTCATTTTTCAGTGGAGTTAGTGTTATTAGCTCATTCAAAATCATATTGCTGGTAACAATTTGGCATTTTTTGAAAACTCTATTCATAATTAATTTGAACATTTTTATCGTAAATTGTTTTATCAGATTTTTTTTATTGTTATTATTTTTTTTACATGTCTTATATTTGTATACTCTCTGTCTTGCAGAATAAAAGGTTTCACATTTTAGACACTGAAGGTTATGAAGTCACATTTGGTCCTAAAGCATTGAGAAAAAAACCTTTATTAAAAACTTGTAACTTGGAAGTGAGTATTTTTTTGTGCTTTTAAATTATTTGTTGAATTTAATATCATTCAAACTAACATGACAAAGCATTTTTATTGTCAAATAATGAGATACCCTTTGCTCCTTAAATTTTTAGGCTATTAGCTAAATTCACATTTCATTTATCATTTTTAAGTTCATTTCTAAGTGAAAGGGTCAACTGTGATTTTGTTTTAACTGGTAAGAATTGTATCATAGTCTTATAATGAAAGTTCAATAATTGTGTAATTTTTTTAGTGACCATTTATGAAATTACTAATAAAATCAATTCTTTCTTATAGGGTTTGTAGCATTTTCAAAGTGTACTTACAGGTACTCATTATTCATTGCATCTGTAAAGGATGGCTTAATTTTTTCTTTTCCAAAAACTTTATTCTTTTGTTTGGCGCCAAGAGTAACTCAAAAAACTTATTGTTTTCATGACTATATTCCTAACCACAATCTGTTTTGAGGTACCGTTGTTTTTAGCATGCTGATTTTAAACAAAATTATCTGAACAATATAAATATATATCAAAAATTGTTTTCTTATTTTATTTATTTCTGATCAACTTGTTCTCATCCTAATTTTTTTATTTGAAAACGTTTAGGGTTGCCCATGTTATTTTATTAAATATTATAAAAAAATATGCCGCACAGAACTAAATTTTCAAATCAATGTATTACACTATTTTTTTAACCCTTTATTTCCACTTCTTAAAAATAGTCTTGTATGTGTTGCACCAAAAAATTTTGTGTAAAGCATGTCCTAATTTTTCTATAGAACCATCAAGAAGACTAAAGTCATTGATCCTAATTACTAATTTAAATGAAACTTAAATTCGTAGCCATTCCCTTGTTTTCATTTCGAATTTGAATTTTATAGTTTTCTTAACTTTTTAAATATTCTGATTAATTAAGTATAATTAATGAACTATTATTAATTTTATAATAATTTTTGTTGAGTATGTAATTAGTGAGCCTTAATGGTTAAGGCACTGAACTGTCATTTTGAAGAACTGGGGTTCGATCCCTGCTGGTGACTTAAAGCCCACCCAACTTAAGATCAATGGGTACCAGCAGGCCGGGATAGCCTGGATGATAGGGCACAGAGCCCATGTCTGAGAGGTCATGGGTCTGATACCCTCCACCCGAAGACTCCCAGTGTAGTAAAGGGCAACTGATGCACGTTAAATGTGTCGAGTCACAGAGTCCTCCATGTTCCTGTAACAAATCATACCTCTGGGGGTACTCATCCAGGAGTTTCCTTCTCTTCTGGATTGGTTCAAAATTACAAGGCTGCAGAGTTGAGCATTAGTAGTAAACCCAAAATTAGGTTGGCTGTTGAGCAATGTTTATAAAATTAAAAAAATGGGTACCAGCTTGTCTGGCTGGCTTGTGCGCTGTGCTGACCACATTGCCACAATCGCATCATTGGTCTCGGAATTGTAGAGTCTTAACCTCTATGACCTACTGGTCAGCAGTGGAATGTTGCGGGAATGCTTTGCGTTTTATGTAATAAGTAATTATTTTTTTTATATATATCTTGAGAATGTGCCCAATAACTTTTTTTTAAATTAAGTAACATTCCTGCAATTTTAAATTAAAATGAACTTTTTTTTACATAATTAAATAAATAATTTAGAGAATAGAGAATGGTTAACTTCTTATTGAATATACTTAAAATTTTGCACAAAATATTTCTATGCTGGTTACTAAAATTTTTTAAAGTGCTTAAAAAAAAATTTTGCGCGCTAAAAAATTCTCATTTTTAATGCAAAATTTAGCTTCACACCTTGAGCAAATTTTGTCGCTATTATATTTAATTTGTAAAAAAAAATAAAATGTTAGATAAGCATTTACATTGTGCCGAAATATGAAAGTTATTCCTGAAGCAAGTTTGAGGATTCACACTAAATAATTAAAAATGTCCCACTAAAATACACTAAATATACACACTAAATAATTAAAAATCTTCCATTGTGATTCTTACTGAGAATCAGTTGTTTTTAAAATATGAGTTGCAAATCTTCTGTACCTACAAAAGTAAAAAATCGGTTTCCAAATATGAGATTTTTCAGTTATTTTACACAATTCAGTAATCTTTAAGGGGTGTTTTCAGTAGTTTTATGCAAGATTCATTAATATGTTGGCAAATGGACATTACTAGGCCATTTCAATATTTTTTTCTCTAGTTGGACCACATATCTGGCTTCATAGCTGCTCAGTTCAGCCATGAAGTCATTCATATCAGTTTTGTTAATATTTTTTCTCTCCCGCTGTTTTAAAACAAAGGAAAAATAATTTTTAAAATGTCATATAAATGTGTCATGTGTTTATAGGAATTTGTTAATACGGCCCAAGAGTCAACTGAAAAGTATGATTCAACCAAAGATGGAAGCATCATAACAGGAGAAGAGAAAGTGGTAAAAGAAGCAAGAGAAATGATTATGTTTAAAGGCCAATCTAAGCGCTTATGGAATGAGCTCTATAAAGTAAAATTTCCTTTCCTTTTTTAATACTAATATAATATATCCCTATATCACAAACATAGTTGCCAACATTTCTTTTTGATGAACATTTTTCCAACTGCTAAGTTAGCAGAGATGCCAACTTGCTCCGGACAGCAAATAAATATTTTCGGTTGGTAGTTTATTAATGTGTGATTCTTGGTTTAATGAATTCAATTTATTAGGTTTTTATCTACCGCTATTTCTAACTAATTCGAAGGTTTATATAAGTCGCCACTTTGTTACCGTAAAATTATGCCACACTGTTTAAAAAGTAGCAAAATTAGTAAAATATTTGTAAATTTTAGTTTGTAGTTGTATGCCGTTTTTTAAATTATTATGGCGTTAATCTCTAGGTAAATTATCTAGGTTAATCACAATTTTAATCACTAGGCCAAAGAAGTAATCATTAAAAGATATTATCATTAGGTACTCTTAGATATAGATATCCTTGTATATTTTCACTGATTTCTATTAGTTTTTTTTTTTTTTTTTTAAAGAAGAAAAGAGTTAGTAAACTGCATTTATGATGCAGAGAATTTGTAATATTCACAATTGTCTACATATACATTAAGTATGCAGGGGTAATAACAGACTTATCAACTTTCCCTAATTGTAAATTACTACTTTATTTGTTTTCAAGTCATACTTTTATTTTTTATGTTGACATGCATCTCGTATCTATCGTTTATAATGAATGGCTTCCTGTGAAACAATTTATCAAATTTCTACTTATACACATTTTCTTTTAAACATAATGCTTTAAATATACTGTACTGTTTATGGTTGGGTATTAGTAAAAATTAATATTAAAGAGATAAATAGCTGGGTGTTTAGAAGAAAAGTTTGGCCGAAATAAATAAAAAGTATAGTTTAGTTTGCAACATTGCGAATGTGTTCCGCAAAGAAACCCTTGTAACAAAATACAATTCAAAAAACAGGAACAAGAGTTACCACATACCTTAATTTTATTGGAGCAAAGTTCACGCCTAGAAAAGGCAAAGCTGTAAAAAAACTAAAAACCAGAAAAAAGTCCAGAGTTTAGATAAAATGGCAGTTCGTTTTTTTTATTTTAGATAGATTTCTGACATCAGGGCAGCAGCAAAAATCAATAATGGCAAATTCTGACGGGTGTACAATCATCTGGTGGAGAAGGGGGTTAGGAGCGATTGGTTTATTTATTTTTTTTTGTTACTTAGCAGAACAAACTTTTACATGAAGAACTTATAGTTGGCACGGGGATCCATCGAACACAATGGTCGTCAAAGCACATGACTGGGATAAAGAAGCGCTGGATATGACAACGTCATATCATTGTAAATCCTATCTCAAAGGGGGAAGAAGATCAGAGAGAATACTAAAGTTAAATTTTTGTCAAGGAAGATCCAAATAAGAACAGTCAATTCTCGACTTCAATTTACAGCTTGTGCTGAAATTTCTTTTAAGATCCATTACTAGTTTTTTAGACAAAAATTTTTTTGTTGCAGATATTAAGAGAGTAACAAAAAAATTAACCGATCGCTCCTAACCCCCTTCTCCACCAGATGATTGTACACCTGTCAGAATTTGCCATTATTGAATTTTGCTGCTGCCCTGATGTCAGAAATCGATCTAAAATAAAAAAAAAAAAAACGAACTGCCATTTTATCTGAACTCTGGACTTTTTTTTGGTTTTTAGTTTTTTTACAGCTTTGCCTTTTCTAGGCGTGAACTTCGCTCCAATAAAATTAACAGCACATATACTATCAAAGATTTCACTTGCATTATAATTTTATAACTATTTATGTTTTTGATGGCCGTTTCAGCCAGGTTTTGATGTTTGTCATGTCAAAAATTCATGCTTGGAAAATTTTCATTTCCTATTTATTATTTTGTACCCCATGGCAGAATCGCAGTGAAATTGTTGCAGAACGTTACTGAGTTCTTGCAGACGGATTTTTCCTTTGGGAAGTACACAATTTTGGTTTTCTTTTTTGCAGAAATTTTAATTATATTTTCTAAATGGAGTTATTGCTATTGATTTCCACATAGTTTTTAAAACCCTTTATTTTTAATACGATATTGTTTATTATAACAACTGAAATTCGAAATGAAAACACGCATTTAGTAACCCCTTTTCGAAGCGTCCGACTTGCATGATCTATCTTTTTTTCAATAGTTACTGCTACAGATTTCACAATTTTTTTTTAATGCGATCATGATTTACAAAATCTAAAAAAGGAAATAATTAATGTGCTTCTCCCTACAAAATGTGAGAATATCAACCATTATATTAGAATGAAAAATAAAAAAAATTACATAAATAAATAAGTTATATTAATTTAACAGAAAAGTTATGAATTTATTTATTTTCGAAGTTGACATTTCTGTTACTTTAAATTAGTAGTATGACTATTTTTTATTTTTAAAAATATCTTGCAGAAAAATATTAGTGTTAAAGAGGCATGTCGCTGAAAAAATTATGCCACAGGGATTTTATATATGTTTGTTGTTCTAAAACGGAACACATTGATGTGTTTCAGGAAAATTTGATCAAATCATTCTCAGTAATAGATAGAACTTAGCTACAGATTGCTTGAGGTTTAATTTTCCTAATGCTCGCTGAGCATTACATGAAATAAAAAGTTTTCCTGTACATTGTAAATTGTTCCATTGTTTTACACTGCTATATGAATTCATTATGCTGTATTCATAGTATTTAAATTTTTTAGGTAATAGATTCTTCTGATGTCGTAATCCAAGTATTAGATGCCAGAGATCCTATGGGTACAAGATCTAAACACATAGAAAAATTTTTGAGAAAGGAAAAACCGCATAAGCATCTGATCTTTGTTTTAAATAAATGTGATCTAGTGCCTACCTGGGTTGCTGTGAGTATTTTCTTGGCATTTTTAAATGTAGCTTTATTTAAATTTCATTTCCCTACTCGTTGCATTTTCTGTTTTTCTTTACATTTGTTATTTTATTTTCATAAAACATAGAATTACTGTTGCAAAATTGTTTTGGCTCCAGTTGAAAAATTCCAGTTGAAAGTTTGCCATGTGTAATTAATAGGAGTGTGATAAATTCAGCTAAGTCAACTTGTTGTACCAGCCATATCTAAAAATTTAATACATATTAGAAATGTATCAAATTGATTAATTTTTGTAGTATAAATAAAATGCTCAGTTTTGTGAATAATATAAGCTAATATAGCAAAAACTACTTAGGTTTAATTTATTTAATCTGAGATTTTACATTGCTGAGCATTTCATAGGAACAATTTTTCATAAAAATTTTAAGAGTTAAATATAGAATTGGGTACATTTCCTTCCATTGGGAAATGTCTCTAAACAGTATTCAATTGCTTGTATCATTTCAGTCCTATGTAGTTTTGCCTCCATCATGTCTTGCTTTTCAGAATCAATTTCAACTTCTTATGATTGTCCATTACACTGTTCAAAATCAATTCATCTGTAGGATATGGAGCAGTTAACAGTTTTTCTAAAAAAAGTCAGGAAGAGTGCACATCATAAACGATTCATTCATTTCCAACTTAATCTAAAAGTCGAAAGTTCTTTGAAAACGACGAAAGTTACAAAGAATTTCCAAAAATTATGAAAAAATAAAATGAAGAAAGAAACATCTGAGAACTGTGCTAAACAGAAATTACCACTTCATTATATGGGGTATATTTTCTGAATTATTTAGTACTGTGATTAAATATTTTGTTATAGGAGGGAAATTACTATAATGACCAGAGACAGACAAATAGCAGCCACCTGGTCAACAAGATGACCGAAAAAATTCTCTAAGGGACTAACTTTTTCAACATATTTGTCTACCATTTATCTTTTATTATAGGCAGTGGAATTCATTAAAAAGAAAAAGAAATCATTGTGGATTTTTAAATTTTTTTTTTTGGGGAAAATTTAAACTTGTTAGATAGCGTCAATGTAATATATATATCAATTTAATGTTTATAACAAAGGTAAGAATATTAATTTAGTTACTACTTTATTTCTTAGTGTTTATTTCATAGTTTGTTTTATTAGAATATAGAAATTGCATTTTAAAAGACTTTTTTCCTTAAAAATTTTTTAGATTTTTTTATTTCAGTTGAATATTTAACTCTTTTAATGCTAAATTACACTCACATGGCCCTTATGATTAAACAATAGCCAGGAGTGTCTATGAGAAGCTAGTTTTTTTATTTTGCAGTAAATGTGATAAAGTCAATAAATCTTGAAGCTGAGAATTTTTCTTGGCTCCTAAAATTTTATGAAGTTTGTCAGTCCCTGATTAAGACAGTTTGAATGGTGACTCTACTACATATTATAGATTTTTTAAATTACCATATTACAACCATGTTGCTTGTATTTAAATGTGATGTTTACTTGGTTTTTATGAACTTCAAAAACTATTAATGAACCCAAATTAAATTTTTTTTGCCAATTTCATGCAAAACTGAATTTAATTTTCATCATTACACTATAAGTAAGGGTGTGCAACCTTTTTCGGAAGAGAGCCGAATTATGTATGCTATTTCATGATTGTGTATTTAATATCCATTTTATTTTGTGCTCTGTGTATTGCAGAAAAATAACTTTGTATAAAGTGAATGAAGTTTCTTTCCTAACATGAATTCTTGATGTTTTATCTCACAGCAACGTTGGGTGACAATTTTGTCTGCTGAATGTCCAACAATGGTGTTCCATGCCAGTCTAACAAACCCTTTTGGAAAAGGAGCACTTATCAATATATTAAGGCAGTTTGGCAAGGTATTTCTTTATTATTTCTCTTTCAAAATAATTTGTATTTTATTATTTAAATTGTTTCATTCACAATTATATCCTTTCAGTATCTTTTTTTTCTTTGAAATGTTATGTAGAATTATTTATATTATTAAGTTATTTAATATTTTACCTTTTTAATTTGTTAAAAAAATAATAATATTTTTATTCAGCTGATTTGTGTTATAATAGTAATTCATTAATTTTTTTCTGAAATTTAAAAAGTTTTTATCCTATTTTTTTTTTTAAAAGTAAATAAATAAATAAAGTAACATTTTACAGAAATAATAAATATTTGAGTTTTTTTTTTCTTATAGCAATTTTTTTTATTGTAATATATATAAAACAAAAAATATCAAATCAAGGAAAGTTATATTTGGACAATGAAGGTTTTTAATTAGTACTCACCAAACTCCTACAACAAGGAATATAACAACAAGGTATGAAACTGAGAACTATTAACTTCTTCAGAATGAAAGAAATTTAAACATACAGAAAAAATAATTTTATATCTTATCTACCTATCTATCTGTCCATATATATATATATATATATATATATATATATATATATATATATATATATATATATATATATATATATATAATATATATGCATGGACAGATAGTTAGGTAGATAAGATATAAAATTAATTTTTTTTGTATGTTCAAATTCCTTTCATGATTTCTATCATTTTTGGCATATTCAGCTCATTTATGGCATTTAAGCAGAATCTGATAGTTTTTAATACTTCAATTAAAATGGTGCAAAATTAAAATATTTACATGAAAATACGTTTCTAATTGTTTCAGTAAACACATAATTTTATTTCAAGATAGTTTTAATGTATTTTTTTTTTTTTTTAAGTTTAGATTAAATTAGTTTTAATATATTTTGCATGAATATCTATGCAAAACATAACTTTTATAATTTCATCGTAAAAGTCTTATAGAATTGAAAGAATATGTTAAAAAAATATTCTTTATTTTTTTTAAAATTTATTAAAAGTTAAATAATATTTAAAATAGTTTTGTGTTTCACCGATCGATTGAAGGAACTGCATTTATTTGTATTTTTAAACTGTTATCTTTATTTTTATAAGGGAAGTATTACGAAAATAATTACACTAAAAGAAACTTGGAACTTTTTTATATGTCTCACAAAATCTTTTGTTAAGATGAATATACCCACTTAACCTATAAAAAAAGCAATTTGTAAACCTCGAATTCAATAGGTTTTTGAAAATAGAGTGTCAAAATTATTTATTTTTACGTAACATTTGAATTTCTGTAATTAATTAACAACTGTACCGAAAACAAAAATAATTATATTAAACTACGGAAAAAAGAACAAAATTTTAAGAATTACTGTATTAACTATGGAATCATGGATAATAACAAATAATTATATCATTAAAAAGTAAAAATGAAACTAGGTACTTATCTCAGGATTCACTCTCAGAACTTGTAGAATCCTCGTCGTTTGAATTGATATTTATCACTAGAGAATTAACAGTGTTTTCGATGGCTTTGTCCAAATCCCACATTTCTTTTTCGATTTTCTGAGTATGTTCTATGCAATTTTTCCACTTTTCAACTCCAATTTCCTCTAATTCAATCCTTCTACTTCTGATAACTTGAAAGTTTTGTTTTCTTTGGCCACTGAACCTTTCATTTGGGCCCAAATCAGCTCAATTGGATTTAATTCAGCGTGATAGGAGGGAAGCCTTAAAATCCTTATATTATTACGTCTAGCAAGTTCATCCACCACGAATTTGTCAAATCTGTGCTTATGAGGCTTCACTATATCCAGTAGTTCTGTCTTCAGCATACCTTCTTCATCCCTAACAATGTTCTTAGATTTTAGCCAGTCTTTAATTACTTGCTTTGTCGATGATGTGTTAGGAATTTTTTCTTCTTTACGAGAGTGATATGGTGCATTGTCCATCACAACGACAGAGTTCGGCTCTAGAAAGGGTAGAATTTTCTCGAACCATTCTTCGAAACACGTTGCATTCATATCCTTATGGTAATCCTTGTTTTTGTTCGATTTGAAAAGTAGAAGTCCTTTTAAAAAGCCTGCGTCGCTACCAATGTGCGTAATAATAAGCCTCTCACCTTTGCCAGAAGGCGATTTTAATCCTGTAGAAAGACCAGATAAAAATGCCTGTTTTGACGAGATAATGGACGTATCATTCCACACTTTGTCTTGCGTGTGTCCCGCATTCAACCATGTCTCATCCATATAATAAATTTTTCTTCCTTCTTGTCTCATTTTGTTAATTGTTCTTAAATATCTTCGCCTCCACAAAATTATTTAATCTTTTTCAATGAGGGAGCTGTTCCATTTTCGTTTTTGATGTTTGAAGCCTAATTTTTTTAACAGGGAATAAAATGACGTTTTTTTAAAGTTTGGTAAATCAGAATCATCGTTCACAGCTTTGAGAACTTTGTTTGTTGTCAGAATTTCGTTACGGCGAAAAAAATCAGGAACTTCTCTTCTTACAGCATTTTTGTCGGAATCGACAATGTCATTTAAAAAAGTTTTACGAGATTTAGTCCTCTTCGGTGAATGTAATATACCATCCCTTTTATATTCTTTAATAATTCTGAAAACAGAAGCTGTGCTAACTCCCGCTGCAGAAGCCGCATGGTAAGCCACATCAATGATTGGAACATCAGGTTTTGAATGCACTTCTGTTTTATAAATGCTCAATATTATTTCCTTTTCAGCTTTACTTACGTAAGATTTCTTCTCAGCTTTACTTATGTAAGATTTCTTCTCAGCTTTACTTATGTAAGATTTCTTCTCAGCTTTACTTATGTAAGATTTCTTCTGCCGTTTTTTAGGAGGACTTAAATCCATCACTTTATTTTCCATATTGCGCATGAAACACCTGCAAAAAGACACCACAGGGAAACAAACAATCCTCTAAAAATTAAGAGTTTTTGCTTGACTGATAGGCGCTATTTGTCATTATTCCGGCGCCAAGTAGACAACTGTATTGCGCCAAATAGCACGCCGCTTTGTTTACTTTCACTATCAGTTCTTGTTGAACAGACTATAGAGGAGTTTTATTTTAAAGTGCGTTCTTGCTGCATTATTGAAGTGTGTTTGATTTGTTAGTTACCAAGGATGGGCCCAAAAATGGATGTGCGCAAGGTAATATTATACTGGATAATTTAAAGTAGTTGACTATAAATAATTTTAGGAAATAACTATATATTTAAAAAAAAATATAAAATGGAAAAGCGAAAGAAGCATTAATTGCCTGTTTTGCACATAATTTTAGCCACGGATTTGCCCGAAATGGATTTGCACATGGAAAATTTGTATAAATTAATAAGGAAGTTTATTAGTAATTAATTTTAGCCACGGATTTGCACATGGAAAAATTACATAAATTAACAAAGAAATTTTTTTAGTAAATAACTTTAACCACGGATTTGCACATGGAAAAATTAAATAAATTAACAAAGAAAAATTTTTAGTAAATAATTTTAACCACGGATTTGCCCGAGATGGATTTGCACATGGAAAAATTAAATAAATTAACAAAGGAATTTTTTAGTAAATAATTTTGACCACAGATTTGCCTGAAATGGATTTGCACATGGAAAAATTATACAAATTAACAAAAAAAATTTTAGTAAATAATTTTGCCCACGGATTTACCCGAAATGGATTTGCATTAGGGAAAACTATATAAATTAACAAAGAAAATTTTTAGTAAATATATCTACAAAATACGATTAACTCAATGATTTTATATAGAGTTTTATTATTTTAGTTGGGGATCCATTGTTTATTATCAAATTTTGAAAGAGTTTATCGATTTGTTTTTTGGATAAATAAATATTACTACATATTCTTTTTATTCTATTCATTTCATTAAAAGTGGTGTTTAAATAGATGCTCCTAGAATTATTAGAATTTCAAGTAATAAGTTTATTTATATTAAAATTAAAATCATTTCTTTTATCGTATAAATCAACAGAGCAGATATTTTCTTATTTTATAATACCCAAATCCAAAAAATTGAAATTATCATCATTATTGAATATTATCATCATGATTACGAAGCAAGATTAATTCCTCAGGGTAAATATCATTTAATAAAATAGTATAATCTTGAAAATTAAAGATAATTAAATCATCAATATATCTAAAAACATATTTAATACTAAGAGTATAATTTTTTTCATAATAATGCAAAAATAAGTTAGCTAAGAGAGATGAATAATTAGTTCCTTGTGGTATTCCATCAATTTGAAGAAAAATATTCCTTCTATTGTAAAGAAAATTATTAAAAAGACAAAAATTAATCAGAATTTCCCAATAATTAAAATCGCAACAAAGGATATTTTTAAAATCAGAGTAATAATTCAAAAGGACATCTTTTAGTTTAGAAAGGGTAATGCTATTAAAGAGATCCTGGAAATCAAAAGTCGCAATAGAATTAGTTTGATTATGTTTAATGAATTCTAAAATCGGTTGATTATTAGTGATAATCCAAGAGAAACCTTCTTTAGAAATATTGTTAATAATTTTATTTAAGTAGTTAGAGAAAATGGTGCCAGGTTTAGTTAGATAAGTATTAGATCCACATGTGATAGTTCTAAATTTAACAGGAGTTTTATGAAATTTAGGACTGATAATTAAGTAAGGAAATTGTATATTGTTAATTTTAATTTTTAATCTCTTATATAAAGCTAAAATTTTTTTAATGATAATATTATTTAAATTACTAAGTTTAAAATTTTTACTATTTTTTAATTCCGTATTTAAAAGTTCAATATAGAATTTTTTACAGAAGATTGCATAATTATTGTTAGCTTTGTCTATGGGAGTAATTACAAAATTTTTTTGAAGTTGCTTAATTGATTGAACAATATTAGAAAAATCTGTTGAATTATTACTGTTATTTAAATTATCCTTATTATTGAAAACAAAGCTTTTAACGTAATAATAAACACATCATTTCCATTCTGTTAGCATACCTAAAGGTAAAAAGAATCTATTTGATATCTTGAAACAAAAACTATTGAGATCATTAAGAAAGTATTTTAGAATTTTATTGATTGATAATGGTAAATGGGTCTAAATTTTGTGCCTTTTATCATTAAATTTCTAAGTTCTAAGTTTTCTATAATATTTAAATTACCAGTAATAATATGTTTATGATGTTAATCAACAAAATCAAGATATTTCTCTTCCTCACAGTGACATTCATAATCGGATATATTAATCCTCCCTAAATTTTTGCTTATATCATTATAATTAAATAGGAGTTCTACCAAGAGATTTATTATATTTAAAGCTTTTAATTATGTTAAAATCTTTTAATGGAAATAAAGTTTTAAAATTTTCAAAAATATTATGAAATTTGATCTTATCGAAAATAGGATTTTGAAAGTTAGTAACAAAATATAAATTATCTAAATTTTTCTTTTTATTTGGCGAAATTTTACTCATTTTGGCTTTTATAAGATCGAAACAAAGAATTTTGAAGTGTAAATTAATAAAAGAAAAGTTAATAATAAGATCGTAGAGCTTATAAACATAATTCTTAAGGGAGAAAACAAAATCTTTAATTGGTTTAATATTATAATGTTTATTAAAATCATTTTCTATATTAGAAAGAAAATTTATATTTAATTTGCCATTATTAAGAGAGTTTCTATTACTTCTTGATCCCTGTTTACCTTGATTTGTATGCTTATCTTTAATATGAAAAAGTGAATAAGTTAAGGAGTTAGTAAAGTTAATCTGTGTATGTTGGAAGGTATCGTTTAGCCCATACGGCAAAATTGTTTTGTATAAAAGCATGTAGTAATTTTCTTTTTGTAGTCTTAAATCTAAATCTTCTACAATATCTAAGATATTAATTTTGACACTGTTAAATTTATGTACTCTAAAATGATTCAATTCCAGGTTATTAATAGTATTATTACTGTTTATATCAGAACGGTGTTGATTAATTCGAATGTTAAGTGAGTTACTGGTTTGTCCAACATATTTCATGTTACATAAACCACAGGTTAACATATAAATAACACTTTTAATTTTACAAAAAGATTTGGAGCTATCGTTATAAAGAAATGTATGTTTTTTGTCAATATTAGGGCAAGTTTTGCATCTTTTATCACCACACGCTTTATAAGACAGTAAAGTATCGGTAATAGAATGCAATTCAAAAAATCTTTTGCTTTCAGAGTAGCAGGATGTCGATTCGAAGGTCTCCTCTGATTTAGGCTCTCCGTACCGGGTACAACATGAAGAATAATTTAAATATTGAACATATTTTTTACCAGGCGCTAAATTGTTGTAATTGTTTAAATCCATAAAAATTGGCTCATAGAGTTTGTCTGTAATTTTCCCTTTTTTTATCTTCTTTTTGAACTTTATATATATATATATATATATATATATATATATATATATATATATATATATATATATATATATATGTAATAACAGAGCTTCATCTCTATTATCAGTGGTGTATTTAGCTTTAATAATGCAGTCGTAAGCCATTTACACTCAAAACATCTTTATTAATGGTAGTAGGCTGGTATCGATAACAGTCCACATCCGCTCTCCACAAGGGAGAGGGTGGACAAGACTTCGGACAATTCCGGAACAACTTATTAGGATCACAACATGTTGAAAAAGCCATGCGAAAAGCATTGCTCTCGCTTTTATACTAACTCAGATTTGAGTAAACAGGCACAGTCGTCGGCATTCTTGTATCCTTACGCATTAAGGAAAATCATTCTGGCTTCCTTATATGGAAGTGAAAGGGGGAGAGATTCTATAAATAACTCAATCGTATGTTTATCAGCCTTGACTTCCCAAAATAGAATCTCTCTACGCTTATTCTTTAACAAAGACATTTTATTAAAACGAAAGAGATTTAATTCTTTTATTAATACAAAAGTATTATACTTTTTGTATTACATCCCCCCCAAAAAAGATTTTTGGTAAGCCAAAAAGAAATCATAATAAAATTTAGAATTCTCTGAACTTTTAAAATTTATGTTGGTACGACTGTTCCTTTTCACTACTACAAATAACATTTTTTCAATTATCTGTTTAAAAAAAAAAACAACTATATACAATGACAATAATAAAAACATGATAATACACTTTATCTGTTTAGGCAACTAAACAGAAAGAAAAATGAAACATATTTTTATAACTAATCTACTAAAATTTTCAAAAAAATTATTATTTTTGTTTTGTTTTTTTTACACAAAAATATACATATTTTTATGGATTTTTATCCAAATATCACTTCTTCCCTTGAAGAAGTAAAAAATTTTCTTTTGTTTTGGACACTATTCATGATTTAATTTCTACATTTGTGGGTTGTGATATTTCCTAAGATTTGATACATGAACTATTTCAAAATTTTGTTTACTTAAACAATTCTTTTTATTTCCTATTTTTTCGTCGATGTTAACCTGATAATGTATGCACCCATTACCTAGTTCTATCTTCGAATCATTTGAAATGTTTGGCCTTTCTTTCTTTTTCCTATTTTTCCTGTTCTTTTTGTTATTGTTACCCCTCACATTATTTTTTTTTTCAAAATGTTTACTTTTACTGAAACATCTTAAACTTCCATTTTTTTAAAATGTTTACTTTTGTTGAAACATCTTAAACTTTCATTTTTTTTTTCCACAATTTTTGACCTTAACATTATGATAATTCTGTTGTCTAATGTGCAAGGATAAGTTGTCATTGTTAGATTTAGCAGAGATGATCAGTCTCTTACCAACTTGAGTAACAACTGGCCCGACACAATTAATAAACAAACAAAAATCTTTGCAAGTTTGCAACCCTACTAAAGCATACAGTATCTCAGTATCAAGTATAAAAAACTTAGCTGAGTTAACAATTTCGCCTATCGTAATAAGGGGAAACTCACACAATTTGTTAAGTGTGAAATGTCCTTTTGTTTGGGTAACATTTAATTTTTCACATTTTTAATAGGAATATTTAGTTTTGACCAAGTCCGAAAAAGAAAAAGCATTACAAATTTCTTTTAGTTTTGTTTTTGTTTGAAAAGCTGAAAAATTTTGAATTTTGTTTGCCGTCACAAATTTAATTGACGTTTGAAACACATTTATTTCCCTCAAAAACATTTTAAATGCATAAAAATACACTATTATATAATATTTTTAAAGAAAAGCAATCTAAACACAAGAAATGCAATCAAACTATTTATAAAATAATATATTCAGTTCTTCATAATGAAAATTTTAAAACACTACTCATCTCCGATATCGATAAACTATTCAATTATGCTAGTGAGAAAGAAACATAAGAGGATAAAAAAAATATATATATCTACAGTACTTTCTTTCCATTTTCCTTGACCTTCATGATTGTGAAGAGAAGAAGTAAACAATTTTGTTATTGCACTTCATGAATATTCATGATTAAGATTCGCGCACATTCACTTTTGTTTTCTTTTTTCACTTGCCAAATTTTTCTCCGACTTTCATGAGAAAGGAAATTTTAATAAAGAAGCAAAAAGCTTCTCTAAATTTACTAAAAATCGCGCACATTCACTTTTGTTTTCACAATTTGAGCACTACGGAATTGTAGGGTCATCTCGATCAACACTATGGGTTTCAGAGAGGCATGTGACGAGCTCGAGCCAACGTCAGCATTCTCACTGCGATGAGGTGTACAGGTAGTGAACTCAATCCTTTCTTCCTTCATTCTTTTTTTCACTGCGGACTAGGCACTTCTTTCTTTCGTCCTTCGTCCCCCGGGATGAGGTTTTATCAACGTTGTAGTCAGCCGGAAAATAGATAACAATGGTTTCCTCAGCAAGTAAACATCCTGGCGTCTTGTAATAACAGGGTTAAAATAATGCAGTCGTAGCCATGATACACTCCAAACATATTTATTAATGGTAGTAGGCTGGTATCGATAACAGTCCACTTTCACTCTCCGCAAGGGAGGGGGTGGACAAGACTTTGGACAATTCTGGAACAAATTACCAGGATCACAACATGATGGAAAAAGCCATGCGAAAAGCATTGCTCTCGCTTTTATACTAACACAGATTTGAGTAAACAGGCACAATCGTTGGCATACTTGTATCCTTACGCATTAAGGAAAATCATTTCATGCTTCCTTATATGGAAGTGAAAGGGGGAGAGATTCTAAAAATAACTCAGTCGTATGTTATTCAGCCTTGACTTCCCAAAATAGAATCTCTCTACGCTTATTCTTTAACAAAGACATTTTATTAAAACGAAAGAGATTTAATTCTTTTATTAATACAAAAGTATTATACTTTTTGTATTACATTCGTAAGCCATGTTACACTCAAAAAATCTTTATTAATGGTAGTCGTCTGGTATCGATAACAGTCCACATCCGCTCTCCACAAGGGAGAGGGTGGACAAGACTTCCGACAATTCTGGACAAATTACCAGGATCACAACATGATGGAAAAGCCATGCGAAAAGCATTGCTCTCGCTTTTATACTAACACAGATTTGAGTAAACAGGCACAGTCGTTGGCATTCTTGTATCCTTACGCATTAAGGAAAATCATTTCGTGCTTCCTTATATGGAAGTAAAAGGGGGAGAGATTCTATAAATAACTCAATCGTATGTTTATCAGCCTTGATTTCCCAAAATAGAATCTCTCTACGCTTATTCTTTAACAAAGACATTTTATTAAAACGAAAGAGATTTAATTCTTTTATTAATACAAAAGTATTATACTTTTTGTATTACATCCCCCCCAAAAAAGATTTTTGGCAAGCCAAAAAGAAATAATAAAATTTAGAATTCTCTGAACTTTTAAAATTTATGTTGGTACGACTGTTCCTTTTCACTACTACAAATAACATTTTTTCAATTATCTGTTAAAAAAAAAACAACTATATACAATGACAATAATAAAAACATGATAATGCACTTTATCTGTTTTGGCAACTTTAGGCAACTAAACAGAAAGAAAAATGTAACATATTTTTATAACTAATCTACTAAAATTTTCAAAAAATTTTTCACACAAAAATATACAAAATTTTTATCCAAATATCACTTCTGTAATACAAAAAGTATAATACTTTTGTATTAATAAAAGAATTAAATCTCTTTCGTTTTAATAAAATGTCTTTGTTAAAGAATAAGCGTAGAGAGATTCTATTTTGGGAAGTCAAGGCTGATAAACATACGATTGAGTTATTTATAGAATCTCTCCCCCTTTCACTTCCATATAAGGAAGCCAGAATGATTTTCCTTAATGCGTAAGGATACAAGAATGCCGACGACTGTGCCTGTTTACTCAAATCTGAGTTAGTATAAAAGCGAGAGCAATGCTTTTCGCATGGCTTTTTCAACATGTTGTGATCCTAATAAGTTGTTCCGGAATTGTCCGAAGTCTTGTCCACCCTCTCCCTTGTGGAGAGCGGATGTGGACTGTTATCGATACCAGCCTACTACCATTAATAAAGATGTTTTGAGTGTAAATGGCTTACGACTGCATTATTAAAGCTAAATACACCACTGATAATAGAGATGAAGCTCTGTTATTACAAGTCGACAGGATTCGAACCTGTGCGGGGAAACCCCAATGGATTTCGAATCCTGTCGACTTGTAATAACAGAGCTTCATCTCTATTATCAGTGGTGTATTTAGCTTTAATAATGCAGTCGTAAGCCATTTACACTCAAAACATCTTTATTAATGGTAGTAGGCTGGTATCGATAACAGTCCACATCCGCTCTCCACAAGGGAGAGGGTGGACAAGACTTCGGACAATTCCGGAACAACTTATTAGGATCACAACATGTTGAAAAAGCCATGCGAAAAGCATTGCTCTCGCTTTTATACTAACTCAGATTTGAGTAAACAGGCACAGTCGTCGGCATTCTTGTATCCTTACGCATTAAGGAAAATCATTCTGGCTTCCTTATATGGAAGTGAAAGGGGGAGAGATTCTATAAATAACTCAATCGTATGTTTATCAGCCTTGACTTCCCAAAATAGAATCTCTCTACGCTTATTCTTTAACAAAGACATTTTATTAAAACGAAAGAGATTTAATTCTTTTATTAATACAAAAGTATTATACTTTTTGTATTACATATATATATATATTTATATATATATATATATATATATATATTTATATATATATATATATATATATATATATATATATATATATATATATATATATATATATATATATATATATATATATATATATATATATACAGTAAATTTGCTAAATCAATTATTAATATAAGGGAATATTTTCTAGAAGTATTAATTAAAATGTTTTTAATTTTCTGCAAATATACTTTTTTTTTTATACATAAAAAGTTAGTGCATGAACATTAATGTTTATATAAAAATGATCATATTTTTCACCAGTTTGACTGAATTGATCATGATATCCTATATGACAATTAAGTCATTTACTAAAATCTTAGTCATATTTTTGATAAATTTTTGTTCTTTGTACAACTATTTTCATAGTTATCGGCAACTGTTTTCATGCTTTAGGCTTCTAAAAGCTGCTATCTTGTTCTGTTTTATGTTTCTACTATCTTGTATCTTGTGTTTCTATGGCAACCCTGTAATTGCAAAGTCAATAAAAGTATTATTCAAACTAAATACTCTCATGAATTGTAAGGCGAGGAAAACAAATACTTAAATGGATAATCATTAATTTAGGTCAGAAAACATTAAAAAAAAGGAAGAAAAATTGTTCTAAATGACTGATGGCAAAGCAAGTCTTTCTTAATTGCTGTTAAATAAATATAAAATTAAATGCGTTTAATTAAAACTTAAAATATCTGAAGATTTTTGCAACTGTTTATCAAATTGTATGTGTGGTTTCCTAATGGTACAGTTAAAATTGTATCACCATTTTTTCTGTTTTTCTCTGATCACCATTAATGGAAATCTTAGTTATTACTATATCATAATCGATGTATTTCATTTTAATTGTAATATGATTTTTATAATGTGTGTTCATACTTCTAACAAGTGTTTTATGCTTAACTTAATAGATTTTTTTAACTGCATTTTCAATCTTTTTTTTTTTTAATGCATTATATCTTTTTTCCCCATTGTTATTTAAACTATTATTTTTTCCCATTATTATTTAAGTTGAAAAAGAGCTTTAAAAAATAAATACATATAATTATAACTTTATGGACTTATTTTAATTTTTTATGGACTTATTTTAATTTGAACATTATATTTAAATATTTTGTACTCATGATTTTATAGTTTTTTCTAGTTTTTGTCTCTAGCAAGTCTAGTTTTGTTTCTTTTATTTGTTAAATGGAATCAATTTACATGCCTTTCTCACAAATGAATTATATTTTAATGCTTTTTAATGCATATAATTATAATTTTCTAAGATTTATTAAATTTTGATCACAATTTAATACTTTGTGCACATGCTTTCATTTCTATTTTTTAACAATTTTTCTACCAGTGTTTTTTTTAAATTTTAATTTGTTAAAGGAAGTTTTTTTTTACTTATTTTTAAAGCTCCATGAAGATAAGAAACAAATCAGTGTAGGCTTCATTGGTTATCCTAATGTTGGTAAAAGTTCAATAATCAATACTTTGCGTTCCAAAAAAGTGTGCAAAGTGGCACCCATTGCTGGGGAAACTAAGGTTAGTGTATTTAATATTAATTTTTTTTTTAATAAATTTAAATGTTTTAAGTTCTAAAGGCTCTCAATTATCTGGCTTGATAAAGCATGTTGGTACCTGCTGTTTTATTTTATAACTGTTGAACAGTTGACCCAATTTTTTGGGTTTTGGACTATTAATGTTCAACTCAGTAGTCTTGTAATTTGGAATCCAATATAGAAGACAAAAAAAGTCCTGGATCAAGTATTGGGAGAAATTTGCTTTGGTGGAGGACTTTTTGTTGGAACTAACCCGCATTCGCGTTACATGGTGAGGGATAAAACGAAAACCTCCCACGGTTAGCCTCACAGCAAGGGGACTCTAACCCATGATCCATCTACCACTGAGGATATTTTACGTCAGCACTGTGGTCGGTCCAAGTCGGATGCGGAATTCGTATGGATCAGGCATTGTTGGGATTCGAACCCGATTCACCTTATTGGAAGACAAAAGCCCTATCCCTTGAGCCATGGCGGCACAAAAAGCATGTAGTGATGAATTTTCATGTGCGAAAATTAGTGAGTGGGTTATGCGAAGTACAACATCCTAGTGTTCTACCATCCACATTATTCGCCTGATTTGGCAACATTTGAAAGTCGTATGGAGAATTGCAGGAATGGGGGGAAGTATGTTGCAATTGGAAATATTAAAAAAAAAAAAAAAAATGAATGAATCCAAAATATTATATATTGCAGTAACACTGTCTTTTTTTTAGTCACACATCACACATAATAACATATCATGTAACACTTAATAACTAAAAATGTTAAAATGTATGAATATATTGATTAAAATGCGTTTCTCAATTAAATATAACTAAAACTGTATCCTATGCTAACGATTATTTTCAAATTGTTTTCATCTTTTAAATTAAATATTTGGTCAAAAATAAAGTCTAGAACTAATATGCATGGAGAGAAAGACCTCAAACAGTTTGCCTGACAGCAAGGGGTCTCATGATCTGTCTTCCTCTGAGGATATTTTACGTCAATACTGTGATCGGTGTGAACCGAATAAAGAATTCGTAATGCCCAGCAATTGCTGAGACTCAAACCGGGTTCCCTTCATTGGAAGGTGAAGCTCCTTAGCCATCGCGGCTCATATTTGTCATGGACATGGTGCGTAGCATTTTTAAAAAGTGCTTGAAGGTGCTTATTTTCATGGGGTGTTTTTAAAAAGTGCTTCATTTTCCCCTTACGAAAATGAGATTTCTTTTCTTTATCATGTCGATTTTCGCTATGTATTATGAAAAAGCATTGTTTTCACATTTTTCTATTCACTATTTTCATATTTCATTCAACCATAATCTATATTGCGTGCTGTTGGTCCGTAACATATGATAGGGTCAATAATTGTTCAATCTAAAATGAATTCTTGTTTTCTATATGAATAGTGGAAAATGCTCCACTTACCTTTAGACCGCCAATTTGATTATCCATAAACCTTTATTGGTTTTAATTACAAATATGATGAATTTACAGTGAATGATATATGATAATTATAAAGTGATGAAAAATGTTGAGTAAGTTAATAGCGGAGCAAGCCACTTCTCTATTTTGCATTACATCTACTGTTTTTTGTTTTTGAAAAATAAAAAGTTAATATTTCTTCGGCGCTTGCCACGCCATCTGGGGATAGTTTTCTGGGATGAGGGGGAGAACATCTGGAGATGAGGGCTTGTTACAATAATGTTACATATTTCATAAAATACTTGGGATTGACTACTGAGCTGGGTTCGGTGAGATTCTTACACTCTCATGTAAAACTCTGCTGCATTTTGCAAGATATTCTCAGTTTCAGGCTTCATTTTTCCACCCTCTGAAATCGAACCAAGAAATCTCTTAATCTTTTTATGGTTTCTAATATAATTAAGCAAAAGAGTTCTTTGTGAGAAACTAGTTATTTTATCATGATCATCATGTAAAGTCTTTGAAAATTATTTTGCGTTTTGTTAATGTATATAGTGCTTAAAAATATTTTTTGAGTGCTTAAAAAGTACTTAAAGGGTGCTTATTTTTGGTTAAAATATTTGGCTATGCACCCTGATGGGATGAAAAGGAAGAAAAGATGAAGAATGTTTGAGCGGTTATCTGCTATCAACCTACCTTATCAGCCTGCCACTTTTAAAAACGATATAGCTTGACTCGTTCTTGTCATAATCTTTTTTCTTCTATTTGTAGGGCTCGCACCAGTTTGGTGACATGGCAAAAATTTTTGCCAAATGTTTTACATTTGTCGCTAAAATTATACGCATGGGCAACAAATATATTGCCTTGAAAATTAAGAAATATTAAAAAAAAAATTTTTTTTTTTTGCATTATGTACTTTTAGTATAAATGTTTATCAATAAAAAATCTTTTTTCTATTTTAGATAGTAACTTTATTTAAACTTTGGTAATTTTTTGATATTTAGTTTTTAGTATAATATTTTGTTAATTATTTCTTTCACTGTTTTTCTCATTTATTTATGTGGTCTCAGCATTTGAGGGTGAATCTATTAACTTATATTATTTGAGCTTTTTTTTTTCCACATAATTTTAGTAAATATCTTCAAAATTTAAAAATTATTTTATATGCCATGAAACAAAGTAAATAACAAAATGAATGACAAAGTCTTCATAGCACGCCAAATACAATATTAATCTACTTCTATTGTTAGATTCAACTACCCTTGATTTGATAGCATGAAAGGATTAGATATGGGAGAAATATACGAAAAGTTTCTACTTTTTCCCCTTTTTGGAAAAGAAATAAATGAAAAAAGATTTTTGCACAACTTTAAAAAAAAAAAATATCTGAGTTATTTTTAAAAATTTTACTTTTTCTATATGAAGTGCAGGAACTATTAAAACTATTCCCAATTGTATATCTGCCAATCCATGTTGGTATCATACAAATTGCTCCCATTAGAAAATCAGCATCTGTAAATTGTCCTAAAGTTTAGAGGCAATTTTGTCCTTAATTTTTATATTTTGAACTTTCAGCCCTGTTTTTAGGGTGTTATAAATAAAAATAAATAATTTTTGATGTGTACCATACCATGATTTAAGAAATTGCATAGTTAAATTATTTTTCTCAAGTTTGTCTACCATATTAAGTTTTTGGACCAATTAATGAGTACCTATTGGACCGCTAAATTTCCATTGCTGATGTGAACCCTATCTATTTATGTAGTTTCATAATATATTAATAATTCATATATATTTATGCTTTAATCATTTATCGTGAATTGTATAGCCTGTGCTTTTCATTATGTGGGGTATAGGGCAAAATTTGGGAATTTTGCTCCTGACCTGTGGTCAATTTTAGCATTTTTTAAGGGTGACCAACTTTTAATGCATGTTGTCACTTTTTAAAAATTGAAAATTTTGAATAATTAAAAAAAACTGTTGAAATTAATATTGTAAGACGTTTCTTAAAATATGGTTAACATTACTAGGTTTATTTCTAAAATTAAAAGATTATAGGAAACATAAAGCATGATAGAACTTCTCAGACTGTTATAAAATATTCATAATAATGTATTAAACAAATAATAAAATGCATTTTTGACAAAAAATACAAAATTTACAACAAATAATAATCATTGTTTCATAATCCATAAATTTCTCATTGTTTCTCTTGAGCCCTGATGGCTCAGAGTCCCCTTGCCAACAGTCTAACCAATATTATTGTCGATTGCCAATAATGAGGCGAACCGAGTTCGAATCCCAGTCGATACGAATTCCACATCCAGGTTGCACCGACCACAGTGCTGACATGAGATATCCTCAGTGGTAGACGGATCATTGGTTAGAGTCCCCTTGCCATCAGTCTAACCTTGGGTGGTTTTCTTGGTTTTCCTCTCCATGTAACGTAAATGCAGGTTTGTACCATCAAAAAATCTTACACGAAGGCAAATATCTCCCAATACTTGATTCCTTCTTGTCTTCTGGATTGGGTTCAATATAACAAGACTGCGAAGTTGAACATAAGTAGTCGAAAACCCAAAACATTGGGTTGGCTGTTCAATGACAGATATAAAATAAAATAAAATTGTTTCCCTGCCATTTTTTGATGTTGAAAACTGTATGTTTCTAGTTTTATAGTTTTCATCATTCACAAACTCCTGATGATGGGCTCTAAATGAACCATTTTTCCATTTGAATTCTAAAGAAAATAAAATATTTTTCATTTCAGTGTTGATTAATTATTTCCTATGTTATTTGAAGGTTTGGCAGTACATAACTTTGATGAGAAGAATCTATCTCATTGATTGTCCTGGTGTTGTTTATCCATCTGGAGACACAGATACTGAAATTGTTTTAAAAGGAGTTGTAAGTATATTATGAATTCCATAATTTCGTGAAGCCATGGCTTGAAACTTGATTGAAACTACGTGTCATAAAATATATATCTGCACCATCATATATGCCACTCAAAATTTTACCATACTAATGTGGGTGCTAGTTGTGGCATTAACGCATGTGTTATAAATATGGATATAACAATAATATAAATGGTTAAATAAAAACGATTGAAAAATAATTATTAAATATAACTGAAAGAAATATAAACAATCTTAATATATAAACTGGATTCTACTGAGTTTCTGAGGAAAATTACTCATTTTTTAGTTCTCATTTGAAGTATTTGTTAAAAAATGAATTTTTAAAATGTGATAACTTAAAATATGCATAGTAAGATTAAAACATAAAGTATCTGCGCACACAATCCAAAAGTATCTGCAAGTTCATAATATTTTTGATAATAGAATAATTTTATTAAACATACGAAAACAGTTAACTGTTTAAACTTTTTTATTATTCTTGACAGAAAAGATATTTATATATATACATGCACCAGGGGTCTGTTTAGAAGAAATTTGTGTCTGTTACCGGACCCTTCACAAAATAATTTATCTTTTAATCAGACCCTTCACAAATTTGTTTACCTTCATTATTGTTCTGTTAATGGAATGCACCCTTCCCAGGAAAGGGGGGGGGGAGAAGGACAGATGTAAACGAACTAAGTTTTGTCTTCGGCAGACGCTTCCTCCTTTATTCTTCCGAAATGAATATTCTGCATCAGCAGTATAGACTAAATACCAAATATTTGTATATTGCATCGCTAATTTAGTAGCTGCAATTGCTGTTAATTTTTTTAAATTTAAATTTTTTAATTATAATTTTACAGTGTTGAGCATAATCATGTATGTCTTTACAATTTAAAAACTCCTTGAAAATGTTTTTTTGCAATAACGGATCCTATTTGCACAAATTCACAAAAGCGGACCCTGATTGAAAGAATGTGACTTGATGTTTATTTTATATTTACAAATTACGAGTAATTTTTCCCCAATTTTACAAACACTGACCTTTCACAAAATGTCTGAACAGACCCTTGTGTGCATTAACAAGAGATTTTGTGCATTAACAAGAACATTAGAGAAAGAAAATGGAAAATTTAAGAAATGTATTCATATAAAGTAATTATAATATCAATTAATATTAATAATTTTGCTCCTTGCAAAATTTCATTAAAAGATTTCCTACTGCCACTGCAAACTTTTCTTTGCGCATGGATGCTTTTTTTATATATTGCGATAAATAGTTTACTAAAGTATCTGCAAAATTAGAGAATCCCCACCAATGTATCTGGGTATGGTGCGCATCTATATTATCTAACTTTGAAAATGAAATAATCTTATTTTCAAATCGGCAATCCAAACTCTTCCTTTAAAAAGAAACGAATTTAGTCCAAAGAAAAATATTTTTTTTTAGTTCACATATCACTATATATGTACTTATCTATATATATTTATATTTTTATATATTTAAAAAACCTTCAAAATCTAAATTTTTTTTTGTATTGGAACAAAACAAGTTGATTGTTTAATTCTGTACCACCCCCATCACTCACTCTTTCCACATGTTATTACTGAACACTAACTGGCTGCAAAATTCTAAAATATTGGAAACAGAATTCTATTAGTTTCTTGATCAATTTGAATTTTGATTTACAGGTTAGAGTTGAAAATATTCAAGACCCAGAAGATCATGTTCCAGAACTTCTAGATCGTGTTAAGAAGGAATATATCATAAAGACATACAAAGTTCTGCAGTGGAGTGATCCAATAGATTTCCTTGAACAGTATGCTCGCAAGTGTGGAAAACTACGAAAGGTTTGGATTAAAACTTTTAATTGTCTTGTTTATTCTCTTTGCCATTGAAAATCTTATTAAAAAATTAAAGGCAAATTAGTTTGTTAAAGTTACCTTTAGTCTGATGAGTTGGATTCTGATGTGGGCTCTTTAACCTTTTTACATTAAGGCTATACAAAATATATTTATATATTAAAAAGTTCATGTGAATGTTTTTTTATTTTTTATTCCTTTGTTAGAGTGTATATATGAATGTTTTTTGTGAAGCCTTAACATACTTGCCATGTCTCCTGTGTTTTAACAAAAAATCTAAATCCTGTATTTTATGACTATCTCCTGTTAAAACATATTCTCAAATTGTTCTGTATTTGTTGAAAAAAATTTTTACAAAAAATTTTAGCGATAAAATGTCCGCTGATGGCAAAAATACATCTCTTATTCCTCAACAGAAGGTTTATTGCCGGTACTGAAGTATGTTGAGTGTTAATTGTTAAAGTAATGTTAAATAATGGTTAAAAAAAATTTTCTAGAGTAAGATTTATATTCATATTTTTAATTTCGCTAAATGTAAGTGCTTATATTATTTGCAATTCTGAATTTCTCTTTTTTTGACTTACATGATTATGCATGATGTATCAAAACTTTACTCATAGCCCAAAAAGTGTCGCTAGTAAAATCTCTGTTATTTTATTTCTCCAATGTTGGCAGGTATGTCTTAAGTTAAAGGCAAGTTTGTTAAAATTGCTTCCATTCCGAAACTTTAGCAGGGGTCTATCCTACCCAAATTTACTACCATTTAGTGGTACCTTCACAAATTCAACTTTAGGAAAAACAATAGTTTCATAAAATACTTTTTCTTAAAATTTTATTTTTGTATCCTGTAAGAAACGATAATTCCATATTTTTGTATTGATTTTAATATAATTTTTAATTTTCATAAATTATGTCTAAATTTTTGAAAAATAGGTCCCTCTCAGAAGAAAAACCTATGCAGACCCCTGGTTATGCTCTAATGGTGTGTTTTGAACTGCTTTAACTTAAGGCTGTGCCAGAAACTGTGATATGTTAGAAAGTATTTCGCTGTTAAATTTATTTTAGTGGTGTTGAATCTTATTAAGATAATAATCGAGCCTCAACTGCAAAGATACCTGATTATTTTTTTATGGATTTAGGTGGCACACAATATTGTTTTAAAAGGAAATACAGTAGGACCAATATTTAACGAAGTCGCTAAATCCCGAAAAAAATTTTGTTATAGGGAAAATTCGTTAAATAGAAAATCATCTTTTGAAATACTTACACGGCGTAGAACAGGTTTTAAATTCATAGATACTAGAAATAATTAAAATTGCAATTGATACACCTTTATCTTGTAAATTATTATTTATTAATTATTTTATAAATCATACCCGTAAAAGAAATCTGCAATGAAAGTAAGAATAGAACAAAACATTATAAACAGTGTTACACTATCATGCTACATATATTTTCCCCTGAATAAAAATGCTAAATTTTTATATATTAAAATTATTTCTGCATTTATTATAAATGTAATTTTAAGCATACATTTTCACATGTGTTCTTAGTTTTAATTGCTACTGATAAAGTCCGTTAATTTTGTCTGAGTTTTTCGTTTGAAAAAGTGTTTTTTCTCATAATAGGTTTCATCATATGAAGGTTTGCTAATTTCTTCATCATTTTCGTCTTCCTCACAATTTATAGCTTTATTGTTTTTATTTTTCCCACCGTCCAAAATATCCGATTCTGTTAATGTTTCGGTGGTTTCAGCTTCAGAATCAATAGAAAGAAAATCCTTAATCTGAACATCATCATTAATTTCGTTGTTCTCTCTTAGCTGTACCCACATTTTTTAAAGTTCTTCTAAAGGAATATCATCCTCGTCCTCACTTTCCAAATTCTCAGCGTTGACAAAGAATCTAGCTTTAGCAAAACTGTTACGAATGGTACGATCTGTAACATCATAGTTCCATGCTTTGGGAATTTCTGTTATGCTTTCTCGCAAATAGATCTTTGGCATAGATTGCTTATTTTCAAGAGCAGTGATAACTTATCGTACAATTCTTCTGCGGTAGTGCAGTTTAAAGTTTTGAATCACCCCTTGATCCTTGTAGCTTCTATGTAGTGTTTGGAGGCAAGTAAAGAACTGTAATGTTTTCAGTTTTTTGTTGATTTCCTTCGGATGCGCAGGGTAATTGTCGAAAATTAGAGCAATTTTGCAATGCTCTGCAATCATAAGTTTGTCCAACTTTTGAATCCATTTTTCACAAATTTCTGACGTCATCCATGATTTTTTGTTGAATTCATGATCAACCTCCAAAGATTTTGTGCCCTTAAAACATCTTGCAGTTTTTCTTTTTCCTATAATTAAGGGTTTTAATTTTTGATTACCAGAGGAATTTTAATGCTTTCTCTAAAAGTTAAGGGGATGCGAAAATCAGTTGAAGGTCATTTCCCCCATAAAATGCGTTAACAAGTTTATAATTTTCTCAAATATTTTGGGAAATAGAGAAAGTAGATCTAAAAAAAAAATTCGTTAAATAGCAAATTAACTTCGCTATTTGGAAGTTATTTAACGAAGAAATTTCCAAAATGTTCTTGGTTCCACGAAAAAATTCGTAAAATGGAAGTTCGTTAAATAGAAGTCCGCCTGTACTTTTAAAAGCTAATTTTTTCAATTTTCTTTCAAATTTGTAAGCCTACTTATTCTATTACGACTGATGATAAGCAGTTGTTTTCATGGATGTTATGTTGAATTTACTTTTAACAAAGATTCATTTCACTCTTAAAGGGAGGAGAACCAGATGTGACTGCAGTTGCAAAAATGGTGTTGAATGACTTTCAACGAGGAAAACTTCCTTATTTCGTCAAACCACCGGCAGAAGAAGTTAGTATATTTTCCATTGGATTCAATCAAACAAAATTTTCTTTTAAAATTATATTTTTCTGTTGTAAAAATAAGTGCCATTTTCAGGTTTTATTTATTTTTGACCAATATAGTTTAACAGGGAATTGATGCCGTTGGTTGTGGGGGGGGGGGAGTTGAAAGTAAAGGACCAGTAACTAGAATTATTAGTCAGTACACATTTTCACTCGTCTGAATACATGTCTCCATAAATTTTCTTGACTGAATTCATATGTTGAGTAAATTCATGTGAAACAAAGAATATGTAATGCTAAAAATTATTATGAAATAACTCTTTTTTTAAAATTACAAGCCAACGCATGAAATTTAAAAAAAAAAAACTTCATGCATCCCAATCGTACACCTTCATCAGTAAGATAAATGGTTAAACAGAGATGATTTAATCCTAAGTCACACTAATAATATTGCCATATTTGGTAAAAAAAAAAAAAGAAAGAAAAGAAAGCATTGATAAACATGATTTTTTATTTATAAAAAAGTTTAGTCATTATTGGAAAATAATCGAAGCTTGGTTATATCATGGGTTTAGGGTAAAGGGATAAAATTATAATTGTTATTCATTAGAAATATTGTAGATTTAAAAAACTGACGACGCCTATTTAAAAAAACTAAAGTAATAAAGTGGAAAAAAAGAGAAATAAAAGAAAATCCTCTTAATTCTTCTCTAAAACCTATATAGAAAAAAGTATCTGTAAAACAGTTAAAGAGATATAGTCTATCAGAAACTGTTTTAAAAATGCTGAAGAAAAAATAAAATCTTGTAGAAACCCTTGTAATTGTCTTATTATAATAAAAACATTGATAACTACAGAAGTTGTTTTTTAAATCTTGAAAGAAACCAAAACAAAAATCACTATTAATTTATTAAAGAAAAATTCAATGCTAACTTTCAATTTAGCTTTTTCAAATTGGAGTATGTTAAAAGAAAAAACGGATGATAAAGCAATAACTTTCATAAGAACTGCTTTTTAAAAAAATGCTGTTATAATAAAAACGCTGATATAAAGCAAAAGTTAACAAAAAAAAAAAAAAAAAAAAGCAAAAGATAAATACAAAAAAAAAAAAAAAAGAAATTTTCTTAGTTAGTTTTTTGTGGTTCAAATCCTGAATGATCGAAAGACAACAAAGGTTATTTCAAATTTAACCAAAAACTAGAACATTGATGGCAAGTAATCAAATAATTTTCTAACGAAGTTTATAAAATTTCAGTGTTGTATAATTTCTTATTTAGTACTTAGGGTTACTTTCTTTTTCATTTAATTTTAAATTATTGCATGATTTTTTTTAATATTATGTACTAATATAGAATTAAGTATTAATA
The DNA here is from genome assembly GCA_949128135.1 of Parasteatoda lunata. Lineage (NCBI taxonomy): Eukaryota > Metazoa > Arthropoda > Arachnida > Araneae > Theridiidae > Parasteatoda > Parasteatoda lunata. The sequence goes on from OX421978.1 coordinate 104,620,860, forward strand.
GCACCTTTTATACACCTTAAAATTGCATTAATTTAAATTTTGCAAATATTAACTGTATGTATATTTCTGTATTACTGTGTTTTTGACTACTGATAGCTAGTTTGAAAGTTTTATCTAAATAGTATTATTTGATCAACTCTTGTTTATGTTTAGATTAAAAAAGAAGAAACTGAAATAACACAACAATCAGAAAAAATGCAGTCTGATCCTGAGGTGAGTATTTATTGGAAAATAATTGAGAGTATTGTAATTTTTGATACAGCTCAGCTGGCACTTCTATTCTCTGTTAACAATTTTTTCACGTTATGTTTCAGCAACTGCTCAATTACTTATGTGCATGAAGAGTGGCACCCACTCTTCAGTCCTGGAGATTGAAATCAGTCTTGAGAAAAAATTATGAGACTAAATTTCATCAATTAATATCTCTTTTCCATTCACTCTTTAAATTGAAATGTCCTTTTTACCTTAAAAGGGTTAATTTTATACAAGCATTTTCTATTTATTTTTCTAGTTCATTTTATATAAATATTAAATTTTAATGAAAACATTGTTATTTTTCATAATTATTGCGAAATCTCGGCACACTGCAATGAAAGAATGGGATTGGCTGAACTCCTGCAGCTGCTTGCTTAAACAAAAATTTTTACTATTGTCCTATTTAAATTTGTTTGAGTTTTCCTTTTGAAATGCTGAACAAAGTTAAGATTATTTTTTTAAAAAAGAAAAATTCTAGAAGTAGGACAAGAAATAAACAATGATGAAGCAAAAAAAAAAAAAAAAAAAAAAGACATATAAATAACTTTATGAGAAAATGAGTGGTTTATTTAACAGTGAATTAACAAAATGGGAAAAAAATCAAGTCATTGGTTTATTATTTGTGTCATAATTATGAAAAGGTACATTTTGGAGTCAGTGAGCTGTAAATTTCTGAAAATTCTGGTAAACAACGTTAGATCATATTAATTAGTCAAAAGAAAGTTCAGTCTTGAAATTTTTTTTTATAGTGGCACCCATGCTTATGTACAAGTTCTACTTTATTATTTAATGTTTTTAGATTTAATGTAATTTACTTTATTAAATACAATAGAACTCCTGTTATCCAACACTTAAATTTAAAAAAAACAAAAAAAAAACACTTCATTTATCCGACACCCCTTTCACTCAGACGAGATTCATATTAGTATAAAAAATGCTGGTACTATAATGTTAGTGCTCTAACTCACGCTCGCTAAAGCAAGAGATGCGTTAAATAAATTTACTGATTGGTTTGAGAAACAAGATGAAGTTGATGTTAACTAATTATTACTAATAAAGCTACTCCAAAATCTGGCTGCTAAAAATGACATTTAAACAGAAAACAAAAATGCATATCTGATTTATTTATTTATTTTATACAGTTATATATATTAGAACAATAAAATTCAAGTTCTTTTTTTTCTTCTTTTTGAAGCTGCATTATTGTCAACATTTTAATAATTTTACTTATAGTTTAATATTTATAAATTTAAAAAATTGTCTTAAGAAAATCCCCTAATTATTTAAGATTTTGATTTTCCAACAAACCCCTGGATCTGGGAGTGTCAGGTAATGAGGTTTCTATTTTTATTTGTCTTTTACAAATGTTCACTATTTGCAGAAGTATTGTCACATGATGGAACCTGCACATTGATCTATTGTTTATGTTTAACAATTGATCAATGGTATTAAACATAACTGTTACATTATGTAACATTCTCATGTTGCATAATGTAACATGAACGAGAAAAATGCAAAATATGTTTAATGTTTTTGCCACCTATTAAGAAAATGAATGACTTTTTTAACTTGTAGGATGAAGGAAAAGTCAATGGAGAAGATAGAGAAGAGGAGGAGGATGAAATAGATGAAACTGAGATAGAAGATTTACGTGATTTGAAAAAGACTTTTGAATTTGATGAAGAGGATTTAATACCAGATGCGAATGGTAAGTTTTATGGTTATTTTTTAAACAATTATATCTCAGAATGTTATGTGTTTCTTAATCTAGAACATCGGTTCCCAAAATATGTTATACGGAATCCAGACTTAAGACTTTTGGAACCTGTTATTTTATTTATATCCAAGCAAAACAATTGATTTTATATTCAATATTTCGTACATTTTTATAAAATTTTTAGTAAAATGTCAGTGAAAAATATAATGTTATTTTAAAAATATATAAATTTTTTAATGTATTGAAAGGATTATGAATAATAAATTTGCACAATTGTTTCCCATCACACCTTTTTCAATTCAAAGAAAATAACATAATTCAGTAACAACCATTCCCAACATATGTGTTGGTTCAAACAATGTTCATAATTAATTTTCATTTTTAAAAAAATCATAATTAAGCTCTCTTTTTTTTTCCATTTTCAGCTTATGTAGAGTAGAGGTGCACAACCTGCGGCTCGCGGCCGCAATCTGAACAAAATGGGGAAAAAATTAATAAATTTTTTTTTTCTTTTGAAAATAAAAAAATTCTGACATTTGAAATTCACACATTTAAGTTTTGATGCAACTAATCTCAATCAATGTAGTTTTTCAATAGCTTTTTATTGATGGTTAACGCTACGGATTTAAGCATAGTTTTGAAAATCCCAATATTTTTAATATGTCTTTATTACGATATACGAACTTTGAATTTTAGTTAATACTTTTGATGTTCTTCGTGTGTGCCGATTTCATCATAAATCCAGTGACTTTTCAGTAGTTATTGCTACCCATTTTCACGTAGTTTCTGAAATAGCGATTTGTGAAATTTATGAAACTCTTTATTTGTGCAAACTTCGTGGAAAATCTAAATGATTTTTGATCCTTTTTTCAGCAGTTATTGCTACGTATTTTTGCATGGTTTTTAAAATGCGAATATTTTAGCAGGATATTATTTTGAATCGCAAGTAAAGATTCGCTCATTTAGATAAAAAAATTTTTACGTAGTTTATTTGTGCCAATTTTATCGCAAATCAAATTTTTTTTAATCATTATTTTAGCAATTATTGCTACACGTTTCTACAAGGTTTTGAAAGTCCTAATATTTTTTATACGCTATTGTGACGCTTTTAATTTCAAATCCCGCATTTAAATTCATACATTTTTGATGCTCTTTATTTGAGCCAATTTCATTGTAAATATAAAGGTATTTTGATGATTTTTTTTTTTTGTAGTTATTATTACGCTTTTACCTGTAATTTAAAAAAATTCTGATATTTTTAATATTATAATTAGATAGTACATGAGTTTTGAATTTCACATTAAAATAATTACTTCTTACGTGCTCTTTTTGTGCTGATTTTAACATAAATATAAGAGGTTTTTCGAACGTGTTTTCTTTTTCCTTTCCCGTTATTGCTGCATTTTTACTTGTGATTTAGAATATCCTGATATTGTAACACAATATTACAAATCGTGAAATTCGACTCTGTTTTAAATTTTTTTGTAACTTAAAAAGTAATTACGTATCTTAGCAAAATCAACGCCTTCCAGAAGAGAATTTTTAAAAAAAACGAAATGTGTACATTTATATTAAACACGGTCCTTTTTTGCAAAAGATAATAATAATAATACAAAACATGTGCATATTTCTTTAGTCCCATGAACATGTGCAAGTTTAGCAACACATACCCAACCTATTCTTTTTGTTGTCACGTGATTTAAAAATCACACATCATAATTCGTATTTACGTAATCTTAAAATTGGGCATCACATTTCGTATTAACGAGATTTAAAATCACATATCGCGCTTCGTGTTCTGGCTTTTAAAATATCATACGTTGTTACTATCCTCGCAATTCAAATATCATACACATCGATTGATATTCTCGGGATTTATAAACCATATAACGTGATTCATATTCATGCATTTTAAAAATCATATGTTGTAATCATCTTTTCGCAATTTAAAATCACGCATCTTGATTCGTTTTCACGCGATTTAAAAATATCACACCGCTATTCATAGTCATGCGATTTAAAAATCAGGAAAGAAAGAATATTATCTAGCACAGTTTCAAAACTGATAAAGTTATTTGCCCCAAGTTTATTACTACCCACAACAAGAGCTTCTGTCGAAAGACTGTTTTCCAGAATGAATTCGGCCTGTTCAAAATTACAGAGCAGTCTTAAAACAAAATCATACAATTTTTATTTAATAGCTTGAAAAAGCTATCACATGATCAAGTAGATACAATTATCACAATATTTAAAAATTTTGCAAATTACAACATAACCATTAAGACATTTTTTTGAACCATTTTCTACCTACTTAGACCATTTTATATCATTTATGATCATATGCTGTGAAATGATTTATATACCATTAAATTTTAATTAATTGGTAATATATATGTGTTTTAATTGTAAATAGTAAGTGTCATGTTAAAAAAATATTTGTCATAAAAAATTGTAAACAAGTATCTTTATAGTTTTTTATAAGGAAAATAGTTCCTCCAAAATTAATGTTTTCTTTCTTTCTTTTTCTTCCCTCTCTCAGCCCCTGCCTTTTATAATTAATTTAAAATAAATGTTTTAAAGTTGAAGTATATTCCCTACTAAATGCTAAATCTTATTTTCTGTTGAAGGGGTTTTGTTTTAATTTTTATATAATTTTTAACCCTATAAATTTTCTTTAAATCAAAGTATTTAACTTGCATTTATTTTAATAACTAGAATATGTTTTTTTTTTATTTTTAATATTTAATTCTATGAACACCTTTTTTAATGTTAAAATTTATGTGTAAATGGACTTCTGTATTATGTAATATGATAAGAAAAAACATGAATTTCCCCGTAGAATTATTTCAATTATCTAAGGTTTTTTCTGATAAATTGATTCTGATTTTCTGATTCTGTTTTTTTTTAATTTTATTTTTTTTATTTTTCTTAAGTAATCAGTTTTTTGCAGTTTCTAATTTTAAACATTTAACAGTATTCAATTTTACACAGAGATATTACAAGGTTAACTGACAAAAAGATTTTAGTACCTAGGACAATTATATTTATATAACAATTACTACCTACAATTGTTATCAATATGTCTGTCTAAATACTTTGGCATGCGGCCCTTCATTGGTCAATCTGCTGTGCATATGGCCCTTCACTCATAAAGGTTGTGCATCCCTAATGGAGTAGGAACACATTCAGAGCTAGACTTCATGCTGTTCCAGAACTGACAATTCTAGGGCCTAACATGAAGTGTAATTTTAAAATTATTACTGATAAAACGATTAAATAATTATTAGTGTTTCAATTATTAAGTTTACAATTGCAAATAAACTTTATTTATTTATTCGGGATTCCACCAAAAAAAAAAAAAGGTTGATCAATTAGGGTTGTGTAGTGTAGCCAGTAAAAATTGGGAACCAATTGTCTGAAAACACCAGGTGCAGGCAAAGCATATGAAATATTTTCTAAGTATAAATGTTTAGTAAAAGCAGAAAACAATTGAACATCTGTTTTGCGATAAAGGTAGTTATTACAACAAAAACTATTACAAAAGTTCCTTGATCGTAAAAGTATTAAATCATAAAGAGATTTTGATTGTGCCATTTTACACTCGAAAGTAACCTAATTATGATGAGTTTTATACTACAGAGATTCCCAGGGTTTCTATAGAAATCTTATGTTCTCAAGTTCTAATTCAATCCAGTAGCTTGAATAAAAGTAAAATATCCCAATTATCAATTTATTTATTTGAAGAATCTTTTTTGTACTATAGAATAATTTAATTTTATATGCAGTCCATTAGTAGTATATGAATATGCAGTAGTGATCAGTAGTGGATAATAGTGATCAGTAGTCAGCTATTAGTATTCAATATTTTATATGTTTTCAAAATTTGTTTATTTATTTTTCTAAACAAAGCAGATAAGCTGAAAGAAATGTACTATTATAAATAAGTAAGACAAATCTGAAAAGACAGATTTAAGTTAGAGTTTGATATTATATAATAATAATATAAATAAAAAAAATTTAATTTGTTAAAACACTTCTTAAATATGTTTCAACATATATGAATTCATTTAACATTGTCTATTTTTCTGGAAAAATCTTCTAATGAAATGCAACGATATGAATAGTTTTTTCTATTTTAATTAAATGCTGCTTTCATTTTGGTGTATGTAATGTACAATAACTATTTTATAGCTAAAGTAATTATGAAAAGAATTTCCTTTCGCTGCAACTTAAAGTATCTTTAAAATTCAACTGTAAAATAGAAGTATTACTTTAATAAAATTACTAATTAATTCTGGTTCTGTTGGGGAAAAAAATATGTCAGAGGGTTTCTCAAACCCGAAATATTTGGAACCACTGCTGTAATGTATAATGCATAGCTGCCAACTCTACTGAATTTTCCAGTAGACTACTGGATTAGGCCAGTTTCTACTGATTTAATTAAAATTCTCTTGGTTTTTGTAAATTTTAGAAAATTCCCTAAAATTGACTTAATTTCCTAGTATTAATAATACATAATTATGCAAACCTCATTTTAAAAAAGATTGTTCGAAACTTTTCTTTTTTTGTGTTCAAAAATGTTTTGTTTATTTTTATTCAAAACTCTCTTTTTAAATTAATTTAAAAAAATCTTTTAACTGCCTTTGATGAATTAAATGCCTATTAATATTCAAAATTATGAGTAAACATAATACATAATATTTCAAGTATGTTGAATGTGAAATCATAACTGGAAAATATTGCAGTTTTTTTGTTTTGATGACTATCAAAATCCCTAAAATTCCCTATGTGTAAAATATTTAGAACTTACATTATGCAACTATTATCGTAAAATTTTTATTTTATAAAATCTACTGGATTTTTTCCTATTCATGTTGGCAGCTATGATAATGTCTGTTCCAATCTGTTACAAGTCAGATAAATGTTAGTTGCAAAATTAAATAATTGACCTAATTTTCCCTTTTTCCTTCTGTAGAAACAACTGAAAAACCTGAATCTATGACTGTTAGCTTTGAAGAGGAGATTGCTAGCATGGTATGTTTGTCGTATTTGTGATAAATAAACGTAGATTCTGTGATAATCACATAAAACTATTTCAAATTATTCTTGATATGTTGTAGGTATCATCATCAGATAAAGATGAAAAAAGGAAACCAAATAAGAGGAGAAAAGGACGGAGAAGAAAACAAACTGATGATAATTGTGATGATATTCCGAAAATGAAGTTGAGCGCTAAACAAGTAATTATGTCATTAAATTTTTTCTTTTAGCCAACCACTCTTTTATTGTTTTTAAAAATAGTTTTTACTCTGTTGAGTCCTACAAAAATTGTCTTTTTATTTTATAAGAAATTTTATATATAAGTTTATTTTGTTCTTGTGAACATTATATATATATACACACAGTCTTACCTGTTTATCTCAAGGAAAAGGCGAAAAATTTGAAATAAAGAGGTTTCGTGATATACAGGTACTTTAAAAAATTAAATTTAATTAATAAATGCAATTGAAAGTGCTTTAATTGTTATAAGTAGAAAAATACAGGCATTTCTGTAAATTAATTATACCACATATATCAATTTACATAAAAAATTAACACACCTTTAACATTGAAAATAATCTTTTTAAAGATTATTAATGTCTAACCTTCTTTGCTTATTATGCTGTTTGAGCATTTGTGCTCAATTATTAGAAATTCAAGATACAGAGGTTTTGAAAAAAAAAAAAAAAATTGAGATAGACATTGATTTTAGATAGTAAATGTAAGGATTTTTAGATATAGAGGCTTTCATGATAAAGAGGTTTGAGATAAGCAGGTTCAAATATATATACTCACGTACAACTAAAAAAAAAGGCATTTAATTAAGCATTGAAAAAAAGGATATTTAATTAAGCATGTGCCAAACCACATAAAACTGGCCTCCTCTACCCATGGAAACAATTATTATGGTATTCGAGACCCTAACCTTAATGACTCTGCCAAATTTAAAAATTTGTACTATTAATTATTTAAAGATATTTCAATTTATCCTATCCTTGTTGCATATGTGAAATAAAAATAGGAAAATTTAAATTATAACTCAAAGTTTTGTTACCCTGTTTTAAACTAAAAGCAAAAATGCAATTTGCCATTCAATTAACAAAATCCACTACCCCTTTGTTTTGTGTATAGATTTGTTAAAGTGTGATAATATATTTAAAAAAAATTCTGCTTTTTAAAAATTTGATGTTCGGCAAGCAGCTTTATTGCTTAACCTGGTATAGAGAACGAAAAAAAAACCTAATTAATTTGCACTTTTTTTGTGGTAGGAATAAAACATCCATGGCAAGCATTGATTTATTGACAATTATAACATGTATTTTCTTAAACTTAACATATATTATATATATATATTAAATTTAATACGTAACATTTCTGTAATCAAGGAAAAAAGTGGTCATTACTTCTAGGGAAAGGTCTAGTCCTAGATAATTAAGGGAATTGATCTTTATGAAATATCTTCAAGTTAATCTAAATATCACAGTAAGGATATTGCTCAACATGAATGTTTACTTATCTGGTAAAGAGAAAATGAAACTGATTCATTTTTACATTTTTTTATGGGAGAAGTGAAATATCCATGACAGGCTTCTAGTTTTTGACTATTAGAAATATATTTACCTTATAGTACTTATAAATATATATAATATATTCACGTTGATTTATGCTCATATTGTTTATTCATGTTCATGTGTAAATAAATTATAAACATGTAAAAATGTTATATGGGATTCTCTGTGAATGCTAAAATCTTCCCAGACCTTTTAAACTTACTTACATGGAAGTTGTGTTTACGATATATTGAGATTCCTTTTGAAATTCACCCTTTTTCATTCATTTAATCACTTACCTTGAATTTTAATAAGTATTGATATTGAAAAAAAAAATAGCAAATGACTTTTTATAAGGTTCTTTAAACTTCTGCAAATAATGATTCCACCATATCTGCTAGTTTTAGCTTTATTACTTATTTCTCAAAATAAGACTACATCCAGAAGATTTTTAATTTAGCAAGAAAAGAATCAAGGTGGTTTTTGCCCAACTTTAATAACATAAATGTCCTCTTTTCTCCATATAAATAAGTAAAATAATATAAACTAAAATCTGAAATATTTTTAACAAAAACTTTAAGTGGCCCAAATGCAGGATGTTAAAGAGGCAATCAGGGCTAGTTCTAATTTAACAAAAAAACTAAAATATTTAGTCCAAGTAGTCATTTTAATTTTGTAATGAAGCATAAAATTTCAATGTAGTCTATTTCTTTAATTTGATACTACATTTTTATTAAAAAAAAAAATTCATGCATAATTTTATAATATTCATAGTTGCCAACTCTACTGGGTTTTACCAGTTTCTCCTGGTCTACTGGTTCAATTAAAAATTCTCCTGGTGTTTGTACAATTTCCCTAAATTGATTATGTTTCTTAAAAAAATCCCTATTTATTTTTGTACAGATTATCTCTTGCTTGCTTGAATATTGAAATAAATATTAATAATAATAATAATGCGAAACTAATTTATAGAAATCAGTTTCAAAAATTTTTTTTTGTTCTAAAATATTCAGTTTATTTTTATTTAAAAATCTCTTTTCAAATTAATTAAGAACATCGTTTAACTATATTTGATGAATTAAATGCCTATTAATATTCGAAATTATGATTAAACATAACACATGACATTTCAAGTATGTTTACTATCAATTGTAACTGGAAAATATTGCACTTTTTCTATTTTGATGACTATAAAAATCCCTAAAATTCTATATGTTTAAAATATTTAGTACTGTTGAATCCGGTATGTATGTTGTACTAGTAGCGCCACCTACATTAATTAGAACAGAAAGTTACTTCCTTGTTGGGTTTCATTGCTTCTACAGAGATAGACCAATGCGCAGTTATTAATAAACATATTAATTATTAATCCGCAATTCATTATTTTCGTTGTCATTTATCTGAAATCCGATCAACATTATCTTTATGAGCTCGTAATATATGAACCATGCAGACCCGCAAACGCAAATCAATACAAAATATCAACAAGTACATTATGCAACAATTATGATGGAATTTATATTTCCTAAAATCTACTGGTTTCTTTCCTATCCATGTTTGCAGCCATGAATATTTCATACCTCAATAGAATTAAGTAATACGTACTCCTTAAAATTACATTAATTCGAATTTTGTTTATGCTTATTGTATATTTCTGATAAAATGACACCCCTGCTCCCCCATGTACTCTTCAAATATTACATAATAATTAAGTTTCATTCTTTTTTTATCATCAATCAAATTATTCAATTAATTGATATATTTGAATTGATATTCATACTTCTCTTCTTATTTACAGAAAAGAAAACTCATGCAAAGTCAAAAAGTAAAGAAAATTGGTGTCCACTTCTATGATACAGCAAATGTTAAAAATCGTAACAGAAAATAAATTGAAATATAAATATATAATGTTTTTATTAAAATGACATTCTGTACTTTATTTATTCAAAATTGTATTGCCTTTTTTTATTTATTTAAAATTGCATTATTTCTAGATCTAAATTCATATCTTACTAAAATTTGATATGTCACCAGTTGTAATTTTAAGCATCCAATGATCAATATCGACACCTTAGGATGTTGATATAACACAAATTGAGCATCAACAATTTATTTTTCTCATAAAGAATGTGAATTGAGAAATACAGGGTATTTAGCACACCTGGAAAGTCATGAAAAATTTTGGAAAGTCATGGATTTCGGTATTGAACAAAATTTGTCATGATTTTAACGATTCTTTTAAAAAAATCATGGGTTTAGGTCGTTGAAAAATCTAGTTTTTAAAATGGAATTTACCTCCACCCTCCCAATTTCACAGTGTTCCAAATAACTAAATTTGTAGCATAGTCATATGCTATTAAAATAAAAAATATTTTTATCCTGTTCTTTAAAAATTATAGTGTTCTTTCAAAAAATGAAAGAAAGAACATCATTTCTAGAGCAAATTGTCTACTGAACTTCTGCGATTTCAGAATTTTTTTATTTATTTATTATTTATTTTTTTCAATTCAAAATTCTAGTTTAGGCTTTTTATATTACACTTACTTTAAAGACGAAATAAAACAGCTTTAAATAACTTCATAATGCAATTATAATGCTTTTTTTAATTTTTTTGTTGAGAAAATAGTAACTTTGGTAAGTCATGAAATTTTCTTGAAATTATTTGAAGATCTAAAATGTAGTAGATACAGTGTAAATATTTATTGATCAAGTCAGTACAACACATTAACAAGTTTCAAAATGGGCCTAGATAAATAATTTTCTAAGATTTCCAGCTATAACAGTTGGTGTCTTTTGGAACAAATGAAGTTTTTTAGACGACACTCTAAGAACTGTTGCCACTTTAGAATCAGCCATAAAAGGTGTCACAAGAATCTGGTGTCTGGAATTTATTTTCCCCATCCTTTTTCCATATATAGATCGTTTGTCTCAATCTCACAAACTGTACTTGAGTTGTGCCAGTAAACAAACACTACAGCAGAAATATTATTACAGCATGCCTGCCAGTCTCCTGTTTTTTAACGAAGATCTCTGTGTTTTGTAAATATCTCCTGTATACCAGTATATTCTCATATTTCTCTGTATTTGTTGAAGAAATTTATAAAGAAAATTTTTTTGGTGAGGAAATGTCCGCTGATGGCAAAAATACTTTTTTTATTCCTCAACAGATGGTGCTAGTGCCAGAAATACAGCATGTTGAGTGTTTATAGTTTAAGCAATTATAAATAATGGTTTAAAAAATCTTCTTTACGTTAAGATTTGTAAACATATTTTTTACTTTGCTAAATGTAAGTGCTTATATTTCCATTTTTGAATTTCTCTTTTTGACTTACATGATTATGCATGATGTATCAAAACTTTACTCGCACCCCGGAAAATGTCACTAGTAAAATCTCCGTTATTTTATTTCTCCAATGTTGGCAGGTGATATGAAATTGAAATTACAAAATGAAATAAAATTATGAGTGTTATAGTTTTGCTATAGCTTTATGTTTAACTGTAAAAGTCTGTTGTTTTTTTTAAAAACTCTTATAAGAATTTTTTTTTTAAAATCTGTAACTCAGCAATTGAATGGCACAATTTTTATTACTTTCACTAAATTTATGTAAAGAGCATGTATATTCAGAGTGTTCATAAATACCACCTTAAATACAAACGATCTGTAAAGAGGGATTTTCAAATAAAATTTAAACAAGGAACTGAAATCTGTTAAATCATTATGGAGACAGACAAAATTTAAAAAAAGCAATAGCAACTGTGGCGACTATTTTAGTAGAAATATGAGTAAAAACAACTAATTTGCAATAAGTTGAGAAAAATCGGCGACTTTTTTAAGCCAATTAGCGACTAAAATGGAGAATAGCTTTACGAGTTTCCCCCACTTTTTTTGTTTTATCCAAACTTTAGTCTTCCTCACGGTTTGATGACAAAAGCAAGACAGGCATGTTTAACCAATCAGACTAATGGAATTCGCACTATGTGAATGCTCCTCATTAGCGGCGGATTAAGCGTACGCGGGGCCATAGGCCATTCAAATTTTTGGGACCCTTAGATAAAAAAAATTTCTCGTATATTTTTTATTTTTTCAAATATAAAAGTATTTATATATCTTTCCATTTAAGAAAGCATATTTAAAATAAAAATAAATAATATCCTGGACCTCTTAAACAGTGACAATTTCAATATATAAAATTTGATTGAAGTGACCAGTTGTATGAGTTTTTTTGTTGTATGAGAGTATATAAAACAATAAACAAACACTTACCTTTTAGTAAAATATTTTGTAATTATTTATTGATCAAATAGAATTACGGACACTAAATAATTAGAAAACACTAAAAAAAATTATGAGACACTTCAATTGAGGCACTAAATAACTTCTTTTTCATTTAAAACGTCTCAATAATGTCTACAACATTTAATTCTTTGCTTCTTGTTTGCACAAGTCTCAGCTCGCTATAGTACTGCTTTCAATTTTTTCTCGCGCAAATCAAAAGGACAAATTTGAACTTACAAAACATTGATAAATATTATAATTCATAAACTATAATAATACTTATAAATAATAACTAAAATAAGTAATAAATAAATATGTAAAAAATTATCGAATTTTATTAATATATATTTGAAATTGATTTTTTTTTTAAATCATTGTTTTTCTTAATTTTTTAAAATTTATTTCCAAAATTTTTTTTTAAGGGGGCTCCAGGCCATGGCCCAATGGGTAATCCGGCACTGCTCCTCATGCTTCAGGAAGCTAATGTAATATCTCAGGTTATTTCCCCTCTTTTAATTTGAACGAAGGAGCAAAATGAAATAAAAAAAAAAAACTGTCTTTAATTACACAAAATGTGTAGTTAATTTTTTAGAGCGATTTAGAATAGAAAAAAAGGTACATGGTGATATTCGTTTTGTCGAATTGTGATCGTAATTTTTTTGATAAGCTTTAATTTTGGAAATGCGTCAGTTATGAAAAATAAACACTTAATAGATGAATTAAATTGCAATATTTCTTCTTTTTTAAATTTTTTTTTTCATGTCTAAACTAAGCAGCTGCAAATTAGAACTGAGAAAGGAGTTTCAAATTCACCTGTTCTGTAGCAGATAAAAATAAAACTCCCTATTTTTATCCGTAGTGTGAAAGAATAAGGGTCGGTTTGTTTTGATGTTCGGTTCGATTTGGAATATTGAAGTTTGCAGGGACCACAGACCTCCTATTTTTCCTACTTTTTCTATTATTTCGACACTCTTCCTTTTTTTTTTAAATCCTCTCTTTTCTGCTATTCCTCCTTTAAGAAGCATAGTGACAACCAAGAAAACGGAATAATGACTCAAGGTCAAGTATTGCAACTGCACCTATTCATTCATTTTGAATGAGGGTGAGAGGAGCAGAACATGAATTCTTTTTAGTACGTCAGCTTCTGTGTCATGTGAACAGCCAATTCATGTTTAATTGGAGTGGAGGAGAAAAGATTGATACACGCATTTTCCCCTTTGATTTCGATTATTGTTTCAGCAAAATGTTGAAACCAAAGTTAAACTCTTGATAATATTAATAATCCTGAGCCAGAATCACAGTGACAGAGTTTTTGCAGAAAGATTTTTCCTTTATGAAGTAAAAAAAAAAATTGAATTTTTCCTTCTGCAGAAATTATTGAAATTTTTTTTTTTTCTCATCAGAAGTATATTCAAAAATTCATTTATATGCAGAAGCACTATAGTGCTGCTTTCGATTATTCAATTAAGAAAACTTGTTTGTATTCCGGAAAATATTTATTTTATTTAAAATGTTTTCAGCCAGATGAAATCGCCAAACCAAAAAGCTTGAATTACACTTGTGAAATTGCTAAGTGTCTTACCTTTCTTGCTATTGACGATCTACAAATCAGAGATGAATGGTTAATTTTGCAGTCTCAACTGGTAGTAGCCAATCATGGAATAAATAAATGACGAGTAGATCATTTTTGGAGAGAGATAATCTATGATAAAGATTCAGCAGGGAAAGTTAAATATCCTACTCTCGGACTTTTTGTTGAAGCTAGTCTGGCTTCATCTCAAGGCGATGTAGAGAGATGTTTCTCTATATCTTCCAAGGTATTTTCTCAAGAGAAAGTATCACTGTCTGAGAAAATGTTAAGTGCTAGGCTTAATATAAAAGATGGTGTTTAGAAATTTAAAAATGTTTCAGAAGTGCCTAATACAAAAAAACTTTTAATCTTAACTTATAGTGTCTGTAATTCGTATTTTGCATATTTAGAAGAACAGAAAGAGCCTCCTGAAAAAGAAAAAATCGGAAATATTGAAGAAGTAGAGAGAAAAAAAGAAGTTTTGATGGTGAAACATCAAGAGTTTCGATCTAGACTCTTTACTTAAAGAAGGAAATGAGTTTTTAAAAGATGCAATTAGTAAAAAATGATAGTGTTCAAATAAGAATTGCTCAAGGATTATTGGAAGCTACTGAAAAATTACGAGTAACAGCGAGAACATGAAATTGAATCGGTTAAAATTAATAAACTTGTTCATGAAAAGAAAACAAATTTAGTTGATTTGTATACTAAAAGCCCCAAGATTGTTATTTTATAGTAAGGTTAAAAAAATTTATGTATGAAAGTAATTGTCATTTCTACTTCATTTTTTTATTTTTATAATGCCTAAAATATTTAGTCTCTAGCTTTTTTTTTTAAATGTTTTTTTTTTAATTACAACTATTGTTTCTTATATGATATCTGAAGCTTTATGCCTCATAAAGAATAAAACTAAAAATAGATATTTTTAAAATGTTTAAAAATTTTGGAAGTTTTCTACAGCAGTTCCTCTATCTATATATTGTTGGCAAATCCACAAACAAGTGTACATTTTTTATTAAATATAAGTATCTAACTGCATATTATTTGAATTTTAAACAATTACAGCACAAATAATTAAAATTATGTTAGAGGAGGATATGATGTTGGCAACTGTTTTATATATCTTAGAGACTATTTAGGAGACTTTTTTTCATATATGATGCAACTATTTTTCTTGTTTTTATCCATTGGCAGTCCTGATGTAAACAATGCTAGTAGCAAATGTTTTGGGAAGTTTTACACTGCAAAACTGTTGCCTCAATTTCAAAGATCAGGCTTGAACCTTTAAAGGAATGGTGTCATATTCAGAGATGATTGTGCTTTGGAAAAAAATCCGGATTTTTCGCTCACCGCGATCCGAAAATCCAAGGTCCAGAAGTTTCAAGAAATCATCTATCACATTTATGTATAAAAAATTTTGTATATTTTATTTAAAAATATTAGAACTAGAGTTTATGCTTGGCATCTCTTTCATTTGTAAATATTTTTTCTGGTGGAATAATAAATGTGATTAGAGATAAAAGTAAACTTGCACATAATTATTCATTTAAATGATGCTGCATATAATTTATTTAGAATTTTATGTTTTAAAAATATTAAGGATTTAAATTTATAAAGACATAAATTTTTTGAATGCGTCATTAATGATTTTACTCAAGAAATTTTCAGGATTTTTGAGTTAGGCTCACCATTTATCGTCATATTTACTCATGCAAAATTTAAATCTGCCGAAATGAGAAAAGAAAGTTAATAGCTGTTTTTTCTAATTTGAATACTAGCAATTTTCAAATCCTTTTATTTGATTACAATATTTAAATTAGAATGCCGTTTTAGTCATTGAAAAAGAAATGAAGCTTTTAAATTCTTACGCTCTTTTTGGCTGACGCAGATTTTTCGTGGGTAAAAATGGCACCATTTCTAAAAGCTTTTAAATTCTGCGAACAGTTTTGCTTCCGAAATATTTGCTGCTTAAAAAAAAGGTTGTTTGCATATAGTTGATATCGAAGTTTTTTTTATATATTTCTGCCCGACCCCTATAATGTACAATACTATCAGGGAGAGCGTTCGCTTTCCAAATGAGGTGAACCGGGATCGAATCTAGTTGATACCACTCGATACGATATTAGAAAAAACCTATTTCCACAGTACTCATAGTAGGTATCGTGATGCGTATATTACCAAAAAGTTTTTTATTTGTTCGTATTATATTTAATTTGAAAATAGGTAGAAGGTCATCAGTAATCTTCCAAGATGTGTGCCCACGCTTACTATTTAGTATGAAATCTAAAATGAAAAGCGTACTTATATGTTTGACAAAACTAAGACGTGATGGCTCAGGGCATTCGCCTTTCATGAAGTGAACCGGGTTCAAATCCCAGCGATGGCTGGTCGATACGAATTCCGGCTTGCACTAACCACAGTGCTGACATGAAATATCCTCAGTGGTAGACGGATCACGGGTTAGAGTCTGTCTAGCTATGGGAGGTTCTCGTGGTCTTCTCTATGTAACGCAAATGGAGGTTGGTTTCATCAAAAAGTCTTCCACGAAGGTAAATTTCTCCCAATACTTGATCCAGAAGTTCCCTTGTCCTCTGAATTGGGTTTAAAATTACAAGGCTGTGGAGTTAAACATTAGTAGACGTTAACCCAAATTTGGGTCGGCTTTTCAACAACGGTTATAAAATAAAATAAGACCATCAGGGGCCGGGATAGCCTGGTTGGTGGGCCCAATTAATTAGCGTAATTTTTTCTTCTATTTAGTTTTTAGTAAGGTGTCTGGATTTTTAGCTACATTACAAGAAAATAAATTAATAAATAACGGACTACCTTGAAAACTTTAAATCGAATAATCGGATCTTCTCATTCTAGGACTCATTCTTATCTTTATAATTCCGGGCAGTGACTTCAAATATCATAATTAGCAGATAATATTTTAAGAAACGGAATCACACCCCTGAATGAACATGCCTATATGAAGTTATAATTGATTCATAAAAAAACTTACTGTTTTTGATTTTTTTTAACAAAAAAAAGAAATGCATGTATATAGTTAAACAATTTTACTTAATTGAAGTGAAAATTCTTGTTCATCATATTGAAGTATGCGAAAATCACACATATTGAGATCTTAAAATATGTTTATAAATTGATTTTCTTACTATATATAAAAATCTAATTAGGGTGTCTCAGTTTGCAGGAATTTTTATTGGCCGGAAAATCACGTGGTATGATCCAGTTTTTCCTCATTCATTTCGACATTGTTTTGGTTCTCATCAGTAGTATAAAATTAATAAAATCATACGGGTATTTTTTTTCCATAAATAGTTTTGTATCCCTAATTTAAATTAGGGAATCAGAAATTCGAATAAATCGAAAAAAAGGCATGTTTATTTAAAGAAAGTACGTTTTTTTGTGATTTCATGAATTAAATTATAGTCTATACTATTGATTAATTAGCATATTTAATTGTCATCAAGATTTAGTCTCAGAATGCAGAGATCCGATGAATAAATCTAAAGTTATTCAGGGTAGTCATTTTTATTTATTTTGTGAGCTGTGCATTTCTTTTTACAATAGCGTTTTAGTTTTAGAAGTGCACAATTCTATTACATAAATAAAGTGATTTATAATGAAAACATTTTTATCTATTATGGAATAAATTTAATTAAATTATTTGGTCTTTCTGAAGAGTAGTATAGAATATTCTTTTATTTATTTCAGTAAAATTTAAGTTTCATATTCACAAATAATTCATGGATTAATATTTAAAGTTTTAATAATAATAAAAAAATATTTTCACACTGTTACATACAAGTTAATTTTTTAGCCTTCCGAAGAATATTTATGGAAAAAATGCATATCATGTAACATTAGTTCTAAACCTTATTTTTGATCAAATATTTAATTTAAAAAAAGTGAAAACATTTTAAAAATAATTGTCAGCATATGATACAGTTTAATTATTTTTATTTGAAAAAAGCATTTTAATCAATATATTCACACATTTTAGCATTTTTAGTTATGTGTTGCTAAAAAAAGAGACTCTTATTACTGTAAAATATAATAATTTTTATTCATTTTTTTGTTATTGTTATTTCCACTTGCAATATTCATCCCTCTCACCTCCATCCCTGCGACTTTTCAATGGAAAAGTTGCCAGATCAGGCAAATAATGCGGATGGTCGAACTCTAGGATGTACTTAGAATCGTTTAACCCACTCACTAATTTGCGCACCTGAAAATTCATTACTACTATACACTTTTTGTGCCGAGATGGTTCAGGGGATAGAGCCTTCAAATTAGGTCAAGCGGGTTTGAAGACCACAGTGCTGACGTAAAATATCCTCAGTGGTAGATGGATCAGGCTAACCGTGGGAGGTTTTCCTCACCATGTAACGTATATAAGGTTGAGTTCCATCAAAAAGGCAAATTTATCCCAATACTTGATCCAGGAGTTCAAAATTACGAGGATAAAATAAAATACTATCTGAGAAAGTATATTTTATTGAGTATTTTTTCACAAAGATGTTACTCAAGTGTGTTTGAATGATACCAAAATATAAAAATTTCTCCCGATTTTGGAGACAGACTTCTCAAATCTGAAAGAAAAAACAAATTATTTTTTTATTCTAAAATTAAATAAATCTTATTATAATGACAATACTAGAGGCTAATTTTTAAATAAGTTACTAGAAATTCGCTAAGTGTTATAGGGTTGATAAGTTAAAGAAATTTTGAACAACTGAACGGGACTTGATATCGTTTTCAGGGCTGGCTTGGTGTGATTAGATAGCATGGTGTGCAGCGTTTTTAAAAAGTGCTTGTTTTTTAAAAGCCCTTAAAGATGCTTTTTTATGGGATGTTTTTAAAAAGTGCTCAATTTTTCCTTTTCGAAAATGAGATCATGTCAATTTTCGCTGCAAAAGCGTGGTTTTCACGTTGTTCTGACAATTTTTCACAATTCATTCACCCACAATCCATTTCGGCGTATCGTCGATCCATAACGTATGATACCGCCAATCATGTTACGTGTTTGATGAAATGCGTGGGAATCCGCATGTGCGTCTTTTGAAATGGGTGCGAGGAGATTCTTACATTCTCATGTACAACTCGGCTGAATTTTGAAAGACATTCTCTATTTCAGGCTTCATTTTCCATCTTCTGATATCGAACCGCAAAAATCTCTCAATCTTTTTATAGTTATTGATATAATATAATCGAGAAATGAGTTCTTTGTCAGAAACTATTAATTTTATTATGATCATGTAAAGTCTTTAAAAATTATTTTGCATTTTGTTAATGTATAATGCTTGAAAATATTCTTTAAGTGCTTAAAAAGTACTTTAAAGGTGCTTAATTTTTGTTGAGCGATTTCGCAACGCACCCTGGATAGATTTTTTAGAAGATAAAGCAAGTTTATATAACATACTTTTGAAAAACGTCCACTGATTGTCAACAGAAAAGAACACATTCTGCAGCACGGTAATGCAAGGTCACACTACACCTGTAAAACCCTTGAGGGAAGGGAAATTATGAAATGGGTCCTCAGGAAAAGGCATCTTGGAATTTTCATTTTTTCCAAGAACAAAAAATATTGGTTTAATGGGATTATCTCGTCGACCATTTTTGTATTTTGATATTATCCAGTCGACTATTTTTGTACTTTAGTGTTGTCCCGTCGACCATTTTTGAAATTTGGGATTATCCCCTCGACCATTTTTGTACTTTGGAATTATCCCGTCGACCATTTTTGAATTTTGGGATTATCCATTCGACTATTTTTCGCCAAACCCGATATTGTAGCCAGAATGTAGCTTCTGGACCAATAACGGCAAATTTTACTGTGCAATCCTTAACTGCACGAGTTCTTTAGCGGAAATATGCTTTTACTCCGCTGCAAAATTATTCGAATTTGGGATTGGCCTAGCACTGAAGATATTATTATTTAATTGAAGAGAACACAGCAGAGCTACCCTAAAACACTTGGATTCAATTTTAAACGAATGTATGTTGCGGCGACTGCATGAGGATAATAGCTTGTTTGTTTGCGCTCAGAAGCTAGCAAGGATTTTTTTTTTTTTGTTGCCGAAATGATTTATAATAATATATATGATTAGATTCAAGAATAATTCAATGTGTAATTATAAAAAAGTAGAGGTTTTTACTGTGTTTTGATTCTTTTTATGTTTGTTATTATTTTCATTTCATAAATTTAATGTGTTTAGAATGTTTATTTGGGTAATTGCTTTACATTATGATATGGTGTTAAAGGATTTGTGCATTTTCGACAACGTTAACAGATCGGCGGGATAATCCCAAAGTAACAAAATATTTAAAAATTTGGATGCTGTCTAAAAGGCCAATTGGCGATCGAAATGGGCTGCAAGTGGCGTAGAGCAGAACTCCCTATCTATGGCAACACTTCGCATGCTTTCACTATTAACGTGGGGCATAGGAGAGGGAAGTATGTTAGTTTCTGTCTTGATTTTCAAATAGATAATAATCTTTTAAGTTAGGAAACTATATGGAACTGAAAACCACCTTAAATACAGTTCTAAAAGAAAGCATTATGGAAATTTTAAAAAATATATCTAACAATTAAATACGAAAAATAATAAGAAAAGGCAAAAATATTGTTGTACATTCTTATAATAACATTAAAGAGGAGAGGGAACCGGTCTTCTCCTCAGATGGCGTATACCAGATGTTTAAAGACCGTCGTAGGTTGTAAGAGATTTTAAATACAAAATTCATCACCTCCAGTGAACTTTTCCTCTCTGTTTGGGTCGTGCAAATATGAACTTGATGCTTGTCTTACATAAAGATGCCAAGATTGTCCCATTTCAGAATCGTTTGGTAAACCAGACAAACTGTAGACTTTGGAGCTACTGTTATTTTCAAGAGAAAATCTACAAAGTAAAACGGAAAAATCAAGTGTTGTACAAATTGGAAAATACAAATAAAACAAGAAAAGAAAAATTACATTTTTTTAATTTGCTGAAAAAAGGAGAGATTATTTCTTCTGTCTGATATAAAGCGAAAAACGTTAGGTGCATCGTTTTCGAAAAATATATCCAGATAGCAACATAAGGTTTGCTTTCAATCAGCAAAAACTTTTTAATGTAAACCTAAAAAGGTTTTTTGTATGCGGTTTACGTGCAAACCTTCTAATCTTAAAACGAGATGGAGTCTTAGGGTTTTCAAGCGTGAAAAAAAAATCCTTGAATAAAGCTAGTCTTAAGGTGAAATTAATCTAGGTAGTTATAAGGTTTCCTTTCACAACATCTTCTATGCTCAGCTAAAATCCACCTTGTCAAGAAGTTTTAATGGCCATTTGATCCTATCTCTAGTGTGACGTCAGCTAAAACGTCATTATGGATCTAAGTGACAATACTTTTTAAAAAAGCTTTAAAACTAATTTTTAATCCTTTAAGAATGAAAGATTTGAAACTGCAATATTTTTGATTAATTTAAAAAAAGTTTTTAATACAAACATTTTCTTGACAATAAAAAGAAAATTCCAACAGAAGGTTGCCGTAAGGTTACATGCTTTCTGGAACTTGTTTTTAATTCTGTAAAAATATCATTTCCTTGTAAGGGGTTAAAGTGTAGAATCGGGGGGCCCCTCTGATATTTAGCGATTAGAAAACATACCTATGTGTATGCATATGAAAATAAACCAAGAACTAATTACATAACGGTAAATAGAAATTGTAGTAACCTGATGCTGACGCCATTTAAAGCAGGGAGAGCAAGAAAATAATATCGTGGTAACCAGAAACTGAGTTTCAGCAAAATTTTACAAGTGAAATGTGTCGCCAAACCTCCCGATTCTACACTTTTAATTCTTGTAAGGTTTTTATTCTAAAGTAAGAGAAGTCACCTGAAATTTGGGTCCTGGTATTCAGCAACTCGCATCACATCCAAGAAGTTTATCCCTTGTGGTAAATAAAGAAATAATGACTGAGAATTAACTAGTGGATATCCGAAATACAGGGAATAGTGGGCATATTGCTTTGGTCCTACGAATTCTAGGATTTCCTTTGGTGTTAGCTCTGCATTAAAAAATTATAAGCTATTTTAACATAACGAAAAATAATAAATTAAATGTATTAAACAAGGTAAAAATGAAATAATCTATTATTACTCGTTAATTTTATAAAATTCAAACATATATATATATTATGCAATGTATTTTATTTAATGTTGCATTATTCATAAGTATATTATGTTATGCCTAAAAGTTTTATTAAAATTTCCATGTTCTTTTATATTAAAATTTTAATTGTGTCAAGAGAAAATAAAAAATTGAGATCGCCTTATTAAAGATCACTGGTTATACCATTTCAAATCATGGGTTTCAAAAACTGTCTCAATTGATGTTTGTCGTCGGATTGATTTTCATATCCTGCCTATGTACGAGTTTCAAGATGTCGCAAAATACTTTTCTTTCTTCAGCATTCATACTTATATTGAAATCCCCGTCAAGCCAGTCATTATACGTCAATAATAAAAAGAATATAAAAATACTTTAAATTATCATTATGTAAATACCATAAAAATACCTGCTAGTGAAAATTAAAATAAAAAGAGCAGCGGTCACCATAGCAACGCATGCAATGACGACTGTTTATTGTGGAACATAGTTGAAAAGTGTGTGGACGCCATCAAATCCAGATGTGAGAAATAATGAAAGATGTGAGGATAGACGGTTTTGATTGAGAGATGGACGGTAATAAAAGAGATAATTTTGTCTGTGATGAGGGCTTGCTTCCCTTAAAATAAACTTTTTGAATGAAATGTTCTCCTGTTAGATATCGTAGGCACTGATTGACATCACTGATATACACTTCCATGTGCAGTTGCATAATCACACACGAGCGATTGAATTGCAGGGTCGAAACTTTTCTTTTGAACAAGTTAGTTTTTGATTTTTCGTATTTCTGTTTAATAATTTGTTATTGATTTAGAGTTTTATCGCAATGAAGCAAAATATGATAATTAACATATTTTGTTTATATGTATACGTTAACATAAAGTAGACTGACGTTTTTCAAAGTTTTTTTAACAGGAAAATAATTAATAGGGAGATTTCGCAAATTTACGTTAGCTTCCGTATGTAAGTTTTTAAGTATTAGTGCGCATGTGTCTGATTTGGTGAAATGCGCATGTAAAAAATATAAAACTTACGCAAGTGAAAATAAGAAATTTTAAAAATGCTGTCGTAGTGGAATATCATTTTAACTTAAACCACAAAATCAAAACATACATTTACAATGGATGTAGACTATTTCTTTAAAGCTGTGGCATACGATTCAAGAAGCTTACGTAAAACTGCGGTTCTGTGAGTAGAACATTTTGATCGATTATAGATTTTGATGAGAATATATATATATTATTATTATTAATATTTCAAAAGATATTATTGAACTTCTATCGATTATTTAACTTCTTTTAGCCAATTTGTATAGTTTAAATAATTATAATTTTGAGACAGCAAAAATATATCTAATTTCTTATGGAACTAGTACAATTATACGACCATAATGTTAAACGAAAATCAAAACAATTCTTTTTTCATTGAATAAACCAATGGTTGTAAGATCACACGATTCTCTGTTCTAAATTTCATCAATGTATTTCTCTAAATTCGCATTCCATGTCCATGTTTTCAGTTCGAAGGCAGACTTAAAACAAACAGCTACGAACAGCTTTCTTGTAGCGTATTATTGCTTTATTGAAATTACGTACATTTGCAGGCTTGTTTGCTCAATTTAGGCTTATAAACCTTTGTCAAGTAGAAGGACAGATAGAACAATTTAGGGAAGAACATCACGAAGAATACATCCAGGGTTACGACGGGATTCGAACCCGTCACCTCCACGCCTCCCACTGCGTTTGACGGACGATACCGCTCGGCAAGGGAGGTCCCTTGTAGCGTAAATCACGCCAACATAGAATACGGGAGCGCAAGGAAGCGCTTACGTAAAAGTGGGAAATCTCCCTAATAATTAAAAGATAACTCTTATAGTGACATCTTTTAAAAACGACTCATTATGAGTGAAATTCAGAAATAAGTAATTCAAACCCCTTTTGGCAGGATTGCAGTTGATGTTTCTCAGATGTAGCAGGCTTCTTCCACTCAAAGCGGGCAGTACAAAATAGGTGGCCAGAAAATCCCCAAAACAGCCATCTTGGCGCTGTTGATGTTTCAGAAAACTCATTGTTTTATCTGCTTTCCAGTTATGGGTCTCGTTTGTCGACATTAGGGCCTATGATCGAAAATAAAAAACTTTTTTTTTCTAAACGTTAACTAAAATGCAGTACCATTATCTTAATTCTTGAATGTTACAAAACTATTTCTATTTAATGACAGAAATCAAGAGAATGGCGACTTTCACCGGTGAATGTCCAAATATTTATTAAATCCGATTTGATATTAATTTATTCGTTGATATTATTATATTTATTCTATATTTTAATATCTGATGAGGATAGATTGGGAAAAATATCAGAGTACCGGTTGGGGAGGTACCGCATACTGGGGAGTGAACCTTAAAACAACACCAGTGTTGGGTATACCGGGCAATGGCACTTCACTGTACCTAGTTTCGGACATTTACCAAAGCGACTATGTGATTGTCAACATTCACCAACAACCACCCTTATCGGTCATTCACCGTAACATTCATATATTACCGCACCAAGTATTTAAATTTGGCAACAGCCTGAAAATTCTTTTTGCAGTTTTAAAAAAAGTTCTGATTGTTAGAAATATTTAATTTTTTTTTTTTTTTTTTTTTTACATCGCTCCAAAATTCAATGAAAAAAACTAAACTCCGAATGGAGTTAAAATTAAACTTTGATCGGTGTAAGAAGATTTAATTTTCTAAAAAAATATACATATAATCAGATTAGTGTATGAAATAAAAGTTTTAGCTTGTGTTCGGGGCTATTTTGAATTTAATGAGTTGGTTGATTCTGATATAACAGTTCCATTGATTTTGACATAATCCGTTGTTAGTCGTTAATTTTCATAGATTAAAATGAAGAAAATTATTTAGCCAATTTATTCAATAATTCACATTAATTGCAAGAAAATTTTTCAATGCTTCTTTTTTTTTTCATAATTTTTTCAGTATTTATGTATTATCCAGGTAATAGTTAAATTAATCCAGCCCCTAATATTAACCAGGTAACATCGCTAACTTTTAAAAACAATCTCTGGCAAATACCGAAAACCGCTAAAAAATACCGATCCTTAGCACAATACTATAAAGAATAACTCGTAAACACTATAAAGAATACCAAACAAGTGTAAGCCAAAGAATGATCCTGATCTAAAAAATAAATAGATTAAAAAAAAAAAAACTGGTTGTGAATAGTAAAACTGTATGAGACTGTTAAGCACTCTAGCGGACAAGGGTTACAATATATCGCACTAATCAACAATTATAACATAAATTTTTTCTACTACGATTAACCAGTTAATCATAGGTTTATTTTCCGCTTTTGCTTTATTACATTATATAAAAAATATGCAAATAGGATGTAAATTTGAATAACTATCAAATTAAAGTTTGCAATGCTGATTCTTTCCACAGACGTGATTTTGAAATTTGAATGTTGTATTATATAAATAGCGAAAAAATAATTATATATTTATTATTTTGTCTGAATACTCCATATTATTTTTGTTTGAAGTTCCAACTCATTCTCGAGTAAGGAAATATACCTGTTAACTTACATTTTATTTGATATTTTCTATACATTCTTTGTTGAGGTTTAAACTATTATGCATGAAAAAATGAGTGACATATTAAAGTTCAGACTGGGTGGTAAAACCTCTTGCTGCGCTTCACGCTTCAAGCAAAAAGTTCCTAAATACGTTGTTGTAGTTCAATTACGTCGCACTAGAGCTGCACAGCGGGCTATTGGCGACGGTCTGGGAAACATCCCTGAGGAAGATATGCCATCCCAATTTTGATCCTCTGCAGCGCCCCCACTTCCGTAGCCCGACGCGAAGTCGAGCACTTTACGGTAGAACAGTTTAACGAGGACCGTACACCTTCGGTCCCTACGCAGACTGATCCAAATGGTGACCCACCAGCACACTGATGCTTGACTTCGGTGATCTGCTGGGAGCCGTGTCCGTTAAGCCCACTGCGGGACTCCTAAAATATGTAACGTAAAGAAACGTTAACTTACATTTTATTTGATATTTGAGTATATTTTCTTTGTTGCGGTTTAAACAATTATGAATGAAGAATGAGTGACATATTTAACTAACCTAATTGGGAGATAAAAGCTGCCCCATTGAGGTGAGCTCTTTAAGCAAAATGTAACACAAAGTAATGCTCTCGGAAAGTATTGATTTTTGAAAACTTTTCTCATTTTATAAATTTAGTGAAACTCACTTGTGCCGCGAGTGCTGTAGTATAAACACTTCCAAAACTTCCGTCTTCGTCAACATATTCTAGAAGTCTAGAGACTGCCTCATTCAACCTACCTCGAAGTGATCTGCTATAGTTTGAATCTTCAGTAGAACTCTGATGAATGTAGCAAGAAAATGCCATGATGGCTGCAATCAGCGTATCTTGGGTGAAAATATCAAGAAATTAAAAGGTTATTTTAATTCAATTCAATTGTGCAGTATTATATTTTCATAAAGAATACTTGCTTTAAGCTAATTTTTCTGAAAACTCATTTTTTCCATTTTTATAGTTATTATATTTACAAGTTCTTTCAATTTATTTGCACGTATTTATGTTCTTCAGATGTTTAACGAATGGAATTCTGATTCAAATTGTCAGAATTTTAGAAGAATATGTAGAGGTTTTTAAAAAATGAAGAATAAAATGATGTAGAAATACAAAAAAGGAACCCTTAATAACTTCCGCTTTTCAAGAACTAGGATTCAGGATTTAAGTTAGATATGCCAATGAATTTTTGCAGACAAGATTTTAAGTGCAGCAAAAACATACTTGCTGAAATTTTGTTGTTGATTCATTTTGATTCTTGACCTTCAAACTATGAGGGGTAGCTGCAATCTGGATTATATGATCCCAATAGTTTAAGTAGGATAGTAGTCGATTGTTTGAACGTTTAATTTCACTGTTTGCTTTTTCGCAATATCTCTTAAACTAATTAAACGAATCAAAACTAAATTTTGTGAAAATGAAATATAAATTGTTGAAATAAAACTAGATACAAATAAAAAGTTAAAATACAAAACTTAATTGTCAAAAAATTTACGAATTGTTTATTATTTTTAAAATATTTACTATAGTAATAATCAAAAAAGTTTGAATTGTTATACAAATTGTTGTTAAGTGACAAAATTCAAAGGAAATGACTCGATGATTAGTTCTTGGAAAATATTTACTTCTTAGAGAAGTAAAAAAGTGAAATTTGCATCAATGAGGGCTCAAACTTTTGAACTTAACTTTACGAACTCTATTTTTTAAATTGTGGCTAGAAAATTTTCAGAAAAAAAGTTATGAGGTTTCTTTAGCATAGGAGTAAAATAAATAAAAACTGAACATGTCCTTCATTTTTTAAGTATCGAACAATAAAATTTCAGGTATAACAAAAATCTCTTTTTCTGTGATGCAATCAAGAAGTATAAATATTTATATGTATAAATAGTGAATCAACATCATATTTTACGAGTTCAAATTTTTAACATGTTGTAAAAAAACATTTTTAACGCTGATTCGCTGCATTTTAATAATAAAAATATTACCATGAAAAAAGGACACTTTCCTTTCTTTTTTGTCCGGGCTTTAAAAACAAAAAAATATGCATTCAGAATCATTCATTAAATTGTAACAAACCTTGTAGGAGAAAGACGGAAATATCAACACTATGAACGCATTTGAAAAAACACATCTATTGTCTTTCAAATAATTATTTTCAAAAATTTTATTCGGCTCAGAAATAACAATTTTGTATCATTTAATAGTTTGGCAACTAACCTGTCAAGCTCGCCAAGTTGCTAGCCAGTTTACTAAAATATAATTTTGTTGTTGTTATCGTCGGCCATTAAGGCAGAAGGGGTGCTATTGTTTTTGTTTTCCTGTGGCACCATCTATGGCCGATAATTCGACTTCTGTCACACCCATACGTTACACACGTTTTATAGGGTGGTCCCATTCATCCACAGATCGTAATTTTGACCGGAACCAGAGAACTCTCCAATTAAGTACCCCCAGAAGTATAATGTGTTATAGGAACATGGAGGACTTTGTAACGCGACAAATTTAACGTGCACTCGCCACCCTTTACTACACGGGGAATCTACGGCTGGCTGGATTCGAACTCCCAGTCTCACGAATGTGAGTCCAGCACCCTACCAACCATGCTATCCCGGTCCTACTAAGATATGATACAGAAGCTACCTATTTCTGGTCTATCTTAAATTAAATTTTGATAATAATTCGGAGAAAGTGTAAAATTAAGAGAAATACTGTCACAAATGCGTACGAACAGTCAGTTCATAATGTGGAGGTGCTCATAGAGGCGTACAATTTCTTTTTCAGACATGAGCTACTATGCAGTTCTCAATATTTAAGCTATTCTTTACATGTGTAACCCCGAATATGGATTACATAAAAGAAAAAACATTTTTGTACATTTTGACAACTTTATACATTATAAATAAGATGGCGAGTTAAAGTCGAACTAAATCTTTCCACATAAATTAGTATGTTAATGATCGAGAAATTAACTAAAATGCAGCGTATCACACATCTAATTTGTTAAATTATAATTAAATCTCGTCTACATCCTTTACATTATTTCTATTTTTTATTTGTTCATATATTTTATTGTGACCATGATATAGCTTTGTTTTGTGTACCTGGCAACTTCGATGCATAATTAGTTTGTTTATGTGGTTGATGGCTTCGTGTTTGTCTTTGTGTTAAGTAAGAAATATATAGTGAAAGAATTGAAATCTTTGTAAAAGATTATAAAATGGATCGCTTAAGAGAATTGATTCTTGACTGGCATGGTTTACTCGAAATAGAAAGGAAAGAACAGTTGTTAACGTAAACAAATGCCACGTTTCAACAACCAATCAGAAGTGAGATACTCACACTACGTCATTTGTAGGTATCCCATTAAACTATGTTTCCATTCAACTTGAGAAATGTTTACGCATAATAAAGAGGTAAAATAATAGGGAGATTTTGCGGATTCACGTTAGCTTCTGTACATAAGACTCTCATACATAAGATTTCAAGTAGTTGCGCATTTCTAGTGCTTATGCGTCAGTTCTGGTGAAATGCACACGCGCCCGTAAAAAAATATCAAACTTACAGAAACGAAAATAAGTGATTTTGCAAAACCCCGTGAGTTAAAGACACCAACGTAGTGGAGTATCATTTTAACTTCGACCACAAATTCAATACAAACATTTATAATGGATTATCTCTTCATAGCTGTTGCATACGTTTCAAGATACTTTGTTCTACGTAAAACTGCGGTTCTATGTACAACAAAAATTTGGTAGATTATTGATTTTGCTGGATTCAGCATTAAAGAAGTATTCAGCATTAAATTCAGCATTTTAATATTCAGTGGTAATATTTTTTTTTTTATATAAATGGACGACGTTTATATTGAAATGACAGAAATTCTATGTTGCAATTATTATTTTTTTTAAGCCCAACAGAATTCATAACAATTAGAAATTAAAATAAATATCAATAATTCAAACGGTACAAGTATTGGGTACTTTTATACCAGAGTAAAGTTTCGTGCTTAAAGCGATTTAAAGGGAAAAAAATACAACATATCTTAACTTCAAAATGAAATCAGACAAATTCAGTATTTATAACCATATAAAAAATATTATTGAAATTTGAAATTAAACTTCTAACTAAATTGTGTAATTAAAATAAATATAATTTATAACTTTAAAATAATGAAAATGTATCTAGTTTCTTATGGAACAAAAGCAAGTAGACTACCATAATGTTAATCAAAAACCAATGAAATTATATTTTTGTTATTGAATCCACCAATTGTTGTAAGATCACATGATTTATTTCTAAATTTCATCAATATATTTCTTCCAAATTCACATTCCATGTCCATGTTTTAAGTTCTAAAATAGGCTTAAACAGAAAATAATATTTAACAGATATAAACAGCGTGTTTGAAGCTATGTCTTTGTAGCACTAATCACGCCACATAACGTAAAGATACGTAGCATTTAAAATAAAAAAAGAACATGCACCAGTTGTTTCAAATCTTACGTATTGGAGTGTACAGAAGCTAACTTAAAAGTGCGAAATCTCCCTAATCTAAACACCGTTTTAAAGTTGCAGCAAATATGATCAATATTTGCTTCACCATTGGTTCCACTATTGTACCAAATTATTATTGCAGTAAACATGAATGATATTATGGTTCAAAACACTCCAAAAGTTTTAACAATATTTTCAAAATATTTAAAAAAAAGTCATTATTAAAAAAAAAAAAAAAAAAAAAAAAAAGTGTTTTAAGCTGGTTTTAAAACCTAAACCTGAGATAAATTTCTGATTGACCCTCGTAGATTACCTTTGCTTCTGTCGTTCGTAATCACAGTTACAGACATTTGATTCATCAAATTATGGAGCTCCGTTGAAGTCAGACTCTTATTGGATAAGCACAGGGAGAGGAAGATAAAAGGATTCCGTTTGTTATTGTTCTCTTTGGTCTTATCTATTTTGTACCTTAACTTTTCTGCTAAATCTATTCCGTGGAAATCAGTTGGATCCTCACAAACAGCCAACAGTCCATTAATCGCCATAAACATCCTATTTATATTCAAATCTTCAGTCTTGTTTCTGAAAATAAAAATGTAAAATATATCCAGTTGTAGGATGTTTGTTTAGACTTTATTAGTAACACACGCCATATTAAATGAGAAATAACGCTATTTGGCAAAACCATAACAAATGCGATGTAAATAAGTTGTCGTAGCTTTTGTAATGCTTAAACGAGCATAGAAAATTCAATCTCATATAATGTAATTTAAAGGAAATAACGGGATAATTAGCATAAGTTATATTTAATATTCACCAATGGATAGTGTTTTTAATCTAGGCATTGTTATATTAATTTTGCATACGTTAATTTTGATTTCTTTTTTTATTACAGCGATGGCACATTATCCTTAAATCTATTTTACACGGGATAGTTTCAAATAATAATAAACCACAGCAATAAATAAAATAAATGAGAGAAAACAACTTTCAAAAGTTTCAGTAAAAAAAGCAATTAAATGAAGAGTAGTTTCACTACACATAAAAGGGAAAGAGTTAGTAAATGAGCGCTGAAATACGTTTCTCCTTCTTCTTTCTTCGTTCAATCTTTATCATGTTTGTAAATGCATAACTCGCAAAAGATTTGGAATTTTTTGATTCTTTTATAAAGGAAGATTTCAATGATTTTTGTGCGTAGCATTCGGTTGTTTTTCACGGAAGATTTTAAAATTTTTTTCATCGAATATAATTTTTTTTGAATAGATAAAATAAATATAAATATGTTTAGGCTTATATTCATAGAATAAGATTTTAGCTACCTTAATCTCGAACAAACTGGTATCAAATTTTATCTTGCCTTGTTAGTCCGAAATCAGATCAAAAACGATACAGAAGCAACGTAAGCTCAACTTTCGCGTAGTAGATGTTTCGCCGGCATGTATCGTTTTAATTGGTGAGATTATTTAAATTGGCGAGATAATTTTAAATTAAAAAATATATTACTTTAAATAGCGCTGATTTTAATCAAAATGTTTGTTACATCTAAAAGTATTTCTGAAATTAAATAAGTATTTCTATAATTTCAATACAAATTGCAGTTTCATGCAAAAGGGACGCCCTTTAATTTATTAAAATGTTTATGAGACAGTTTTAGATTTTTTTTCTTTAGTGGTAAACTAGGCGTTCACTATTAGTTACGCGATTCTCTTTTTTCATGATGCAGAATACCACTTCACGAAATTCCGCTGTTGAACTGTGAGTATGCAGTTTTTATTTTTCATTTTCACCCTCTTAGATTTGAATCAAGAAGACTGTTTAAAGAACAAGGTCGAAATCACTTTTAAATAAGAATTCTTTTAAGCGATATCAGAATTTGGGCAATATGAAGGTAAAAACCTCTTACTTTTAGCCCGGTGGCAATGGTGCTCTCATATATTTCTACCAAAGTATAATTTGGACCAACACTGCAATCTCTGCCGGAAGCAAAATAAAGTTTAACTATCTACCTCTGTGATCGTTCATTTGCAGATTTATTGTGTTTTCGCTGAATCATGCCGATTTTGATGAAAAAGATGCCACTAGTTTTATAACCGTTGTTGAACAGCCGAACCAATCTTTTGTGTTTACGACTGCTAATATTCAACTCCGTATCCTTGTAATTTTGAATCCAATCTAGAAAACAAGGGAATCATGGATCAAGTATTGGGAGAAATTTCGCTTTTTGACGGAACTAACCCGCATTTCCGTTACATGGAGAGGAAAAACCCCCCACGGTTAGCTTGACGACGAAGGGACTCTAACCCTTGATACGTCTACCACTGAGGGTATTTTACGTCAGCATTGTGGTCGGTGCAAGCCGGATACGGAATTCATATTAACCTGCCATCGCTTGGATTCGAACCCAGTTCACCACATTGGAAGACGAATGCTCTTATCTGCTGAGCCATGGCGGCTCTGCCATTAGTTTTGTCAAACATATAAATACGCTTTTCATTTTGGATTTAACACTATATAGTATAAACAGGGCCGGGATAGCTAGGTTGTTAGGGCACTGGGCCAATATCCAAGAGGTCGTGGGTTCGATCCCTGAAGGCTAAAGATTCCCCGTGTAGTAAATGGTGACTAATGCACGTTAAATCTGACGAGTCACAAAGTCCTCCATGTTCCCATAACAAATCATATCTCAGGGGGTACTGATTACTGGAACGACTTTTCAAATTTTTCAATTTCACAAATTTTTTTCTCCCCGCGCCTTCGATGACAAGCAAAAGATTTTGTAAGGTTTTTTATTGACTATTTGTCGCCAATCATTTTTTTCTTAAAAATTTTACGTCGTTGAACAGCCGACACAATTTTATGGGTTTACGACTACTCCCTAGCCTTGTCATTTTCAACTCAATCCAGAACACAAGGGAATTCCTCAATCGAGTATTGGGAGAAATTTGCTTTCGTAGAAGACTTTTTGATGGAGCTAACCCACATTTGCGTTAGATGGAGAGGAAGATCACGTGAACCTCCCACAGTAAACCAGACGGCAAGGGGACTCTAACCTATGATCCGTCTACCACTGAGGATATTTCATGTCGGCACTGTGGTCAGTGCAAACCAGATGTGAAATTCGTATCGACTGGTATTCGAACTCGGTTCGCCTCATTGGAAGGCGAACGCTCTATCCCCACCAAGTCATTTAGAAGATTCTTCCATCCAAAGAATACTCAAGTATTGTCACTTAGTCGGTTCGTTCACTGAGTATCTTTGGAATGAATAGATTTACAAATATAAAGGAATATTATACATCTTAATAAAGCTGAGACAAGAACTTTCCCCGAGAAATCTTGCTTTTTTTTAAATATGTCACTTAACCTCTTCTTCCACTTAGCTCTTCAAATGTCTAGTCCATATCATTTTCTTTGATAATATCGTAAAATTATAATAAATTAATGTTATTATTAAAATCTAATTCTCATGAATTAAATTATTTAATTACAATTCTATTCAAGTAGTTTACCAAACGACACATTTAAAAAATATTTTTTCGTGTTATTTGTTAAATATATATATATATTTTTAAATTAATGAATTACGCTATCGAAATATGGACGACGACTCCTCAGAAAAGTGGGTCAGATTATTTGTCGTATGAAACACTGACAAGTTTTGTTCAGCAATCAAATATTTTTTTCAATCAGGCGACATTTCATTCATTCATTTTTAAAGTGTTTCAGTTTTTTTCCTCGCTTAATTATTAATTTGCATATTTTTATGTCTTAAGTTTTTTGCAAGACTTTGGAAAGTATACAGTCCCTGGCCGTATTATTAGACGCACTATAAGATTCTATGTGAAATTATAATTATCAGGTGATACACTATACAGCTTTATTATTTTTGCACGACTGAAACCGGTTTGCATTTGCTTACGTTCCTGTATCAATTGGTTAATATTGTTATGCAATAAGTTAAAAATAAATACAAAAAGAAAGTATATAAAAAATCTCCTGAATAAGAGCTTATTACATGTATGTTTAAATATAAATGTATTACTTATAAACTCGGGTAAATCATGCAATTATTAAAAAACTAAAAATCTGCAGAGCGTCTAATAATTTGATCTAATTTTTATAATATTCTAATATGATGCTTAATATAAAATATATATTCTATATTTATATAATATATGGTCTTATTTATATTATTGTCAAATTTATATTATATATCGTCTACTTTAAGCCATTGATACACTAAAGTTAACAAGTGCAAACCAGTTTCAGTCACATAAAAACAATAAGGCTGTATAGTATAAACCAATAATTAAGATTTTACATAGAATCTTATAGTGCGTCTGATAATTTGGCCAGACACTGTATATTAAAATTGGTTATTACGGTATTTAGAAAAATATTGACTTACTTCAGTAAATCAGCTCCGATTTGAACCATAAATCCTCTTTTAATAATTTCTCTGTCATTATCCCCATTAAAAAAACTGTTGTTGGAGGATAAAGCTAAGGCGACCACAGCCCTCGGAGTGTCTTTGCCCCAATCTCCAGAATCAGAACGTTGTCTCAGAACCCAGTCTATCCCATCGCGTATATACTGTGCCTTATCTTTGCCATACAGAGAGACATAATCTTTGGCAAAGTAAAAAGGTATCTTAATCCTCTGTTCAGGGGCATATGGTTTGAAGTGATTAATCTGGTATCCAGAATTCCGTTGTCCATACATTGACCTCTGCTCGTTATGGCTATTATTAGGAATTGGATGATAAGACTGATGAGAATTGGAAGAGTGATGATAAGAATTTGAAGATTGTTGATAAGCATTAGGAAGAGGCTGATAAGGATTGGGAGATTGCTGATAAGAATTGGGAGAGTGCTGATGAGAATTGGCAGAGTGTAGATAAGAATTGGGAGAGTACTGATAAGAATAGGAAGATTGTTGATAAGAATTAGAAAGAGGCTGATAAGAATTGGGAGATCGCTGATTGGGAATGGAAGAGGGTTGATAAGAATTGGAAGAAGGCTGATAAGAATTTAAATGAGGCTGATAACGGATGTCCAGAGAATGATAACGGTTGGAAGGGTTCTGACTATGACTCATGCGTGGCTGATGACGTTCGGCAGGATGCTGATGATGATTTGCAGGAGCCCGATTATGATGTACAGGAGGCTGGTAATGATTATATCGGATATTAACATTTTGATGTTGTTGGTCAATACGCCTTGTTGGATAAATAATTTGAGATGGTGGGACATTAATAGGGGGACGCCAACTACGAGTTTTCGTTGCTGAAGTAGGTGTAGTGAAGATTTTAGAATATGTTTGCGAAATTGAATGATCCACTCTGTAAGCTCTAGTCTGAACTGTTTTTGGAAAAATTCGAGAGAGATGGTTTGTTTCAGAATCTGTTTCTCTCAGTCTTTTGTCGTAATAACTAGTACTTGCTTCCAAATGACCATCCACAAAGCTTGAATAAGTATCATGTGTAGTTGAAGACTCCTGATCATCTTCTTTGGATAGCTTCGTAAGTGCTGTAGTTGAGAACGAAGTCTTATGCGTTGATATACGGCTAGCTATAGTCGTCTGTTCACTTGTATCGTCATAATTTATGTTATAGTCTGCTCTGGTAGTTTCAGTAGGTGGTGGTTCAGGGTTAAACAATACGGAGATTTCACCTATTGGATAAAGATAAAACTGAATTTTACAAACGCAACTCATTGAAATTCAGTTTTATAAAAATAAAATTAGGCTTGATGAAAATTGCCCTAGAAAGGTTAAAATTGGTAACTTCCCGAAATGGTATAAACACAGATTCATTCCAACTGTAGTAAGCGTAAAGCTAATTTTTTTTATCTAACTGATTAAACTTGAATGGCAGTGAGGCTATCTTCCAACTACTACGAGATATCAGAAAATATATTTCTCTTAGTGGTAACGCATTAATATTTGAACAAACTTAAATTGAACACAAGTCATTCAACACATTAAATGAAACACAAGTCACTTTCAAAGTTGTTAATTCTATTTATAAGCCTAGTTTAGGCGAAAAGTTTAAAAGAGGCACTTTTTTTCTTTTGCTCTAGCTTTTACAAACTACGTATAAATGCAAATAATGCCTTTCAAGAACTTTTATCATGGTGTTTTAAAGTTTGATACACAACATTTTCCACGTCAATTTTATGCGAAAAAATCTTACTTTCCATACCCGTGAAACACAGTATTTTGTCATAACTCTTTTTTCCAAGAAAGTTTTTATTTTATTTAATTCATCCAAAAGTAAAGCAATTATGTATAGTAGCGTAGTTTTATTTAAACGTTACACTTAAAATATGGACATGGAATGCTAATTTGAAGAAATATATTAATGAAATTTAGACATGAATAATGTGATATAAAAACATATTGATTGAACGTAGATATCGTCTACGTCCGATGTAAATGTTCATTTTCATTTTTTAGTCAAAGTTAAAACGATATTTAGTCAAAGTTTAACGTTTCTAACTTACGGAATTTTGCTAAATCTCTTATTTTCACTTACGTAAGTTTGATATTTTTTCACGGGCTCATGTTTACTAAGAGTGCGCATGCGCTTAACATTTTACGTACGGGAGCGTGTTAAAGTAAATTTGCGAAATCTTCTTAATAATAATGGATCCCGCAAACAAAGAATATTGATCCCAACTTCTAGACACGATGCGATCTAACAACTCATTATATGCAATTATATATTATTGATAAATTTCTAACAATTCATCATATGCAAAAGAATATTCAAATTTAGGCTTCCTTTTAAATATCAGAGTCATTAGAATCCACTAAAAACAAATTTTGCAGTTTGTCTCCAAACTAAATTATTGTTGCTAAATTTCAAGCTTGAAAACTAAGAATTCATTGGCAAGGGGAAAACCATAATTCGTGTACAAACCAGAATTTTCAGAAATATTTTGTAGTACTGCTTATTTTTAATTTAAAAAAAGAATCTCAAATTGATTCAAAATGTTACCAAGGAGAAATACTTGCTAAACTTATAAGTTAGAATGTTTGGTCAACTAGAGAGTTGTTTAAAATATGAGCTTAAAATCTAAACAAAGTCATCCTAATTCACAGAAGCTTAGCATTAAGAGAAAACATATTTAAAGTCTTGAGATATAATCAGTAGTCTTCTTCTTAGTAGAAAAAAATAATTCATGTAAAGCATTATGTCAGAAAATTATTTGCAAAAGCTACTATGTAAAAAGTTTTGAAAGTATTTCGGAAAAAAAAAATTTGACCTGTAAACTGAATCAAGGCTGTTCTTGTACTGTAGAACTAAGAAAAAACAGCCTTAAAAGTCAGGAAATGCAATTTTTAGTTTCGTTTTTTTTTTTTTTTTTTTTTTTTAAATCGAAACTACATATCACATTTAAGTATTTCTTACTTTTTTAATTTAGTGATATTTTTCCTAGATATCTATATTATCTATAAAATGTTTAAAATTAGCTGTCTGAAATTGGGTTCAAAGTCATCCATTTGCTTAGTATTAGGAGATAACAACCGTAGAAATTTGGAGAGACGTTATATCGTTTTGTTTTTTAATTAGTCAAAATGCTTAGTGATACGAAAAGTGTTTGTAAAGATTTTTAAGTAAAATATTTAAAAGTATAAATTCGCACTCTTTGCGCATGAATGTTGTTATATATTTGATTTTTTAAAAGTTGATTTCAACTGTCAACAATATTTTACTCTCAAAATAACAAACAGTTTTTGCCTGCGTGATAATAATCAAGTCGACGGAAAATAAAAGCAGATACTTACAGTTTTTTTCATCCGTATTATCTTTACAATCATCGTAAGTATCACACCTAGCAGCAATAGGTATACAGATGCCAGAACCGCATAAAATATGAGTTTCTTTTTTCTCTTTACAGCCATTTGGATCACTACCAACTGAAAGAGTTTATTTAGTATTGTCATTTCAGAGTTAGAGGAAATAAGACAAAAGATATACCCATTTTATGTATAAAGAAAATGATGAACAGAAGCATATGATATTTAGAACCTAGTTGAGTGAAACTGCTCAGGAAATAGTTTGACTTAATCATCAGAAGAAATATTTGCGTAATGTTCAAAGTCTGGATTTAGATTTTTTTTAGAGTTTGAATTGTTGCTGGAATCTAAAATGAGTTTTGAGTCTCAAGTTGGTCTTCGCGCATTTTTTTGTAGGCTCATGCGCTATTTTTTGAAATTTGGTTGAATTTGAAAATTAGTCTGAGTCTTTGAGAATAACTAAGTTTAATTAAATTCTTTCGAGTTTCAAGTAGGATGAACTTAAGCTAATTTTTGAAATCTTACATGTGTTGTGAGTCACAAGTTGGTTCGAGAATCAAGTTCGTTCATTTTTCAGACTTAGGTAAATTTTAAGATTACATTGAAATTCTGAGAATGTAACGGAGTTTCGAATTTAATTGAATTCTAGTAGGTTGGTGCTAGACTTCGTAGTAAACTTGGCCTTTAAAAATTTTTTAGATTCTTGAGTTTCAAAAAATAATACTTACACCAAAATCCTGCTTCTTCGCAGTAAATTTCATCGCTTCCATCTTCACAGTCGGATTTTTTGTCACACCATTTAGTTCGATTCACACATTGGTTACCACTGTCACATAAAAAGTGCTCTTTGCTGCAGTCTGTAACAGAAATATAAATAATAACACAAAGAGTTACTTTTTATGTAGTTTTAGAATCCTTCTCATAAACGATGTCAAAACTATGTACGGTGAGCTAAATAATATATATATATATATATATATATATATATATATATATATATATATATATATATATATATAAGATAAATAAATTGAGAAAAAATGGAGGAAAAAAAATATTAAAAATCCGGAAAACAAAATAAAGAAAGGATATAATCTCTTCATCAGCTCACACGATTATATCCGCAAAAAGGAGTGCTTTCTAATATTGTATCAATATAGCCAAAGCAAAATATATCAATACAGTAGTACAATAGTGTGAGGAGTAATAAGTGTAATAAGATAGCCAGATCTGGCAATCTTATTACGTAAATATTTTAAATCATTCTTGAAAGATGTCGGTACGAGTAAGTTCATTTAAATTCGCTCCTCACTATGCAGATTTTCCTCTCGTGTACTGTTCTATAATCTCTTTACATTTTATTTTCTGTTTTTTGCTTGATATATTTTTTTTTACTTAATGTGTTCTAATTACGTTTCAAATTTTTTGAGTGGTCCTCACACTATTGTATTGATATATTTTGCTTTGGCTATATTTATACAATATTAGAAAGCACTGATTTTTGCGGATATAATCGTGTGAGCTGAGGAAGAGATTATATCCTTTATTTATTTTGTTTTCCGGAGTTTTAATATTTTTTCCCCTCCATTTTTTCTCAATTTATTTAGCTTATTTTATGAGTTCTATATACTTGCAGCTTATGCGCAGTTAATATAACTTATTAATTTTCTTCGTTTTTCTCTTTGTTTTTTGTGCTATATATATACGCTGCTCAAAACAGTTAAAGGATATTGAGGCTGTGGATTGATCTCGCACCACCTGGAGGATTGTTTGAATTATTGATGGACGTCCCTATATGAAATGACATTTGTCTGGTAGAAAAAAATGCCGTTTATTGAGCATTTGGAAACAAAAGGAAAAACAAAACACAATTTGTGCATGCGAGTAAAATAAAAATTCCTTAAAAAGAAAATCGTTTTTAGTAAGGGTATGACTTCCCCGGACGGTCAGCAACGAGTCAAAGAGGTTATTAATGAGGGTTTGGGGTATTTTGTCCCTCTCCTAAAGAAGAGCTCTTTCCAATTCTTTGAGTTTGGGGGGAGGGATAGTAGGCGTCTAAGAATTTATCTACCTAGAATATCCCAAACATGCGCGAATGGGTTCATGTCCCGAGAACACGCTGACCAATCCATGCGTATGATTCCTTCCTCCAAAGGAAAATCATTCACCAAGTTAGCACGATGTGGCCTGAAATTGTCGTCCATTAACGTGAAGTCATCTCTAATTGCAGCAGTTTAAGGGACTACAAAAGGCCTCAGGATCTCATCCCTATATCGAAGAATGTTCCATTTCGAATGATATTGAGATCGGTGGGCATATTATCCAGCTTAGAGCACCAAATCTTACACTTTGGTGGCCTAATGCAGTGCCACGTTTCCTTCAGATGAAAATACGCTTATTTTCAAGATGAGCATAAAAACGGGACTCGTCAGAGAAAATAATATTATGCCATTCATTGCTCATCATGTTCAAATGCTCTGTTGCCCATTCTCTGCGAGTTCAACGGTGTCTTTCTGTTAACGAAACACACACCATGGGTCAGCTGGCATACAGACCGACAGCGTGAAAGTGGTTTCGGATAGTTTGTGTCGAAACTGTGGTACCAGTAGCCGAGCGAAGGTGTTGTTGAAGAAGAGTGGCATTCATATTTCGTTGTCTCCGAGATGTTAGCGTTATATAACGGCCTTCATTGAGAATCATTGCACATCTTGTATTTTCAGTCTCCAAAGTGTTCCAGCTCTTGGAAATCATACTTTGTGAAACTCCAATAATACTTCGACTTGTGTTCTGATTTTTTTAAATGACTTTGTTGCACTTATCGAAACAACGTGCTTATTGATCTTTCTTTTCGGATCACTACAAAAAGTATGGAGTTACCGAACATATAGTGCAGTCGAATAGGCAGCCAAAAATTCTTAAAATATCTTAGTGTCTGATATACCGAAGCAATCCTTCCTCGGGCGGGATGGGGTTGAACTTTGATACCAAAGCAAAGCCGGTTTGCGTCGCCGGAATCCTCCGGTGCGAGCTTTTCTAAGCGGGGCTGCAGAGGCGGTATTATGCCTTTTAATAGGTGATAATTTCACTCCTATGTAAAGATCTTAATTAAGTGTTTCGTCCACCAATTATTTCATTATGTTCTTACATTTTTAAAATTCTTCGTTTCTATGCTACCCCATAGATTTTCTTTTCA
This sequence comes from Parasteatoda lunata, assembly GCA_949128135.1. NCBI lineage: Eukaryota > Metazoa > Arthropoda > Arachnida > Araneae > Theridiidae > Parasteatoda > Parasteatoda lunata. The sequence continues at coordinate 104,662,516 of OX421978.1, forward strand.
CGGTAAAAGTAGTAAAATTTGCGCAATCCGATGTATTTTCTCGGTTCAATTATTTTGCAATAATAAAATGCAATTAGGCTATCAAAACTAGATATTTGCATTTGCGAATAAAATTTTAAAAAAAATAATTATTTTGATACAAGCTTTTGAAAATAGAGAAAATCGATTATGTGTTGTATTTGATATTAACCCTACAATATAGATTGCAGTGATCTTTTAAATTTAATTTTTTAAACTAATGCAGTTAACAGGTTATAGATCTGTCTCTTCTTTAAAATGCTTAACTTTGATTTCTAATTGAGTTGTAAAATAACTTTTTCTTCACTCAAGTATAAAAGAATGACTTTACATTATATTTTGTAGAATTTATTTTTAAAAACATTTGATAGATAGTTGTAAAAGGAGATATCTTTTGATACATTTTACTTATTTTAGCATGATTATTAACTTAGTTGAAGTGTGAAATTTATAATACCTAAGTGGAATCCTCGCTTTCTTTTTATCTCAATAAATCAAATCAATATTTTTTATCTGAATATATTTTCACAATACTAAGATGTTTAAAAATACTTTTTTTCAGATTAAGGTTCATATGCTCCATAAGTTATATCTCTTAACTTTTTAATTAACTGTGTTTTTATTATCAAAATTTGATGCATGACATTATAATGCATTATCCATTTTGTATTACAATTCAGTTCAATTCTTCACACGCTGTATTTTTTTCCCTCTGAAATGTTTCAATGCAAAATCAAAGTAAATTAAAACAAAAATATTTATCTTTTCTATGTTTTTAATTTTCCAAAATTTATTTCTGCATAAAAAAGTCTAAAAACTGCAATGTAAAACTATTTGTCAGTATTTATGAAGCCATTGTTAAAATGTAAGGTCTAATTTTTTATCTTCTATTAATAAGAATTAGAAGTTTTATAAAATTTATTTTATCTTGTATCATTTATACAGAAAAGTAGAAAAAGGGATGTATAATATACGTTTATGATACCTTCAAATTAATTTTTCACAGTTTGTTTTTATCAAAATTTAAAATGTTGAAAGTCCTTCAGAATAAAATCAAATGAGCGAGTGGCGCCAATTTCGGTGTCTCATCTGGCAACCCCCTTGGACAAAAATATGATGGCAGCGCATGCGCTCTTGGGTATTGTCATCACTCTTTTTCAATACAGGCACTCTAGGTGAAAGTAGTAAAATTCTGATGTATTTTTTCGGTCTATTTAACCTCAGAACTCACTCTTTTCCCATTTATGGTTTGTCTGTGATGTTAAATTCAGATTTGAGATAACCGATGGCTCAAGTTGTCCCTATACACAAGCATCATTAACATTTTGGGCGCTCTTTTACAACATTGTTTACAAAATTTGCTTAAAAAGTTTTTCTTTCTTTTTTTTTTTTAAAAAAAAAGCAAAATAACACAAAAAACAACTGGCAAAAAAAAAAAAAAAAAATAAATAAAAAATAAAAAAAAATTGCAAAGAAACGTAAGTTGTAAATTACGAGGTAAAACTTTTCCTCGAGCACTGTTATAAAGTTCATCATACTAAACTTCAATTGTAATAAATGTATTGTAAGTATTTTGCATCTTTTTGCATATAAAAAGCTTAATTATTAGGTGATACTATACAGTTTTATTGTTTTTACACGATTGATTCCAGTTTGCTTCTGTTTATATTCGTGTATTAATTGGTTAAATTAGACCATATATAATATAAATTCGACAATTGGATAAATTAGACGATATATTATGTAAATATATAATATTTATTATATCAGGTATTATATTAGTATAGTATAATAATTAGACCCAATTATGAGACGCGCTGTAGTTTCTGTTAATAATTACGTGTTTTGCACTAGTTTATCGGCAGTACTTTTATATTAAAACATACATGTAATGGGTTTTTTTCGGGAATATTTTGTATATACATCCTAATGTATTTATTTTTCACGTATTGCATTACAATGTTAATCCATTAACACAGGAGCGTAAACAAATGCAAACCAGTTTCATCCGAGTAAAAACAATAAAGCTGTATAGTATCACCTGATAATTAATTATAATTTTACATAGAATCTTAGAGTGTGTCTCATAATTTGGCCAGCGACTGTATATCATTTCTTTTGAAGCTAAATTTTATTCTTCCATCTGGTTATTCATAACGCCTACATTAGTGGCATTTCCGCACCAAGAAAATGACACTGATTGAAATTAAAATAGTTTGCGAAAAATTTTGTACCTACGATAACATTTTGAAGTCAATGGAGGTAATCTCTAAGAACAACCTACCTCCATCAACGACCATTTTGCTGTGGAACAGTGGTCGCTCCCAAGGGGTTGCACTGTATGCTTTCAGACCTAAATTAATTTTTAAGTGGCACAACTTCACAATAAATAAAATCTTCTTACCTATGTTCGAAGATGTGGTTAAATGCATCAAACAACCTACAATTAATAAGTATCCAAAGTAGAACATTTTCAATTCTTCTTTTTAAAAAACGCTTACTTGCTTAATCGTTACTATCACAAAAATGCTTAATAAGCTAAAAAGAAGATCAGATATCGATGTTTGTAGAATAAAAAAATCTAGTTTCACATTCAACAAAACGAACCTTGATCTCATTTTTTTTAAAAATTATAAGTACAAGTATGCATGATCTTCTAAACCGTTAACTGATTAAAAGATAATGATTTTTATTTCTTTAATTAATGATTGACTGTGTCAGATAAATTCGATAAGTTTATTTAGTAGTTTTCTTCCTTCTATATCAGCGAATAATTAAAGAAAAATTCGGAGTTGTTTGAAGACCCTTCACAAATTATTTTATCGTAAATCTTCATAAATACACATTATCTTAAATAGACTTTTCGCAAAAAATTTTTATTTCACATATGGACCCTTCTCAAAATTCTTCCTAAGATATTGACATCATGTTTATAGACGCCTTAAAAGACGTGATTTTTTGTAAATGATCTAATTTTCAAATTTAAGGAAATAGGATTTTGTCAGAAAAAAATCCTACGACGTTCATTTTTAAATCCGACTGTTATGATCAGAATTTTCAAAAACAGCATAGTTTAAAAAAACAAGACTACATATATCAAACAAATGGTTCATTGAAAAATAATAGTATTCTTTATAAAAAGAAGCGAATTTTGCTCAATTCAAAAAATGCAATTAACTATAAATAAAAATCAATATTTTTACTATCCGTATTTATTAAACATAAAATACTATTTTTAAAATTTAAACAATAATTGTATCTGGGTGATTGAAAAAAATGTAATATTTCGCTGCCGGGGTATTTACCATATTTATAAACTAAGTATGTGCTCCAATTTTTTTAAAAAAAACGATGTTAAATGATATGATCCTTGAATGAAGTTAGTCATGAGGTGAAAATAATCTTAAATCTAGGTTATTATAAGGTCTCTTTTCGCAACGTCTTGTATGCTCACCTACCTAAGAGACAATCTTTTTTTAAAAAAGCTTTAAAAATAATTTTCAATCTTTTTAAGATGAAAGGTTTGAAATTGCCATATTTTTGCTTTATTGAAAAAAGGTTTCAAATACAAACATTTTCATGACACTAAAAAAAGAATTCCGACACAAGGTTGGCGTAAGGTTACATGCTTTCTGGGTTTGATCAGCCTGCGTAGATACCGAGTGTGTGCGGTACGGGTCCTCGTTAAAACGTTCTGCCATAAAGGGAAGCCACCCCCTCTGCAGATTATCAAAATTACGATGGCATGTCTTCGAATCATCTTCAGGGATGTTTCCGAGACCGTCGCCAATAGCCCATTAAGCAGCTCTAGGGCGACAGAAATTAAGTACTTATCTATCTATCGTCACGTCATTTAATTCAAAACAATAAAAAAACATAATTAATTACTTTTTGCGTGGAATTACATTTGGCTAAAAAAATTTTATAATGTTCTTTTTATAATTAATATAAAATATTTTGATTCGTCTAAAGAGTGGCAAAAAAAAAAAAAAAAAAAAAAAAGGCGTAATATTCAATTAATGTTGGACAAAGCTTAAGAAAATAAAAGTTTTTTTTTCTTTCCTGAGAACGCGTGTAAAAAACTCCGAGCCAGCGAACGAGTGTTTTAACTTAGTAGTTCTTTAGTTTTACATAAGATGCAAATATATCATCCTGTAGTGTATAGATACTGCTTTAAAAATGAAACAATTTAAAATTTAGGAGGGTGTCTGTAATAGGAATCCTGTATACGTTACTGTAAATGACCGAAATGGGTGGACTTCCATCGATGAATGTTGGCACAGTCACTTAAGTAAATGTTCGAAATATATACATTTTCCCGGTATGCCATACATCAATGTTTCCTTACGGTCAAGTGCCCAGTATGCATTTAACCGGCACTCCGAACACTGATATTTCTCTGAATCTATCCTCAGCAGACAGTAAAATATTGAATAAATATATCAACGAATGAATTAATATTGAATCGGATGTAACGAATATTTAGGACATTCAACAATGCGATTGTTGACATTCACCGGTAAAAGTCTCTTTTTTTCATTAATTCATAGTAACATATATAATGCAAAGAGATTATAATTATATTATAAATCAAATATATTACGACGTCGCCAAAATAAATAAGTTATATCATAAAAGATATATATTATTTTTATAATATTATGTAAATAATTTTTATATTTTTTGTATTAAAGATGATGGTGACCATCAAATGATGTTTGACCATCATAAATAGCACAGAAACCAACAAAATAATTTGACCATCAAGAATTTTGACTTGAGTTGTAACAATATATTATTATTGCTTAAATTAATAATAAACATATACATAATTTCAAAAGACGAAATCTAATCAAATCTGCCGAATATTTTTCGAAAATAAAAGTGTATTATTTTATTCCCCGCAGTAGACTGATCGTAAAGACCGACATCAGTAAGCGGGTGGGTGAATATTTTGATCTGCCTGCATAGGGACCAAGGGTGTGCGGTGTCGAAAGAAGGTCATCGGGTTGTCATCCCTTCGGATCAAATTTGGATCCTCAGGGGTGTTTCTCAGACCGTCGCCAGTACCCAATTGTGCAGTTCCAGTGTGACGTCTTATTTTAGTCCAATTTTCGAATTAAAAATATTATCCGATCTAACATCTCCGTTTAAAGCCCATTCTCTAAACCGATAACAGTACATGTTAATACGTGAAAACTCAAACATTAGATTAAAAGAGTTCTTTTTTTATTATTATTATTTTTTACTTCCATACAAGTTTCAAAGAAGTTTCTATTAATTTCAAATAATTTTGGAATTTTGAATAGATTTAAAAGTCAAGTCTTAGTTTGAAAAGTCATGTTTGTAAGAAATTTCGTTAAGTAAAAATAGTAACTGTTAAGGCGAGATAGGAGGAAAAAATTATTTTCAACCAATTTACATTATGATATAGATGTTCTCCTTTAAAATTTCTAGTAACTGCAAAAATACAGTATGGGCCGTGGTGGGATAGAGAGTTCCAATGAGGAGAGCCGGATTCGAATCCTGCACCCGGCTCACACCGATCACAGTGCTAACGTAAAATATTCTCAGTGGTAGACGGATCATGGGTTAGAGTCCCCTTGTTGTCAAGTTAACCGTGGGGTATTTCGCGGCAAATGCGGGTTAGTTCCATCAAAAAGTCCTCCACTAAGGCAAATTTCGCAAAATACTTGATCTAGGACTTCCCTTGTCTTCTGGATTGGGTTCAAAATTCCAAGGCTACGGAGAAGTAAAACCAAAAATTGGATCGGCTGTTCAAGGACGGTTATGTATAAAAATACAATTACATTGGTGTTGACTTTGTTAATTGAGAATAAACTCGCAAGACATGATAAAAAATAAATAAAAAATAAATAAATAAAAAAATAAATAATTTTTTTTCTTTGAGCATATAATTGGAAATTATTAGATTAGATTAATATGTAATAATAAGAAAAAACACCTAAAATTCATGTTATCTTAAAATTTATTAAAACTGTTATCAAGGCAGTGAAGAAGACGCTCTTAGCACGATGTATTCTGATCTTTCTTTTGTCCATCGCATCCTTTCCGAACGTGTCTCGGTCAGCATCGTTCATTTAAGTAGAGGATCTAATTTTGGATGATACCAGAATATCACATGTTGGTCAGATCGAGGGAAAAGTTTTCGTACATCTGTAAAATTGAATGATATCATTAAAAATACGATTACAATATGGCACAACCCAAGCATCATTTTTCGATTCTAAACAATGTTGAACCATTTTGTTATAAAGTTCATACAGTCCCTAGCCAAATTATAAGATTCTATGTAAAATTATAATTATCAGGTGATACCATACAGCTGTATTGTTTTTACGCGGATGAAACCAGTTTGCCTTTGTTTATGCTCAATTGGTTAACATTGTGCCATACGTTAAAAATAAATACAAATAGCACCTGTATATTAAAAAAACTGAATAAAAACCCATTACATGTATGTTTAAATATAAACGTATTGCATATAAACTCGTGCAAATCATGTCATTATTAAAACACTACAGTGCGTCTAATGATTTACTCTAATTATTATAATATACTAATATAATGCTTGATATAATAAATATTCTACATTTATATAATATATTGTCTACCTTATCCAATCGTCGAATTTATATTATCTATCGTCTAATTTAACCCATTGATACTTATTACAACAAATACAACTTATGTTACAACTTAAAAAAGTGCAAACCTGTTTTAGTCGTGTAAAAACAATAAAGCTGTGTAGTATCACCTGATAATTAAGATTTCACACAGAATCTTAGAGTACGTCTAAAAATTTGAACTGGGGCTGTACATTTGTAACAAAGTAGTACAAAAATAATGTAGTTTTTCCGACCACTACAATCATGTTTCATTATATTTGTATTATATTCGTGTATTATATCCGTATATTACATATAAATGAAAGAAAAATGCGTGAATAAAAAAAATTAATATAAGGTAAAAATTGAGTTTACCTCCACTGTATAGCTCCCTCATATTCAGTGTATACGTGTCGGTGCCTGTCTCTGGCTTAACATAGAGATGCCAGAAGAGTCCCTGTTCGGCATCATTCGGAACTCCTGACACTGAATAGACGTCGAAACCTTCATCATCCATTGAAAATCTAGAATTAAAAAAAGTTTTTTTTAATTATTTCTTTTTGGAATTTTCTTACTTTATTAAAGGGAAAGCGGTGTGTGCTGTTTCCGTCATTCGATTTACTTTCTTATGAAGAAAGAGTCCTGGATAGCAAAATAAGGTCTATTTTCACCCAGCAGAAACCTTTTAATGTAAAGGTTTGTTATGCGGTTTACGTGTAAACCTTAAAACGAGATCTGTGCATGACCATCTGCTTTATTCTACGCACATTACCCTAATCCAAAACCTTAGAAAACCAGCTTCTATATAAAAACCTTAAATTTGTCGTAAATTTTTGCTATGCGGAAATCATTTGAAACTTTTATCGAAAAAAAAAAAAAAAAGAAAAAAAAACTGAGTCTCAGATTTTAAGAAAATACCAATATTTCGAATAATATTTGTAAAAAATTATTCTTTTCCTACTATATATATATATACTGGTAACTTTTTGCAAGGTGGAAATCTTTTTAAATATTTTTATACAGAAAAAATGAGCATCAGATTTTAAAGAAATGCCAATGTATCAGGTTATACTTGGGGAAAAATTAAAGAAAAAAAAACGCTTTTCTAAACCAGAGTATGCTTATTTAAGAGTATATATATATTCTATATTACATAAATAAGAACACTTTGAGAATTTTGTAATTGAAAATCATTGGAAACTTGCCTTATATTTAAAATTGAGTGCCGATTTTTCAGAAAATACCCATAAATGTCAAGAAACATTTGCAAAAAAGTTTTTAAAAAAAAGCTTTTTAGCCCGAAGCATGCTAATTTTAGAGCATGCATATTGGTTATAAACGGAGAAATATTTTGAGAATTTTTCATAATTTTTTGCAAGAGGGAAATCATTTGAAACTTTATATAAGTGTGTGTCAGGTTTTAGAAAAATACCTATAGATATTGAGAAATATTTGTAAAACATAAATTTTTTTTTTATAGTAAAACACATGCTAGTTTTAGAGTTTATGCATTACTTAGGTACTCAAAAGAGGGAGAGAATCATTTAGAATTTTCTAATGTGGAAATTGTTTGAATTTTGTAATACATTAAAAACAGAGCATCGGTACTTTAAATATGAAGCCTCACCTGAAAAAAAGGAAATAATCAGGTTACTGGTTAATCACCAAAAATAAAGTGAGAATTTAATATAACCCTGAAACATTTTTTGCGATTAAAGAACTAAGGCAGTTTAAAGAAAATAATATTAAATAAAAGTTGTGATCGTCTTATTACGATCCCTGGTTACCCATTGGTCAAATGCTTTTTCTTTCTGGATTGATTCCGTTAAACGCCACACCATTTCAAATCATGGGTTACAAAAACTGTCTCCATGGATGTTTGTCCTCGGTTTGATTTTCATATCCTGCCTATGTACGCTTTTCAAGACGTCACAAAATACTTTTCCTTCTTCAGCATTTCATATTTATATCGAGATCACCATCAAGCTAGTAAGTATACGTGATTAATAAAAATAATATAAAAAATACTTTGAATTATTATTATGTAAATACATTAAGAATGTCTGCTTGTGAAAATAAAAAGAAAAACAGCAGCGGTGGCCATAGCAACGCATGCGCACTGTTTACTATTACTCTTGAAAACAGTTGAAAAGTGCGAGGACGCTATCAAATCCAAATCCAAGACCCATTTTACCAATGGGTAATAATGAAATATGTAGTCTCACCTGAAGTTTTCGTCTTGGTATTCTGCCACCCTCATCATTTCCAAAAAGCTGATTCCCTGAGGTACTAGAACTTTCAAAGAATGAGAACTGACCAACGATGAGCCGAAATATATAGAATAATGTATGTACTGTTTTGATCCCACAAATTCCAACATTTCTGATGGGCTCACCTCTGTAAACATACGTTTTAAAAATAGTCAATCACTGAAATTAAATACATGCATCAGTGTGTAAAATATAATAGGCATTGTCCATAAGTCATTTTAAAGAGATTATTAACATTTTTCTCTTTTTAGTAATATCAGTATACCTACAAACTTTTATCGCTTTAAAATTTTCTTCCTACAGTATCTGGCCAAATTATTAGACTTCACTCTAAGATTCTATATAAAATATTAATCATCAGGTGATACACTATACAACTTTATTGTTTTTACGCTGTTTGCACTTGTTCACATTCGTATATCCATTTTCATAGTGGGCCAGAAGACCATGATCTTTGGCCAAAAGTCAAAATTAAATTTTCAACAAAAATATGAGCAGGCAGTTTCAATATCGCCCAAATTAAGTATTCATAATCATTCCAAACATTATAATTTACTTTTGGACCGACAAGAGTACAATGTAGTGAAAAATATGTTAAAATTGTTTTTTTAAATGTAACTTTTAAATTTATATTTCAGAAATATATATAGTAATTTCACCTTTCTGTTGCATTTTTAACAGAGTAATTAGTCTGAAATTATAGTACAATTTTTCAGTTTGTTGAATTAGTTAATACTCTTGACAAACTTATAGTTTATATCTTATCATTTGACATTTTACAATGCTTGACTCACTTTCGAAACTTATATCCAAAAAGTTCCACGAGGTAATTAGCTAAACTTTTTTGTTGTTGTATTCTTTGATGTTTCTTCTTTCGAAAAGACCTGCCTCATTTTGCTTGTATTGTGCAACTAAATATATCGAAAAACCACAATTATGGTTTTTTTCATGTTTTCGCGTTATTTCGTAATTAATTCGCGCTATTTTGTAATATTATTTCGGAAATATAATTTGCTTTTCATTTTTAATATAAAATTACGAAAATTAATATATTTGCACTGTTATATTTAATTATTTAAACGTACTATATTATTATTTTTTATTTTTGCTCGCCATATTTCAGCCACCACTATTTTTTGTTTGAATTTTCAGTGTATTTCAAAATTTCAACTATGAATTCAATTTACCTGCACTTGAAAACCCCCAAATTTTGAAGCAAATTTTATCGAAATACTAATTTTGGCCACGTAACCTTGGATGCTGGCCCACTGTGCATTGGTTAAATGAGACGATACATAATATAAACTCGACGATTGGATAAATATAGAATATATATTATATAAATATAGAATATCTATTATATCAGGTATTACATCATTTTATTATATAATCAGAAGTACTTTAGCTTTTTAATAATGACATGTTTTGCACGAGTTTATATACAATACTATTATATTTGAACGTATGTACATGTAATGGGTATTTATAAGTGAGATTTTTTATATACTTCCTATTTGTATTTATTTTTAACGTATTACATTCCAATGTTAACCCATTGAGCGTGAACAAATGCAAACAGTCGCTTAAAAACACTAAAGCTGTATAGTATCACCTGATAATTATAATTTTACATAGAATCTTATTAAAAAAAAACAAATGCAGATTCATTGAAAAGTCGTGAAGGGTACGTATTCAGAGGCATTATAACTGAAAATATTGCTCTTCCAAATAAACAATTTTAATTTATTTTGAATAACAATATTCCTTTTTTTTATTTATCTTTAGTAATATTCGCTATTATAGCATTCGAAACATTAAAAACTGCATATTTCTTTTTAAAAAATTCTAAACCAAATTTCAAATATATATTCTTTATGCATATCAAATGTTATATATACCAAATTTTGTTACTTAAGACTCAACGTTTTAAAGTTAAAGGAAATGGGAAAAATAACCATTTTCAACTTAATTAGCATGAAGCTTAATTAGTGGGCAAATTAAAATCAAGGGGGCAAACCAGAGTGGCAAAAACAAACATAATATCTTAACAATTTAAAAAAGAGAGTTAGTGGGAACATTTTTTCTTAAAATATCGTAAGAGCATAATTATTTTTTACGTAAATAGAAATTTTAGAAATCTCGAAATTTTTGTGCCATAGTAAAATAAATAATACGTATGGCTATCTGCCCATTACGTTTATATATACGTTTAACTGAATATAAATATAAATTGTTTATCTACAATTGCTTAGACATTTCTTTTAGAGAAAAAATAATTGAGCTTCGAAATACAATTATTTGAAAATAACAATTATTACCACGTGGTGCGTGAAATGAGGCACACCTTATGTTTCTCAAATGTAATAAACTTCGTCCATTCAGTGCAGGCAATACATAATATGTCGCCAAAAGATCACCAAATGAGCCATCCTCTCTCTGCTGCTCCTTCAAAAACTGAAGAGTCTTTTGCGCGTCCCACTGGATTGAAGCGTTGACGGACATAAGTGCCTGAAACAATAACATCCCATTTACAAGCCGGATCTGTCTCCGGGAAGGCTTATTTCCAGGAAATTACAACACTGATATCTACTGCAAGTTTTTTCTAACTAAATAAATAAATACTTTGAGAACATATATTTCTTTGTCTAAATTATTTCATTATTGGGCTTATTTTTTATTTTTAGTTTTATATGAATTGTGGCTAATAAATAGCAAGATTAAAACTTCCATAGTACATGCGAAGCACGGACTGTATTAGGTGAAGCTTTCTTTTTTCAATGTGTGACTCAACGTGTCTGCAAAGTGTTTTATAACCGTCGTTGAACAGCAATTTTTTTGGGTTTATGACTACTAATGTTCATCTCCGTAGTCCTGTAATTTTGAACCCAATCCAGGAGCTGCTGGATCATCAAAAAATGAGAGAAATTTGCCTTTGTGGAGGACTTTTAGTAACTCGCATATGCGTTACACGGAGAGGAAAACCTCCCACTGTTAGCCTGATGGCAAGGGGACTCTAACTCATGATCCGTCTCCCACTGAGGATATTTCACTTTAGTACTGTGGTCGGTGCAAGCCGGTTGCGGAATTCGTATCGACCAGGCATCGCTGGCATTCGAAGCCGATTCACCTCATTCAAAGGCGACAGCTCTATTCTTTGAGCCATAGCGGCACAAAAAGCATATAATAATGAATTTTCTAGTGCTCAAATTAGTGAGTGGCGTAAGCGATTCTAAGTACAACATCCTAGTGTTCGACAATCCCCATTATTCGCCTGATCTGTCAACATGTGACTTTTCTATCGAAAAGTCGCATGGAGAATTACAGGGATGGAGGAGGGAGGGTAGTATATTGCAACTGGAAATAAAAAAATGAATGAATCCAAAATATTATATATTGCAGTTACAGTCCCTTTTTTTAGCCACACATCACACATAAGAACTCATGTAACACATAATAACTAAAAATGGTAAAATGTATGCATATATTGATTAAAATGCTTTTCACAATTAATTATATGCTAACAATTATTTTTAAAATGTTTCCATTTTTTAAAATTAAATATTTGGTCAAAAATAAGGTATAGAACTAATGTTACGTGATATGCATTTTTTAAAAATAAATATGCTTCTATAGGCTAAAAAATTAAAATTTTATGTAACATTAAAAAAAATATTTATTATTATTATTATTATTAAAACTTTAAATAGTATTCTACGAATTTTTTGTGAATATGAAAATTAAATATTACTGAAATAAATGAAGGAATATTCTATACTACTTCTCAGAAAAACCAAATAAATTAATTTAATTTATTCTATAATCGAAACTCTAAATGATATACTTCTGAAACTAAAAAGCAAATATAAAAAGAAATGCACAATTCACGAAATAAATAAATAAATAAAAAAGAATTGTAAACTAAATATAACGTATCTGGCATATAAACGAACAAAGATATTTTAATCAAACTATTATTTAAAAAAATATATATATATTAAAAATCTTGATCCCCGAAAGGCGATCGCAAGTTACCTATTGGCAAAATGGTTGTTGTCTGATTTTTCAATTATATGGTTCAAATGATGAAATTATCTTTTATTCACAATTCAAGAAGTATTTGTGGGATCTCTCTGGTCCCATATCTCAAAAATAAACTCACCATCTTAATGCATAACAAAATTAAAAGTGAAAAAAAGAATTTAAAAAAAATTATCTAACAGAAGCGATCGCCATAGCAACGGATGCAATGACGACGCATGCGATCTGTTCACTATTAATCTTGAACACAGTTGAAAAATGTGATGACCTCCAAGTAAGGCGTGCACGTCATCAAACCCAAAACAAACACCCGTTTTGCCAATGGGTAAGAGAATAACTTTTGATTTAATCATCGGATCTCCACATTCTGAGACTCAATCATCTTGATGGCAGGAGGGTGAGTCAATCTTGATGGGCTCAATCTTGATGGCACCTAAAATATGCTAATTAATTAGTATAGACTATAATTTAAGTCATGAAATCAGGAAAAAACGTACTTTCTTTAAATAAACATACCTTTTTTTCGATTCATTCGAGTTTCTGATTCCTGATTTAAATAATTTTAAATTTGGGATACAAAAATAAGTTAATAGAAAAACAATACATGTATGACTTTTATTAATTTTATACTGATGAAAACCAAAACAATATGGAAATAAATGAGTAAAAACTGAATCTTACCACGTGATTTTCCGGGCAATAAAAATGCATGCACACTGCAACACCCTCATTAGATTTATATATATAGTAAGAAAATCAATTTATAAACACATACTAAGATTTTTATGTTTCAATGTGTGATTTTGACATACTTCGACAGTTTCTATATGATGAACAAGAATTTTCACTTCAATTAAGTAAAATTGTTTAACTATATACATGCTTTTAATTTCGTTAAAAAAATCGAAATAGTAAGTTTTTTTTATGAATCAATTCAAACTTCATACAGGCATGTTCATTTAGGGGTCTGATTCCGTTTCTTAAAATATCATCTGCTAATTAATTATCAGTCACTGCCTGGAATCATTAAGAATGAGTCCTAGAATGAAGATCGATTATTCGATTTAAATTTTTCAAGGTAGTCCGTTATTTATTTTCTTGTAATGTAGCTAAAAATCCAGACACCTTATTAAAAGTTAAATAGAAGAAAAAATTACGCTAAAAGAATTATAACAGGAGAGAAATAACAAATTAATTAAATAAAAAATTATTAATTTTTATGCAAGGTTAAAAATAAATTACATTGTGGATTTTCAAGTTATTAATGAACTAAAACAAATGAGAAATATGTTTTTAAAAAAATATTAACCAATCATTATAAAAAAGCTGGGTTAATACCCTCAAACCCTGTAGGATTTTTCTTTGTAACTGCTAGATCTGCTAATAGTCTTCACCCTTCTTTACTATTTGACTATCAAAAAAAAAAAAATTATATTTTTAATAACACCTATCTCGTTAAGGATCCATAAGATTTTGATAATGTTTTTTCACACTTAAATAGCATTTGTGTTAATAATCATTTTTGACAAAGATTCCAGAAATAGGATGGTGGGATTTTCACATTTCCCATCTAAGTACTGACCTGGGCAGCCAGTGCTGTACTGTAAACGCTACCAAAGCTTCCATCTTCAAACATTCTTTGCTGTATGTCAGAGACAGCGTTGTAGAGCGTTTCGTGCAATGACATTCGGTAAGCTGGATCTTCTAAAGTATTCTGGTGCACGTGACATGTGAATGCTTGAATGGCAAGGCTTTGCAAATCTACCAGAATGAAGAAAATGTTAAACACTTTTTTAATAATGATGTATATTTTGTTAAGCAGAAGTGTTTTATGTCAAACATATTGTTAAGTTGTACTAATTATATTTTAATTATGTATCTACAATGCAAAGACTGCATCGTAGAGTGTTTCTCTGAATGAAATTCGCTGAGCTGGATTTTCTTTAGGGATCATGCATATGACAAGTAGAATGGCCTAGTCAATTACTTTTCTATTGTATTAAATGAATCCTTTATGTTATATAATTTAAACTATTACTTCAATGTTGAAAATAACGCAGAAAAAGTCAAGCAAGTTAATTTTTCTCTCATGTCTTTTCCTATGAAGATATTACAGAAAAAAGGCATCGGAGCAATTGAATTACAATTCAAATCCTTTTGCATTTTTCTAAGGATTTTAGGAAATTTAAAGAATTTTATAAAAACATACGTTTTAAGGAAAAAGTAACTACGATTCTCAGAGAAATGAAAAGTTTTCTTTATATAACATAGACTACAAACATCATTTTGAACTTTAAAGCGTATTGCAGGATGCAGATTACTGGAAACATATGTAACCTTCCAATGAAATGTGTACTGTACAGCGGTCAAAAATTTTTATATACAGAGACTATTAATAAACTACAGAGATCATTTTGAACTTTGTTGTGAATTGCAGGATGTATGTTACAAAAACCATATGTTACCTTCCAATGAAATGTATACTGTACAGCGGTCAAGCATTTGAACCCACTTAATTTTATAATTATATTTTTTGTGTATTTCTTCGTATCTTGAGAATTTTTTAATACCTATACACATTAAGAAATATCTGTATATACATTAACAAAATGCAAAATAATTTTTAAAAACTTTACATGATCATGATAAAATAACTAGTTTCTGACAGAGAACTGTTTTCTTCATTATATTAGCCCCTATAAAATGCACGAGAGATTTTTCGGTTCGATATCAGAGGATGGAAAATGAAGCTTGAAATTGAGAATATCTTGCAAAATGCAGCAGAGTTGCAGATGAGAGTCCAAGAATCTCACCGAGCCCAGCTCAGTTTATGCACATGCGGAGATTTGCGCTTTCTTACACAACGCCGAAATGCATTGTGTTCAAATGAATTGTTAAGAAAATCACGTGACATAAATCTCATTTTCAAAAGGGGAAAATTAAGCACCTTTTAAAAACACTTCATAAAAAAAATCACCTTTAAGAACGGCTTTTAAAGAACGAAAATTCAAAATAAGCAGATATAACCACTTTTTAAAAACGATACACACCATTGAAGATAATCATACCTTTAGCCATTTCATCAGCGTGTTTCTTCGTCAACATCTGCTTTATTAAATTTTGTACTTCGGCGGTAGATAAGGAACTGTTGGATAAACACAGGGTGAGATAAACGTAAGGATTGACGAAGTACTGTCGCCTACTGAAGTTTTCCCTCATCTTAGTTCTCAACACTTCAATCAAGTCCATTCCGTGAAAATCTCGCGGATTCTCGCAGACCGTCAGTAAAGCGTTGATCATCTTGGCTAGCTTATTGATGTTGAATTCTCCGGAGTGACTCCTGAAAATAAGATGGAAAAAGTTTCACATTTCCAAATATTAATGAAGCAATCATTCTGGAAAGTTTATAGATAAAATAAGTTCAACTACTTTAAAGACCTTCTTTTAAATGTCGGCCTATTACATTTCTCAAAGAGTAGTTAATTTAATGTTCCCCAAAGGCCATCTGTGAACCTATATCACCGAGGAGGGCAACATGTCACAGTTTCTAGGGTGGATCCCCATGTAAAAATTCTTGATGACATTTTGATGGTTTATGTTGGTTTCAATGAGATTCATGATGATCCAACATTTCCCATTATGCGTTCATGGTTTTTGATATACCAACAAACTTTCATCATTCCATAATGGAAAATGATGCTTTAACTTTATGATGGTTAACCATCAAGAGAAATTTGATCCTCATGGATCAACAATCCATGATAATCAGTGATGGTCCATGTGGGTTCCAACTCTACATTTCCATGATGGTTTAAAGGAAATTCTTGTTGGTTCTTAGGAATATTCCATCAAAAAAATTTTTTTTTATTGGACCATCATGAATTAGTCCAAATTCCTACATTAGGATGATAATGATTCATGCTCATTCCAACATTTGATTTCTAAGATACTATGATGGAAACCATGATCTTAATATCTAAATATATTTATATATCTATATTTATCTTATCTCATATCTTAAAATTTCATGGAGGTGACAATTTCTTCATAACAGTACTAATGAAAGCCAACGATGTTAACCAAATTTAAAAAAAGTTGTAAGGTATGTAATTTTTTATTTGGATTTATTATAAAACTTTTTTATGCTTTAAAATTTTAGTTAGAATAGCAATAAAAACCTGACTCTTCGTTAATTGATAATTATAATGAAATAACATGTTTAGCTAAAATGCTATAGATTTAACGAAATCAGCTTCATAATATGTACAGGCCCTGGCCAATTTATTAGACGCACTATAAGATTCTATAAAATATCTTAATTATCAGAGCATACTATACAGCTTTATTTTTATATAAAATATAAATTCGACGATTAAAAAAATATACGATACATTGTATGTATTAGAATATTTGTTACATCAGGTATTATATTAGATATTAGTATATTACAATAATTAGACCAAATTATTAGACGCACTGTAGTGTTTTAATAATGACATGATTTGCACGAGTTCATACGCAATACTTTTATTTTAAACATACGTGTCATGGGTTCAGAAGACTTTGTTATATACTTCCTATTTGTATTTATTTTTAACGTATTGCATGACAATGTTAATCCATTGATACATTAACGTAAACAAGTGCAAACCGCGTAAAAACAATAAAGCTTGTATAGTATCACCTGATAATTAAGATTTTGCGTAGAATCCTAAAGTGCGTCCAATAATTTTGCCAGGAACTGTAGAATTATCAGAACACAAAAAGTGAGTTAAATTAATTTTTTTATACAGAGTTGACAAACAAATTAATGATTAATTACTTACAGCTGGCATTGAATATATATTTTTAAAATATAGAAATTTAAAGTCTTCAAAATGTTCCTAAACATATTCTTCCATTAAACCCCTCAATTACTTGACTTGTAGATAAAAAACAATTCAGTGATGGATAGGGCTGGAATGACAAAATACATAAAATATATAATTTATATGGGTTGATCAGATTTTTAAATCATAAAAAATGCTTAAAATTAAAAAAAAAAAAAAATGCTAGCTTTTATTTTTTGTTTTAATTTTGTATTTAAAAATTTTCATTGAGAGGGTTTTTTTTTTCTCGGACAACGATTAACACTGCAGTTTTTTTAAAAGTAATCATAGAATTTGTTCGTAAAAGAATAGCAAATAATGGAATAACCTTAACAGGAAAGCATCTTGTTGCAATAAATCCGCACCAAGCTGCGCCATAAACCTTCGTTTCATTAACTCGTAGTCGCTATTTCCAAATGGAAATCCGTTGTTCGTCAAAGCGAGAGCTATAAGGGCCCTTCCAGTGTCTTTTCCCCAATCACCGCTGGAATGACGCTGTTTCAGAAGCCAGGCCACTCCCCCTTTCAAGTATCGAGCATTCTCCTTGCTGAAAACGGACGCGTAGTCCTTGGCGAAGTAAAAAAGCTGATTCGCCGCTTTCTGCTTCTCAAAAGGTCTCAGGTTCATGTCCCACATGGAATATTCTCTGGAATAAGGACCATTGTATCTGGATTCCATTCTTAGACGATGATGGTGACGCTGACGATGGGAAAGGATCGGCAATGGCCGTTCGTTCGATGGAGAAGGAATGATATTGATGAAAAGGGGAGGACGCTTTCCTAGAGTTTTGTGATGAGGATACGCGTCAGTTGGTCTCGAGGCATTGCTGTGGCGTGCTGGGGTATATGAAGGTGAGGTGGGAGAAGGCGCAGACGATTTCGTAGATGAGGGCATTACTTCGTCGTGCTTCTTGGCATGGAACGTGTTAACAGATGGGGATGTTCCAAAATCATAAATGGAAATTGGACCTGGAGTTGATTTATCTTGGTGATCACGCTTGGGGAACAGGAGCTCTTCGCTTGATTCAGTCGATTCACTGGATGAAGACTTCTCATCTTTTTCTTCACTAATGATGACGTCGATGATATCATCCCCCTCATTGTCATCGATGTCTATTTCATTGGAACCAGATGCTTCGATAGGGTCGAGTGTCGTAACAAGAACTTCACCTGTGGAAGATTAAAAGAAATTATATCAGATAAATTCAAATAAATGTTACGAATTTATTGTTTACTGTATTGATATTTCCCCAAAAATATTTGAAGCTAGATATGCATACATTTGAACAAAATCGCAGAATCTGCGCATGTTTCATTACGCAGTCACATAAATTTAAACACGTTTTTAAATACAGTAAAATGTTTCATTATTAAAAATTATTCTTGAAATAACATGCCTTTTAATAAGGCTAAACGCTTATAAAAGTGATAAGACTTTGACATTATTATTACTGAAAAAGATTATATAAAAAAAGTGAAACTGTAAAGTGGTGAAGAGCAATTATCAAAAACATCAAATTAGTTCAGCCATTTAAGTATTATTGATAGGATGAAAAAATTTATTTGAAGCATTATTGTACTTCATATTTCCGAAAAAATGCGAAAAAAACATTCTGAAAACTGTCTATGGAAGGCGTTCAGTAATGACTAGAGTTGATATTGCCCACTAATAAATTAAATATGTTAAATGCAGTAAATATTTTTATAGTCTTTGTCAAATAGGACGTCAAAAAGGAATACGTATTAGTAGTCACAAATGTATTTGCAAGGGAGGAAAGAGAAAACCACTATCGAAATCTATCAAATCACTACAGAAGAAAGCGGGACCATCAGAATTATACTGATCAAGTTTAATTACTTGCATTAAAAGCACTTTCAAGTTTCACAGGGCAATTAAACGGAGTTCTTCGTTCCTCATTAGTGATTCAACGGATTAGCTGCATCGTCACTAAAATATTTATTTTCAACTCAATAGTATGAATAATTTTTGTACTTGAATTTTGGCAAGGATACTTATATATATTAAGGGTGATAATGACTTAACACCCAGTAAGCACTTGAATGCGGGAAAGGTTTCTGCACCCAATGTATTCTATTTCGTTTTCTTAAACTCTTTTTTTCACTTTAAAAAACTAAAACATATTTTCACCTATGAGAATCGATTAAAAAATGTAGATGATTTGTGATGTCAAAACATTTTAACACTAAGTTAACTTAAAAATACATTGCATTAAAACTTGATGACATTGGATTTCAGGCCTTTTTTATTTACTTTTTAACAGAATTTCAAAAACTTACTGATTTTTTTTAATAATTTAAAAAACTTACTTATTTTGTAAAAAAAGAATGGATATGAATACTTGGCAAAATGAATGTGATAATTTTATTTTTTCCTCTCTATATAAGTTTATAACGATACGAGTGAAATACTTGAAAATACTTTTTAGCAGTCGACGTCATTTTTTACGCTAAGAATCAGAATTAGCTTATGTTGAGAAAATATTTGTTATATCATCACAACAAAATGTTTCTTTGCAGCGATAGGAAATGACATGTTTCTGCATAAAATAATTCTTTTCTAGAGTAAGTAATGATCGGAACTCATTTTATGCACCATCGAATGAATAAAAAAAAGTATTGAAATAATGTCATGACAAAATAAAACATGCTGAATTCTTGTTTGATATATTTTTAACTACTTGGAGACTTTTTTTGATGTTATTAATAGCATTTTCTGCTAAACAGAAGCAAGAAAGTCAGTTCCGTCTTAAGTCAACAAAGAAAATTTTTTATCTTAGTGACTTTTCATTAAATAATCACAATTTTTTCTCTAAATTTAATATTAAATCTAAACTAAAATTAATTAATTAAATTTAATGAGAAAATTAATGTTTGAAAAAACTGTATTAACATTAAGTCTGATCCACTAAAAGTTTAAAAAAAATATATTTGAAATGGATTGGATGAATAAAAAGTATATAAGAATGATTGAACATTTGAACAAGATATAGAGAGAGTGTGAACTGATAGTAGGAATTGAGAAATAATTATTTTAAGATATTATTTGTTTTGAATAGTAATATATATTTGAAATAATCGCTACTTACAATTCTGCTCATCATCACCATCTTCACAATCTTTATGACCATCGCATTTAGCATTCTTTGGTACACACACTCCTGATTTACACAATAAATGAATTTCGGATGATGAGCATTTATTTGGATCATTATCCCCTACAAGTATTCAAATGAAAAGAATAACATTGGGAATATTGTAAGATAATAACACACTGTGAATATAATAACAATGATAGAGTGACATTCTTAATACTGTAACGTTAATAAAATTGAGTGTAGGATGATATTTTGTAGAGTGACATTCTTAATACTGTAACGTCAATAAAATATCACTGTGTATTTTGTTACGTGAAACATTGGGAATGTTGTAAGATGGATTGAAATAACACATTGTGAATATAATAACAATGATAGAGTGACATTCTTAATACTGTAACGTCAATAAAATATCACTGTGTATTTTGTTAGGTGAAACATTGGGAATGTTGTAAGATGGATTGAAATAACACAGTGTGAATATAATAACAATGATAGAGTGACATTCTTAATTCTGTAACGTCAATAAAATATCACAGTGTATTTTGTTAAGTGAAACATTGGGAATGTTGTAAGATGGATTAAAATAACACATTGTGAATATAATAACAATGATAGAGTGACATTCTTAATACTGTAACGTCAATAAAATATCACTGTGTATTTTGTTAGGTGAAACATTGGGAATGTTGTAAGATGGATTGAAATAACACAGTGTGAATATAATAACAATGATAGAGTGACATTCTTAATTCTGTAACGTCAATAAAATATCACAGTGTATTTTGTTAGGTGAAACATTGGGAATGTTGTAAGATGGATTGAAATAACACATTGTGAATATAATAACAATGATAGAGTGACATTCTTAATACTGTAACGTCAATAAAATATCACTGTGTATTTTGTTAGGTGAAACATTGGGAATGTTGTAAGATGGATTGAAATAACACATTGTGAATATAATAACAATGATAGAGTGACATTCTTAATACTGTAACGTCAATAAAATATCACTGTGTATTTTGTTAGGTGAAACATTGGGAATGTTGTAAGATGGATTGAAATAACACATTGTGAATATAATAACAATGATAGAGTGACATTCTTATTTCTGTAACGTCAATAAAATATCACTGTGTATTTTGTTAGGTGAAACATTGGGAATGTTGTAAGATGGATTGAAATAACACATTGTGAATATAATAACAATGATAGAGTGACATTCTTAATACTGTAACGTCAATAAAATATCACTGTGTAATTTGTTACGTGAAATATTGGGAATGTTGTAAGATGGATTGAAATAACACATTGTGAATATAATAACAATGATAGAGTGACATTCTTAATACTGTAACGTCAATAAAATATCACTGTGTATTTTGTTAGGTGAAACATTGGGAATGTTGTAAGATGGATTGAAATAACACATTGTGAATATAATAACAATGATAGAGTGACATTCTTAATACTGTAACGTCAATAAAATATCACTGTGTATTTTGTTACGTGAAACATTGGGAATGTTGTAAGATGGATTGAAATAACACATTGTGAATATAATAACAATGATAGAGTGACATTCTTAATACTGTAACGTCAATAAAATATCACTGTGTATTCTGTTAGGTGAAACATTGGGAATGTTGTAAGATGGATTGAAATAACACATTGTGAATATAATAACAATGATAGAGTGACATTCTTAATTCTGTAACGTCAATAAAATATCACAGTGTATTTTGTTAGGTGAAACATTGGGAATGTTGTAAGATGGATTGAAATAACACATTGTGAATATAATAACAATGATAGAGTGACATTCTTAATACTGTAACGTCAATAAAATATCACTGTGTATTTTGTTACGTGAAACATTGGGAATGTTGTAAGATGGATTGAAATAACACATTGTGAATATAATAACAATGATAGAGTGACATTCTTAATACTGTAACGTCAATAAAATATCACTGTGTATTTTGTTAGGTGAAACATTGGGAATGTTGTAAGATGGATTGAAATAACACATTGTGAATATAATAACAATGATAGAGTGACATTCTTAATACTGTAACGTCAATAAAATATCACTGTGTATTTTGTTACGTGAAACATTGGGAATGTTGTAAGATGGATTGAAATAACACATTGTGAATATAATAACAATGATAGAGTGACATTCTTAATACTGTAACGTCAATAAAATATCACTGTGTATTTTGTTAGGTGAAACATTGGGAATGTTGTAAGATGGATTGAAATAACACATTGTGAATATAATAACAATGATAGAGTGACATTCTTAATTCTGTAAAGTCAATAAAATATCACAGTGTATTTTGTTAGGTGAAACATTGGGAATGTTGTAAGATGGATTGAAATAACACATTGTGAATATAATAACAATGATAGAGTGACATTCTTAATACTGTAACGTCAATAAAATATCACTGTGTATTTTGTTAGGTGAAACATTGGGAATGTTGTAAGATGGATTGAAATAACACATTGTGAATATAATAACAATGATAGAGTGACATTCTTATTTCTGTAACGTCAATAAAATATCACAGTGTATTTTGTTAGGTGAAACATTGGGAATGTTGTAAGATGGATTGAAATAACACATTGTGAATATAATAACAATGATAGAGTGACATTCTTAATACTGTAACGTCAATAAAATATCACTGTGTATTTTGTTAGGTGAAACATTGGGAATGTTGTAAGATGGATTGAAATAACACATTGTGAATATAATAACAATGATAGAGTGACATTCTTAATACTGTAACGTCAATAAAATATCACTGTGTATTTTGTTAGGTGAAACATTGGGAATGTTGTAAGATGGATTGAAATAACACATTGTGAATATAATAACAATGATAGAGTGACATTCTTAATTCTGTAACGTCAATAAAATATCACAGTGTATTTTGTTAGGGGAAATATTGGGAATGTTGTAAGATGGATTGAAATAACACATTGTGAATATAATAGCAATGATAGAGTGACATTCTTAATACTGTAACGTCAATAAAATATCACTGTGTATTTTGTTAGGTGAAACATTGGGAATGTTGTAAGATGGATTGAAATAACACATTGTGAATATAATAACAATGATAGAGTGACATTCTTAATTCTGTAACGTCAATAAAATATCACAGTGTATTTTGTTAGGTGAAACATTGGGAATGTTGTAAGATGGATTGAAATAACACATTGTGAATATAATAACAATGATAGAGTGACATTATTAATACTGTAACGTCAATAAAATATCACTGTGTATTTTGTTAGGTGAAACATTGGGAATGTTGTAAGATGGATTGAAATAACACATTGTGAATATAATAACAATGATAGAGTGACATTCTTATTTCTGTAACGTCAATAAAATATCACTGTGTATTTTGTTAGGTGAAACATTGGGAATCTTGTAAGATGGATTGAAATAACACATTGTGAATATAATAACAATGATAGAGTGACATTATTAATACTGTAACGTCAATAAAATATCACTGTGTAATTTGTTACGTGAAATATTGGGAATGTTGTAAGATGGATTGAAATAACACATTGTGAATATAATAACAATGATAGAGTGACATTCTTAATACTGTAACGTCAATAAAATATCACTGTGTATTTTGTTAGGTGAAACATTGGGAATGTTGTAAGATGGATTGAAATAACACATTGTGAATATAATAACAATGATAGAGTGACATTCTTAATACTGTAACGTCAATAAAATATCACTGTGTATTTTGTTAGGTGAAACATTGGGAATGTTGTAAGATGGATTGAAATAACACATTGTGAATATAATAACAATGATAGAGTGACATTCTTAATACTGTAACGTCAATAAAATATCACTGTGTATTTTGTTAGGTGAAACATTGGGAATGTTGTAAGATGGATTGAAATAACACATTGTGAATATAATAACAATGATAGAGTGACATTCTTAATTCTGTAACGTCAATAAAATATCACTGTGTATTTTGTTAGGTGAAACATTGGGAATGTTGTAAGATGGATTGAAATAACACATTGTGAATATAATAACAATGATAGAGTGACATTATTAATACTGTAACGTCAATAAAATATCACTGTGTATTTTGTTAGGTGAAACATTGGGAATGTTGTAAGATGGATTGAAATAACACATTGTGAATATAATAACAATGATAGAGTGACATTCTTATTTCTGTAACGTCAATAAAATATCACAGTGTATTTTGTTAGGTGAAACATTGGGAATGTTGTAAGATGGATTGAAATAACACATTGTGAATATAATAACAATGATAGAGTGACATTCTTAATTCTGTAACGTCAATAAAATATCACTGTGTATTTTGTTAGGTGAAACATTGGGAATGTTGTAAGATGGATTGAAATAACACATTGTGAATATAATAACAATGATAGAGTGACATTATTAATACTGTAACGTCAATAAAATATCACTGTGTATTTTGTTAGGTGAAACATTGGGAATGTTGTAAGATGGATTGAAATAACACATTGTGAATATAATAACAATGATAGAGTGACATTCTTAATACTGTAACGTCAATAAAATATCACAGTGTATTTTGTTAGGTGAAACATTGGGAATGTTGTAAGATGGATTGAAATAACACATTGTGAATATAATAACAATGATAGAGTGACATTATTAATACTGTAACGTCAATAAAATATCACTGTGTATTTTGTTAGGTGAAACATTGGGAATGTTGTAAGATGGATTGAAATAACACATTGTGAATATAATAACAATGATAGAGTGACATTCTTATTTCTGTAACGTCAATAAAATATCACTGTGTATTTTGTTAGGTGAAACATTGGGAATGTTGTAAGATGGATTGAAATAACACATTGTGAATATAATAACAATGATAGAGTGACATTCTTATTTCTGTAACGTCAATAAAATATCACTGTGTATTTTGTTACGTGAAACATTGGGAATGTTGTAAGATGGATTGAAATAACACATTGTGAATATAATAACAATGATAGAGTGACATTCTTAATACTGTAACGTCAATAAAATATCACTGTGTATTTTGTTAGGTGAAACATTGGGAATGTTGTAAGATGGATTGAAATAACACATTGTGAATATAATAACAATGATAGAGTGACATTCTTAATTCTGTAACGTCAATAAAATATCACAGTGTATTTTGTTAGGTGAAACATTGGGAATGTTGTAAGATGGATTGAAATAACACATTGTGAATATAATAACAATGATAGAGTGACATTCTTAATACTGTAACGTCAATAAAATATCACTGTGTATTTTGTTAGGTGAAACATTGGGAATGTTGTAAGATGGATTGAAATAACACATTGTGAATATAATAACAATGATAGAGTGACATTCTTAATTCTGTAACGTCAATAAAATATCACAGTGTATTTTGTTAGGGGAAATATTGGGAATGTTGTAAGATGGATTGAAATAACACATTGTGAATATAATAGCAATGATAGAGTGACATTCTTAATACTGTAACGTCAATAAAATATCACTGTGTATTTTGTTAGGTGAAACATTGGGAATGTTGTAAGATGGATTGAAATAACACATTGTGAATATAATAACAATGATAGAGTGACATTCTTAATTCTGTAACGTCAATAAAATATCACAGTGTATTTTGTTAGGTGAAACATTGGGAATGTTGTAAGATGGATTGAAATAACACATTGTGAATATAATAACAATGATAGAGTGACATTATTAATACTGTAACGTCAATAAAATATCACTGTGTATTTTGTTAGGTGAAACATTGGGAATGTTGTAAGATGGATTGAAATAACACATTGTGAATATAATAACAATGATAGAGTGACATTATTAATACTGTAACGTCAATAAAATATCACTGTGTATTTTGTTAGGTGAAACATTGGGAATGTTGTAAGATGGATTGAAATAACACATTGTGAATATAATAACAATGATAGAGTGACATTATTAATACTGTAACGTCAATAAAATATCACTGTGTATTTTGTTAGGTGAAACATTGGGAATGTTGTAAGATGGATTGAAATAACACATTGTGAATATAATAACAATGATAGAGTGACATTCTTAATTCTGTAACGTCAATAAAATATCACTGTGTATTTTGTTAGGTGAAACATTGGGAATGTTGTAAGATGGATTGAAATAACACATTGTGAATATAATAACAATGATAGAGTGACATTATTAATACTGTAACGTCAATAAAATATCACTGTGTATTTTGTTAGGTGAAACATTGGGAATGTTGTAAGATGGATTGAAATAACACATTGTGAATATAATAACAATGATAGAGTGACATTCTTAATACTGTAACGTCAATAAAATATCACTGTGTATTTTGTTAGGTGAAACATTGGGAATGTTGTAAGATGGATTGAAATAACACATTGTGAATATAATAACAATGATAGAGTGACATTCTTAATTCTGTAACGTCAATAAAATATCACTGTGTATTTTGTTAGGTGAAACATTGGGAATGTTGTAAGATGGATTGAAATAACACATTGTGAATATAATAACAATGATAGAGTGACATTATTAATACTGTAACGTCAATATAATATCACTGTGTATTTTGTTAGGTGAAACATTGGGAATGTTGTAAGATGGATTGAAATAACACATTGTGAATATAATAACAATGATAGAGTGACATTCTTATTTCTGTAACGTCAATAAAATATCACTGTGTATTTTGTTAGGTGAAACATTGGGAATGTTGTAAGATGGATTGAAATAACACATTGTGAATATAATAACAATGATAGAGTGACATTCTTAATACTGTAACGTCAATAAAATATCACTGTGTATTTTGTTAGGTGAAACATTGGGAATGTTGTAAGATGGATTGAAATAACACATTGTGAATATAATAACAATGATAGAGTGACATTCTTAATTCTGTAACGTCAATAAAATATCACAGTGTATTTTGTTAGGTGAAACATTGGGAATGTTGTAAGATGGATTGAAATAACACATTGTGAATATAATAACAATGATAGAGTGACATTATTAATACTGTAACGTCAATAAAATATCACTGTGTATTTTGTTAGGTGAAACATTGGGAATGTTGTAAGATGGATTGAAATAACACATTGTGAATATAATAACAATGATAGAGTGACATTCTTATTTCTGTAACGTCAATAAAATATCACAGTGTATTTTGTTAGGGGAAACATTGGGAATGTTGTAAGATGGATTGAAATAACACATTGTGAATATAATAACAATGATAGAGTGACATTTTTAATACTGTAACGTCAATAAAATACCATTGTGTATTTTGTAGGATGATTTTACAAAATTTTATATTTTCAAATTACAAATTCTTAAAAGTGAAAAAGGCTTTAAAAATTTCAAGAAAATTACACTTACTTTTTATAAAGAGAAAAATATTGGTGACTCTCTATTTATTCATCAAATTGTCTACTTCGATGAGGTTATTCAGTACTATAGAATTAGCTTAAAGAGTTTAATCACCAAAAAATAGAAAATTTATTATATTTGGAACCGCAAGAAAAAACCATTTGATATCGTAAAAGCGAGTATCAAGAACTCGAAGGTTAGAATTCCAAATTGGTTGATTTCCATAAACACAGGCATCTTTCTCAACGCATAACGAGAAAATAAAGCTGCTTCTTGAGGATTTTGTGTTTATTGATTTATGTCGTCCGAAAGGAATAAATTCAGTTGATTTATGAATAGGAGCTGATAATATTATTGGAAACTCCACGCTGGGTACATAAAAGATTTTATTTTATGTAGAAACATGACTCGGAGGAAGTATTACTGAGATATCTCATTCAAACTTAAATGCCCTAAGCATTGAAAATTTATGTTACTGCGATGGAAAATTCAGTTGTGAAGAAATAAAGTTTGAAAAAAATTCTTATAGTGATATAAATTTTCAGCTACGGTAATTCTGGGATATTCAGAGTTTAGGCATTAATGATAAAATTCCAAATGCACCTTTGGAATAAGAAATTTAAAAAGAATTTGAGCAAAATATACAGTCCGTGCTACAAGATAAGATTGTAAATAATACAATCTTATCTTGATTTTAATAAATATAAAACTAAAGACGTCACAAAAGAACAAACCTTAAAAATTCTTTATTTTACTTTTGTTCGTTTTTTCCTTGGAAAGCATGTATATATATATATATATATATATATATATATATATATATATATATATATATATATATATATATATATATATATATATATATATATATATATATATATATATATATATACATAATAGATAAATACTAAAAGGACAAAAAGAAAAAAAACGAAGAAAATTAAGAAAAAGAAAAAGTTTTATTAACTGTACATAAGCTGCAAGTAAATAGAACTCATGAAATAAGTTCAAAATGTAGAGAAAACATGGAAAATATTACAGAACAATGAAAAAAGGGAAAAGGAAAAATAGTAGTAAAAACCAGGAAAATGAAAGATATAATCTTTTCTTACTAATCTTTTTCGTTTTTTTTATTATTTTTCTTTTTCATTGTTATATATATAAAAAGTCAGATCATATAATAATATAGAGAGTTGTATCGAAAGAGTTCAAAATATATTTTTCAGTTTTCTATACTACAAAATATCTTTATGATATGACGGTTTTTACGTTGCAAAATGTTTTTGATGTTTATCAATTTTTATGTTACAATAAAATTCTTAATATTGCGATTGATTGCTCTGTTATTTTAAATATATTTTGTTTTGGAAATCTGCACAAAATATCTATCTATAATTTGTGAAAAACTAGCCGATATTTAGTGAAAAAAAGTAAAATACTTACACCAAGAGGCCTGTTTACAATATTTCTCATCACTTTTATCCGGGCAATCAGTTGTACCGTCACACCATTTTTCTTTTTTGATGCAGTCACCGCAGCAATCACAAGGAAAATCTTCCTTTCCACGTCCTTCAAAAATAAATAAATAAAAATCTTTTTTAGTTAAACAGAAAATTAGTTGTAAAAGTTATTTCAGAGATCTCTGATGATATCATCTTAAATGCTATTTTATATATATATATATATAATGAGGTACCTCTAGCAATAGATATTGCTTTTCTAAAACTGATAATATTTCATTAGTTTCGATTACCTACAACGATATGACAGATAAATTAGATAAAAAAGGAAAACTAATTTTTTAATCACATTTTAATTTTCTTTTTATGTGTAATTATTACACACGCGCAATTTTTTCTGTGCGGGCCTATCAGAAGAATGCAAAAACAAGTAAATATTTTTTGATGAAAATTTGTATATTTTCCGAAATAAGGATTATTATGTCTTTTAAAACTTTAGAAAATTAAAAAAAAATATTGCAATTTTTAAAATTTCAAACACTTTTTTATTTTTTGCATATTTTTTAAAATGGATTTTTGCGTAAAGATTCTATTGATCACCGCTACAAATATGTGTTTTTTTTTTGAAATAATGAGTTTCCCTGGTTTGATTTTTGAAAAAACAAACAAATAAATAAAAGGTATCGATTACACAGACACTCTTCAAAATGTGGGGAAAAAAAAAAAAAAAAAAAAAAAACAGTACCAATGAGATTTTCTATAATTGAAAAAACACTTAGGAATTTAAAATAATTCAAGCAAATAAAAAAAGAAAAGGAAATTCATAAAATTATTAACTCTTAAAATTTTATTTTTTGCGTTTGTTGAAAAAAAAAAGCTGTCTTTTTGTCTAAAATTTTTCATAGCATTTTAACACCAGGCTGAGATGATTTTTTTTAATGCGTATGGAAATAAAAGAACGGGAAAATATGTGTTTACGACGATTTAAGAGTGGACAGTAAATTTAACGATTATTTTTACGATACATTTTTTAGCTGATATCCATATTTTTTATTATAGGACATTCACCCTAGAGCATCCTCATCGAAGAACGAACTAAGTAATTATATATAGAACAAAACAATAAGAAACGATCGCCAAATTGGCGAACTATCTTTTACAAACTTAGATTCATGAAATTCAACTAATATGGAAGAAAGGCAGAATTTCCGGTCGTAGGTTATTTAGCATTATTTTTTATATTCTGTGAATATAAAAATATATATTCCCATTATAAAAAAAAGAGATCATTCGAAAAATTCAAATATGAAAACAATAAATAGTAGCAGTAAAAAAAAAATTTCTGCTTATCAAAGAAGGATCATGAAAGAGCTCAGAAGCATGAATGGAAGTTCCAAAATGGATGAATGTTCTTCTTATTTAAGTGAAGAATAAAGTTGATTAGGAAGGAAGTGGACGCCTTCAACTATTAAAAAACACTCCATCCTTCACCCATTTCACGTCTGCCGCCACCACTTTCTAATAAACATGTCTCAATCATTCTTCACTCACAAATCTCTGAAGGAAAGGAAAACTGGTTTCTTCTATTCTACTACAGATGACAAAGATCTTAATGTTTGTATAGTTATTAAATATCAATTTCACACATTATATGATTACGTATTTAACAAATAATAATTTTTTTTTTAAAAGAAAATTCCTACTTAGGTCGTCAACAAACAAAACATTTATTTTAGTTAATTTTTTCACCCTTAGAAACCTAAATCAATTCATTAAATTTATTGAATGAATTAATGCTTGCAAAAAAACTGTTTAAACATCAAGTGTCATCCACTAAAAGTTTAAAAAAATGAATTTGAGCTTGAATGGATGAATAAAAAGTATTTTATGAACGACTGAACATTTGAACAAGATATAGAGAGAGCGCGAACTAATAGTAGGAATTGAATGAATATCCATCACATACATTATGAATAAAGATATTTTAATAGCTTAAAGAATTCACGTTTTTATACTAATCAATATTTTCGTAATTCGACTGAAATTAATCAATGCTATTTTCTTAAAATGGCATTTAATAGTTATCGATACATTTTGTGATATTATCGTAGAAAAACATAAAAAATTATTGACGGGACTTGAAATGTCACACTATATTGCAAACTCGATTTCATAATGTTTATCAACAATTAAACTAATTTCAATTTACTTTTAAAGAATTATGACCTACCTTTTAAAAAATGATTCTTTTAAAAGTGTTCAATGCTTTCATCAATTATTCGACACGACAATGTAGGGGGTGTACCCATCACCCCCAAGGCTAATCCCCCAAAAATAATTTACCCCACATTTCTAAATTTTATAACCATCGTTGAACAGCTGACCCAATTTTTGAGTTGATGTAATAATGTAATTTTGAGCCCAATCCAGATGACAATCCAGAATCAAGTATTGGGAGAAATTTGCCTTCGTGAAGGATGTTTGGAAGGAACTAGGCCACATTTGCGTTACTTGGTGAAGAAAACCACAAATACCTCCCACGGTAAGCCAGCCGATGATCTGTCTACCACCGAAAATATTTTACGTTAGCACCGTGGGCGCTGTGAGCAGGATTCGGAACTCGTATCGACCAGCCATTGCTGGAATTCCAATCTCGTTCACCTCATTGAAAGGCAAAAGTTCTATCGCCTGAGCCACCATGACTTCCCCTATTCTAATAAACACAAAAATAAAACTTTTTTTATATTTAATTAAATATCTTATTCTAGCTGAATACTACACGTTCTTCACGCGGTTTTCGAACGCCGTTGCTTTCACATTAATCTTAACTAATCCACGTAATAACTAACAACCACAAAATAATAATAACTAATCCACATTAGGCAAAAAATTATGAGTCCTACTTACTAATAAATTGGTAATAAAATAGCTCAGGAATCATTTTCTTTCTTACCATGATTATTATTTTTCTGAAAATCTCACTTAGCTGGTTTTCTCACGAAGTACTGTAACTAACAAAGCTAAAATTATTTCAATTTTTTAATTTACTATTATTTGTTGTCTTTTCTGGCGGCTTTACGTTATTAAGTAAAGCTAAACTCGTTTCTCGTAGTTCATCCTTTCAGAATAGACTGTATTTAGCATGACTTCGCATAGTACTATTTTTCGGGGAGAAATCATGAAAGTCAAAAATTTTACCACTATTCTCCTTTACAAATCCCTTTCGAAGGATAAAAAACAATTATTTTTTACAGCATTAAAACTGCTTATTATTAGTGCAGTGTTAATGATATAATAATAAAATACTTTTCTGGTATATTTGGTACTTATTATATAACATTTCAACATTTAAGTTTTGTGCGAAGTACATTTATTACGGGCCGAAAACTAAAGCTGAAATTTTAAAAACAAATGAAATTTTTTCAAGACTTTTGTAAAGACTTAAGAGCATTTGTCTAACTCATTGATGTCTAAGGGAACTAACCTTCTTTTACTGTTTAAAATATATGAAAGAAAAAAAAACATTGTGAATAACGAATAAATATATTGTAGTTTTACTGTATTCATAATATATTAAGAATTTGATTTTATTTCATAGCCGTCGTTGAGCATCCAGTATTCGGTTTACGACTACTAATGTTCAACTCCGAAGCTTTGTAATTTTGAACCCAACCTAGAAGACAAGGGCCAAAGTATTGAGAGAATTTTGATTCGTGTAGAACTTTTTGAGGGAACTAACCCGTTACTTGGTTTGCGCTACATGAAGAGGAAAATCACGAAAATCTCCCACTGTTAGACTGGCGGCAAGTGAACTCTAACCCATGGTCCGTCTACTACTGAGGATACTTTACGTCAGCACTGTGGTTAGTGCGAGCCGGGCGCGGAATTCGAATCAACCAGGGATTCGAACCCGGGTCACCTCATTGGGAGGCGAGCTCTCTATCTCCTGAGACACCCGACAGAACATTTCATTTTATTTTAAAACAGTCGTCGAACAGCCGACCCAATCTTTTGGGTTTACGACTACTAATGTTCAAATCCGTAGCTATGTAACCCAATCTAGAAAACAAGGAAACTCCTGGATCAAGTAGTGGGAGAAATTTGCCTTCAGCTCTGTGGTCGGTGCGAGCCGGGCGCGGAATTCGTATCGGATTTGAACCCGGTTCACCTCATTGGAATGCATACGCTCTATTCCTTGAACCACCACGGCTTATTTTCAATATAAATATGATGCAAATTAATCAGCTCTTTTTTTTTTATAATTAAAACGATAAAACATCATAATTTGCAATTCGCACAGACAGTCTATGACGTTGAAAATAAGTATTTATTATCCTGTTGGACAATCATTATTGATGTCAACTAATCAGAGGCAAGTGACCCAAATATGGACACTAGCTGCTGTAAAAATCCATAAGTTCG
This sequence comes from Parasteatoda lunata, assembly GCA_949128135.1. Lineage (NCBI taxonomy): Eukaryota > Metazoa > Arthropoda > Arachnida > Araneae > Theridiidae > Parasteatoda > Parasteatoda lunata. Next base: position 104,696,804 of record OX421978.1, read on the forward strand.
AACGTCGATAAATTTTCAGATAGACGAATTTTTTAAATGTTTCTTATCTAAAATATGAATGAATGTCATTTTCCTCTTAAGTTTCCCTACCATTGTTTTGTCTTCGATGAAACAACCTTGAAAAGACGTTTATTTCGACTAGTTTCGACAACCTTTTTTTTAAATATTAACATAAAGAAACAAGTTTATATGTTTTATTGCATGTAAAAATTTATAAAACTGGCAATTATTATTATTTTTCTAAAAGGTCATTTTTTCGGTAAAATAAGGCAATTTTTGAATATACTCTGATCACTGAAAAAAAAAAAAGATTCTATCACTAAAAATAAAAACTCCTTAGAGATTTAGAAAGCTGTCAACTGTGTTTTGAAACATTATTTTGAAGGCAATAAATGTATATACTATTGAGTTAGGGATCAATGTAGTTAACATTAGATTGCTCAAGTCATTGATTAGTCATATTGAATGCTTTTTTATATGTACAAATAGTAATGCATAAATTATTTTTTTTCAAAGTGAAGTACATATTTTTTTACTGTGAATATTTACTAATAATTTGTTGTATAACTGTAAATAATATAAAAAATATTAAAAAGTAATTTTAAGAAAATTTCTTTACACATTAGTTATTCTTTCACAATGCAGTCATTTTGATTGCTTTTGGGCAATATAGGTATATACTAAGTTTCAGTCTTTCTAGTGTTAAAAAAGCAAACTTTTAAAAAATTTCTGCTCTTATCTTTGTGAAGAAACAAATATTAAAAATGAAATTCTACTTAGTTTTTAGTTCAAAACGTGTGGGCTATAATCATGAGCACTCATGAAAAATTTTTGACATTTATTTTAAAAACAATACGAGTTATCGTGTTTAAGGTAATGTAAAATGTGAAAAAACCTGATTTTGAGATAAACGAATTTAAAGACATAAAATCACTAGTCTATCTACTGTTATCACCTTTCTAAATTTATAATAAACTCAATTTCGAAAATTTTGTCAAAAATCATATTTTTGCACTAGTTATCATAGTATCATAGTTTTGTACCTTAAGAGGGAAAAAATAGAAATTAATATTTGAAATTTAAATATACAAAACCAAAAAATGAACGAAAAAAAAAAAAAAATTCGTAATTTTTAACTTCTAAAACTTTTTATTTTTTTTACACTAGTTCTTAGAAAAAATTGTTATAATAACAACTATGCGACATTTTACAAAAATGTAAAATATTCTATTTTTTTATTAAATTCTTCATATATTGTTTTTCACACATTTGAACAAAAAAGTATGAATATTTTTCTGCCATGACAAGAATATTATATATAACTTTTGAATGACCTCTTTTTTTATATATATATATTTCAGAAACATACGAATATTTTTTCAACTGTTTTAAAAGTTATCAATCATTATTTCACTTTAAGCTATAAGTATTATTTTCCTCCTTTCTTCTTTTTAAAGAATTCCTCTGCTAAATAATTTATTATCATCAAAAATGCGAAAATTAATTAAGAAAAAGTAAATTAATAGAAGGAGTTAAATAAATAAAACAAAAAAAACATCAAGAAAACGTAAATCAAAAATTTTCCGACAACTCAATATCACCACAAGTTCGACAAGGAAAAAAAGTTTCCTAATTTATTCATTTTATAAATGATATTTTATAACAAAACATAAATAAAGCAAACAAACAAAACAATACATCGAGAAAACAAAAATCAAATAATTTGCCTAAACTACAAGTCGGCAATGCAGAAAGCTTCTAAATAAAACTAGTTTAAAAATAACAGTGAACTCAGAAAAATAAATAAATAAACTCAAAGAAAAAAAAATCAAGAATACAAAAATCAGAAGTTTTGTCTAAAATCCAAGATACTGAGGAAAACAGAAAGCCTTTCATTTAAAAAATTATATTATACACATATACAAAAATTATATTAATATTCCAAGCAAATTTTCTTTACCTGAATCCGACGATGTCGTCCATTGTGAGCCGAATAATAAAATAAGTAAACATCGCCAGTAGAAGTTCATCTTTCTAACTGATTCGGTCAAAGAGCTTTTTTAAGTGTTTTCCCCATCTGAAACTTCCTCCTTCATTTAGTAAATTATTGAAGAGCTATTAACACAGATTAAAAAAAAAAGAGAGAGATAACTCAGATTGAATGAAAAAAACATCGTTCTTTTCATTGAAATCACTTCTAAATAATGCCTTTTAGATGCTAACTTTCATAAAGGAGTGAAATTTGCATATCGTTTGGAGTTTTTAAAAAAATGAGAAGTCGTTTACTGAGAAGATTGCGCAAACGTGATTTATCGCTGAATTGAGTTAATATTCAGAGTATTTCAAAATTGGAATGCGCTGTCTTCTGTACTCAGTTTCTTTTTAAGAAGAATCACGTAGACGCAATGATAATCCCGTAAACTGTGGATAGAAGTTGCGCACTACGAGTATTAAAACTACTGTAGTGAATACTTTTTTCCGCAGTTTTTAATGTAATGTGTTATTTTATTTAAAATTTTAATTTTTTCAATTTTTTTTTCAAAAATTAACTCAAATTATTTTAAATTATTTAAAAATTATTGTAAA